>CM039611.1:52764249-53091104 GCA_022457205.1 Saccharum spontaneum
GCATCGGCTCTATCGCAGCACGCGCCCTTCGGTCGCGTACACATGAGCTCTGCTAGGGCCTGTGTCCGCATGAGCGTTGAGCGCTGCCGCTAGCCGCGTACGCATGAGCTCCACTGACTGTGTTGCATCGTCCGCCCGTGATGAGGGAGACCGCTACCGCCTCCGCCTCCACCAGAGGGGCGGACGTCTGGTCAGCGGCTAGGAAGACCTCCGCCTCCGTCTGCCTAGCTCGCTGCGGCTGGGTGTGGAGCTCACAGCAGCCCAAGCGGAGCTTGTCCACGCACATCTCGCGCTAGCCTATCCAGTTGTAAGGTTCAAAAAGGCTAGAGGGGGTGAATAGCCTAATTAAAACTTCTACAAGAATTACTTAACCACACGTGTTAGTACAAAAGGTGGCGAAGCAAAATGCGCTAGCTCTAACTAATTAAGCAAACCACCTACACAAGTCTAGTACAAGGCTATCCACTAAACACAACAACTACAAGCTAGATACAAGAAGTAATACGAGAGAAGAGCTTCGAGTGAATATACCGCCGTGTAAAGATGAGAAGTACCAATCAATCAATCACACAAGAGAAATCATCGGGAAAAAAACGACACAAGAATTTATCCCGAGGTTTACTTGCTTTCCGGCAAGCTACTCCCCATTGTGGCGATACACCCACTTGTCGGTTCGCGAGCTAATCGACTATCAAGAGTCGAGCCCTCGGTGGGCGCCGTACAACCGCACACAAGATGGGATCCTCCAAGCCACGAGCTCTACTAGAGTATCCAATCTGTAAACTCCCGCGGGGAAGGATCAAGAACCCCTTACAACACTTGGTGAGGGCTCCAACAATTTCCAATTGCGAGCTCAATCACCTCCGCTGCTCCAAACCGTCTACCACGTCAGGAAACACGAAAGAGTAACAAGAAATCCGCAGCAACTCGAAGATCAAGTGCCTCTAGAATGCAATTCTCAAGCAATGCACTTGAATCTCACTCAATCTCACTCAAGATGTGCAACCAAGCAAAGAGATGAGTGGAGGGGTTGTTCTCTAGCTCAAAGGATGTCTCTAGGTCTCAAAATGTGCAAGAGATACCCCAAATCTCGGCCATCTTCTATTTATAGAGAAGGGGTACGCAGCTAGTCATTACCGGACGACGCAGTGCAAAACGTGCTGCCCGGACGCACCGGTCAGGGTGACCGGACGCGTCCGGTCACTACAGGACAAACGAGAACAGTGCGCGTCAGAAGTAGCTGTTGCCGTGACCGGACGCACTTCAGCGTTTGACCGGACGCGCTGCACCCGGCGTCCGGTCGTAGTCCAGAGAGCTCCCACCGCGACCGGACGCGTCCGATCGCACGTGACCGGACGCGCCGCGCGTCCGATCGGCTCTACGTCCAGCTCTGCCCCTCTGGGTGCCTGACCGGACACTCCGGTTCTATGAGGGACCGGACGCGCCGGTTGTAAACCCTAGCACTCGCGCGCCTGACTGCTGCGAGAACTGACCGGACACGTCCGGTCAAACCATGACCGCGTCCGGTGCAGCGTCCGATCAGCCTGGTGACCTCCGTTCGCCTCCGTTTCTTTTTCGGCTTCTGGCGTAGTGGAAAAAAGTCATTTCAACTCCTCAAAAACGCATGAATCCCGCCTCGCAAGCTCGGCGGGAGGGAGAGAGAAACCCAAACCCCTCTCTACCGCTTAAACTCCACCGCCTTCGCAAATGTGCTAACACCACTAAGTGTACACCACCATGTGCATGTGTGTTAGCATTTCACAAACATTTTCAAGGCATTATGTTAGCTCTCTACTAGATCCTAATGCATATGCTCAAGACATTGATCTAGTGGCACTTGATTCCCGAACTAACCGTGATTGCCCCTCTTGATAGTCGGCTATGTATCATAAACCCGGTCAATCACTTCTCTACTCATCTTAGACCGGCAAAACGAAAACTCTATGGTTATACCTTTGCCTTGCGCTCTTAGATCCTTCTTTTCCACTTGATCATCATGTCCATCATATTATGTGCATCTCTACCAAGATCGTCATTTCATGTCCATGCACCATTTCTTTATGATCTTATGGCCACCACTCCTTGCCACATACACCTTCATCACATGTGTTGCTTATGCCTAACTCAAAACACTTAACACACATGGCATTAGCAACTTGGTGTCATTAATTACCAAAATCAAACTTGGGCTTTCCCCAGTTCGCCATGCCCGGGGCGGAACTCGCCCGCGTGCAGCCCACGACGGCCGGGATAGAACTCCACACGCCGACGAGGATCTATTCTCCCCAGCAGCAAGGAGATGTTGCACTAAAACTGCATGTTGCAAGCGTCTATTTCAAGCGTTTCAACTATTTCAGAGGTACGTTGCAACTATTTTATATCGATGTCGCAAAAGTAGACCAGGATGTTGCAATGGTGTTTTGAAGTGTATGTCCAAAATGTTTCATCTGTTTTAGACGTATATTGCAAGTGTTTCATCTGAATGTTATAAAAGTAGATCTGGATGTTGCATATACATGCATGTTGCAAGTGTATGTTTCAAGTATTTTAGGTGTTTCATACGTATGTTGCAAGTGTTTTATCTAGATGTTGCATATATTTTGCAATGGCTACAAATGTGCTTCCTTGGTGTTTCAGACGTATGTTGCAAGTGTCTTAATTGTTTCGGACGTATGTTGCAAGTGGGTCATCTAGATGTTGTAAAAGTAGATCTTGGTGTTACACATGTTGCAGTGAGACCCATTTACAGTAGCCACATGTTGTAGCTGCTGGGCCCACCTGCATGCGCGTGGGTCTGGAGGGGCGCTATGGTGCAGGTGTTGGACACGAATCATGTGCGGGCCACGGTGCGGGCAGGGGACACGGAGCGACGCGGGCCCTCACGTGAAGCAGGCGTAGCAGGTATGGGCGTCCGGACGCTAGCCCCGTCCGAACGTCCGAGCGCTAGATGTTCTGAAAAATGTTAAAAAACAGTTTGCTATACGCAAAATCTATTGGAGGCTTATCTATACCTAATAATAAAGAGGCAAAATTTCAAGCTCTTTTTTTCGTCCATCTATTTTTTTAGTCCGTCTTCCTCTAACTACCGAACAATGGAGAGTTTCTTTTATCCGGACTTATATATATAACTCGTGCTCATATGAGTTAGAATAGATCGCGTCTAGACCAATATGGAATAGGAATCCTAACCTAAAGATTCCTTAGATCCTGAGTACTCTAAATATAATTTTTAATAATAAATAGAAAAGGATAAGAGTTATGTTCCTTATTTTGTACCGCTTTTTTTATTTACGTACGAGTTAGAATAGCTCGCGTCTAGACGGATATGAAGTAGGAATCCTAATCTAAATAGATTTATCAGATCTGACGACAATGTTGTGCATTTATTTTCTCCCCACCCTGATTTTGGTCCGGCCCATTTTTTTCCCTGCTCTGCCTCTCCCGCATGAAAAACCAATTCTAACCGAAAAGCTAGCACTACCAACGCCTTGTTTAGATGCACATGAAAAATTAGAATTTTTTTCCCTCTCTCTTCATCACATCAATCTTTGGATCCATGCATGAAGTAGTAAATGTAGATAAAAATAATAACTAATTATACAGTTTAGTTGGAAATCACGAGATGAATCTTTTAAGCCTAGTTGGTCCATGATTAGACAATATTTATCAAATAAGACGAAAGTGGTACTATTTATCAGTTTGAAATTTTTTCAGCATCTAAACGAGGCCCAACAATGAAATCATCGGAGCACTCAGTGATTTTACCAGAGTCGGACTCGCCGGCAAAATAACAAATACAATCAAACTAGGACACTTGCACCAATAATTTTTTTGAGCAGAAGACACAAGATCTACTAAACGAAGCTACTGCTCAGTCAGTCCATCTTTTTAAGCCTGCATCGGTTCCAACTCTGACCAAGTCCAACACTCGCTAGCGTGAATACAAATTAGAATAGAACTAGCACATGAGTTCTATTAAACAAAGGTTTCTTTCGCCGCTTACGCGAACAACTCTAGCCGAGTCCGACTCACAATCACAGTAAATAATACTAAGATAATAATAACAAATGACTTCTAATAGAATACTGCGTTCTAGCCGGATACAAATTCCTTTTCCGAATACAACTACATCTAGCTTTCTATATTAATAGCGATGGGATCAAAAAAAGAGAGAAAAAATACACTGCTACCGGGCGTTCCAGATTTGAGTGCAAAAGGTCATCGGCTCCGAGAAACAAGAAGGAGAAAAAATACACCGCCACTGGGCGTTCCAGATTTTCCATACCTAATAATAAAGAGGCAAAATTTCAGACCATTTTTTTCGTCCATCCATTTTTTTGGTACGTCTATCTTTAATTACCGGACAATAGAGAGTTTCTTTCATCCAGACTTATATATATAATATAGCCCGTGCTTATACGAGTTATAATAGTTCGCATCTAGATGGATATGGAGTCTGATTTTAAGATTATTCGGGTTCCGTACAGACAGACTAGGATTAGAATTCTTCCTTCTAAGATAGAGTCCGTATGTTTTACAACAACAAGAATCCGTAAGCAGTTCGTCAAGCCAAAAAAAAACAACCGGTCATGGTACACAGGTAGACACAAAAAGGAATTAAAGTATCCAAAATATATGTTATATTTGTGATTAAGGGAGAATCCTAAAGAAGCTTAGGGCATCCGGACTTGTTTATTTGGTATACGTATGCACACGTAATTTGTACATGAGCCTTTTCATGTGATTGGTTGAATACAAAATATATGTCTCTTCTTGGTTTAGAAAAGGACGACATATTTTAGGTTCAGACTTTGGCTTGTTGACCGAACTGGTTTAGAAAATATGCTTGTACGATTTGAATCTACTGATTCAACCAGGAAAGATCAGCCGTTCTATCTATATCTATACCTAGATATATATTGAGACATATCTCTCTCCCATGTTGTATGAGTTAATATGACGTGTCCAACCATTGATAAATTGGTATACGAGTTGCCACAGTTCATATCTAGGTGGTACGAAATTCAATTCCAAGACGTATTAGAGCAAATAACGCGACTATTACATAAATCTACAAATTGCAAGTCGTCCATGTAACCACTCAGCAAGTTGTATGTCCCGGTGCAATGCACAGGCATGTTTTGCTAGTTTTCAATAATATAATAAAACCTATTGTAGTCGATTCTAACACGGAGCTTAAATATTAGGAAGATTTGAATCCAATTCGGAACAATCTCATCCCTACCAACACACCTACAAGAATGAATATTCCATATCTCCTATCTTGAGTCTGTTTTGGCCATTTGAGTACTCTACGGAAAGCTTATTTGATTGTCTAAAACATGGATGGGGTCCAAGCTTCAGATTCAACACAGTTGCTCCATAATACCCATGAGAAAATAGACAACAGTCAGAGTCCAAATTTGTAAAGAGTCTAGTTTCTAGTTTTAGGCCCCCTTTGGAATGTGGGTTTTTTCTGTTCGTGTGTTTTTCATGTGAAAAATAAACTGATTCCTATCAAATTCATATACAATTTCTATGAAACTCTTGCGTTCCAAAGGAAGTCTTCAATGTCCTAGGTGCTATATAAGTTAAGGTGTGTGTTCTTATAAGCCGAGACTTGAGTTATGATGAACTGAATTACCTATTTTATTTTACATGATGAGGGTCTCATGCCTGTTCTGCCCACGTAGTTATGTGATCCTAAGTCGAGCAGATCGCCTCCACTCCCCGCATCAGTGTCTTTTATACTCCACCTTGTAGTCTAATATATACTTTTAGTTATCCTAAGTCAAATTATTAATAAAACCTGATCAAGTTTGTAGAAAAAGTATTAAAATCCATAACATCGGTTAAAAAAATGCATTTGATCATGTATCTAAAGAAGCTCATTTGGTATTGTAAAGATAAAGATTATTAATTTTCTACAAACTTGGTCAAGTTTAGGATGGTTTGACTTAGGAGAACTAAAAATCTATTATATTTTATGACAAAGGGAGTAGTCACACTGCAATCCAAATTAACTAACAGTAGCTAACTTAGCACAACCTGCAGCTTCAGAGTGGATTATTACAGTACAGTTGCTATGTCACCGGCCTAGTGGCAATCGGCACTTAGTACACATTATTAGCCAAGTCAATATATAGGCTTCAGCCAAATTTACAATCTAGACGGCACCCCTCCAGCAACAACAATGGTTTCAGCTGTAATGAATGATGCATCATCAGATGCCAGGAATGCAGCAGCCGCGGCCATATCTTCCACAGAACCCAATCTCTTAAGCATAGTCCTCTCATTAAGCTTTTTCCTCTGCAGAATAATTTAGGTTAGGTACATGCATTTGAATGGGAGGAACAATATAAGCTGGATAAAGTCTTGAAATGAATGGATGTGAATGACTTTTTCCTCTGCATTCAAAAGTTAGTTTAGTGCAGTTTGAATTGAGTTTCTGTATATTTTTCCCCTCTAATAAACTGTGATCCACATAGGCCTTAAAGATATATATAGAACATTGAATTTTTCAGGACAAAGAAGAAATGTTGTAACAGTGGGTGTCAAATGTTTCCTTTTTTTATTAACAAATCATCAAAATATATATGAAGACAAACTATGCAAGCAGAGATAGAGAAATCACTTACAATGATCTCATTATCTATGAAGAAACTAGCAAACCGTGTAGGAACAAAACCAGGGGCTATACAGTTAACACGAGTATCGGGTCCCATCTCACCAGCAAGAGCCTAAAAGGTGAAGATCAATAGCTCAGTTGCGTTCAGAAAAAAGAAGATCAATAGCTCAGCAATAAAGTATCTAAAAAATTAGTTTGCCAGTTTATCTTAAAAATTTATGCCAAACTGTTATTTTGTTTGAAAAAAAGTCTCCATAACCTCCTGACGTACAACAGGTCGTCTACTTCAGCCCCCAACCAAAAAAAAGTATTGTGAACCTTAAACTATGTAACACCGTTCAAATAACCAGGTGGTTTTGCCATTGTGGCATTTGGGCCTGCTTGTTAGAGATGACACATGGTGTTTGGCCATCTTAGCTAGCATCTGATGACACTATGTCATGCCACTATGGCGTCAAGGATATACTCTAACATCCCTCCGTAGTCACAGCCGAAGCGTCTAGACGGTAAGATTGGAGAAGAAGCTGAAGGTGCAAACCAACTATGTAACATCCCCCATATTCTAAAGGGTCGACACATCACATATGCTATCTCTGGAGAAGAAACTAGCAAGTAGCTCATGCAAGACGATAGTAGTTTGTGCTGATGTCGAGGTATTTGAGCATAAGAGAAAAGTGGCCGTGGTCGAAGATGGCATGTTGAAGATAGTTGTGGTCGACATAGTCGTGATCAGGTTGTCAAGGTTGAGGCTGTCGCACATGAAGCCGCAGGTGCAAAAGAGGTGCCATGGTGATGACAGAGACGTGTCAAGGTAATCGTCGTAGAAGGAGGTGATCCCAGGGTCAATATAGTCAGGGTCGTTGAGGACGTAGACAAAAAGACGGTGATCCAGTCGAAGTAGACAAAACAGGAACAAGAGGGTCGATACAGTCAAGCCGCCATGGACGAAGTGTGCGTCGGGGTTGCCCGACCCGAGAATGCATCAAGGATGAAGACACACACTACTGTTGCTAATAAAGGATGTATAGGTAGAGAGCCAACTATGTGTCAGTGTCTAAGGGACTTGACAATAGTTGTGGTGCGCAAAACAGTGGGGATAGAAGGTATGTAGAGAAGAGGCAGTGATGCTGGCAACGAGGATGTGCTAGATGAAGAAGTGTGGGAGTGGACACTCCTGCCCAAAAGCGAGCAATCCACGAGGCGCTCGATGTCGACAACGAAGAACTCGAATAGCTTGATAAACGTGAGGCGTAGACAAATGGTGCACAAGAGGTGCAACACGATTGTCAATGCACAAGGGACGATAATGTATATGTAGCTACGAGTGCCACTGTGGACAGAGGTGCGCTTGTGAAAGCGTGTATATGTTAGTGGCAACCATGGGCCATAAATCCATTATGATGTGGCCCAAGGAGACGGCACAAAAGTAGACCCATGTAACATCCAAACATTCAAACAAATAAATCATGCGAGTTCAAAAAAATATATCAAAACCATTTCGAGAACTAGTCCTTAAATTGAGCTCTAATTTATTCCTTGTCCAAATAGTTTCTAGTCCAACTCAACTCATTTAATTTTAATTAAGCCTGATCAAACTCCATCTCCTATCTCCTTGTCTTCTTCCTAAGCTTCCTGTGCACGCACACAGCATGCATACAAAAACATACACGCAAAGCACCTCGCCGGCAGGCCTCATTTCGTTAGTGCATTGCACGAGTACATCAGAGACAGCAAACAAGGAAAAATGACACCCACCGCCACCCCCCCCCCCCCCCCAAAAAAAAGGGACAAAAAAAACAGATAAGCATATACCTTTGTCAGACCAAGGAGAGCAGTCTTTGTAACACCATACATTGTCAATCCTTGCTCTGGATTGTAACCAGCAATTGAAGAAATAAGAATCACAGATGACCCCTTCCGTAGGTGGGGAGCAGCATCCTGAAAAACATTCGATGGAGGAAGAGAATGATGCCACCTTTATTTGTAGAGAATGTCGAGTAGGTGGAAGAATTTGCTCACCTGAAGAAGAAGAATAGAAGCCTTGACGTTAATGTCCCACAGCTTATCGAGAACCGCCTCTTTGATTTCAAGTATGCCATTTACAGTAGGATTTGCAGCAGCATTGGAGACAAGAATATCAATGTGCCCAAAGTTCTGCAACAATATAACCAGTTGATTACTACTAAAAGAATCGTCACATCCTCAGATGCCTTACACTATCTAAGACATGAACAGAAACTACAACATGCTCAATAGAAATTCCTCAAAAAACATGCTCAACGAAACAAGTGGTTTGAGATATGAAAAAGGTACACTTTAGATGCAAACAAGTAAGACAAGCAGGTATGACTCCTGTGTGTCGAAGTACCAATGAAATAAATGTAATTTCAGGTAGCCATCAACCTCAATTTTATAAGATGAACAGATATAAAGAGAAATGACACATAATCTTTTGGCTTGAGACTTTTACATGGTAAATATATGCTACAGTACTCGTTGTCTTGGAAAGCTATTGACTCAACTAATAAAAAAGTGTTACACTCATCAGTGAATCTCCAGTAGATATTTGTATAGCTGAGGTTGTCTTAGTTCTTCATTTCATAAAAAACAATTCTAGCTCTAGTGCCATTATTTGCACTTGTGCACAAATAGATTTCACTGTTATTACCTAACTTAAAGCTGCATCTATCACTGCGTTTTGCCAACCATGAATCCATGTTTCCTAGTTCAGACAATGCCACTGCACCCAGAAATGGATTAAGCAAGCAGCTAGAAATACCAGGTGGCAAACCAATCCAAATTTCGCCCCCAAAAAGAGAAACCAACGGGGGCAGGCAGTTAATATCGGGTGAGCAACAGAGCCAGTTCCTTGTAGGAAAAAAAAAACAGAGAGTTGACAGGAGTTCCTGATGTACCTAGGGATAAAAACGGATCGGAGCGGAGCGGATAATGGCTTTCCCATATCCTAATCCATTTTTTATCTAATTTGGAGCGGATCGGATATTATATGAATTCGGATGCGAATACGGACTTTTTAGGATGTCGGAAATTGTACGGATTCGGATCGGTGTCGAAGCGGAAACGGACTTTTTAAAGTCGGATAATACGTGCTTACATGTTGTTTTTTATGATGATGAGAAACAATTCATTAACCAAAGTCGTACAATATATTCACCAACTTGTCTATCTATACGTATATTCACCAACTAGTCTATGCACGACCGAATAATCCATACTTACACGCATGAAAGATCAAGATGGGATCAAATCAAAGTGCTAGGTCATTCGTTCATTCACCAGTAAAATACTCCTTACGCTAGATGTCTATAACATGAGCTTTCCTTGTGGGCTATAAATATGATAATGGGCTGGGCTGACTTTTCTTGCCACTTGGGCTCCTTAAAATATTCAGATTATTTTATTACAAGCGTCGCAGATAATCCACGTTTAATTATCGGATAATCCATATCCACCAGATTTCGGTAATACCATAGCCTACACCGCATCTGCATATAATCGGATTTAGATTATCCGTATCCGTACGGATATTAAAAACACTTCTCCATATCCTTAAGATTCGGAGTCGGAGCGGAGCGGAGGATTATCCATACCACTTTTCATCCTTGCTGATGCACATCTACTCCAAACTTAAATCTAGGCTCCCCCAGCAAAACGTTGAATGCAGGGAGGCCTGATGGGATCGCTCAGCAACAAGAGGAAACTGACAATGTAATGTAATGTAACCCATCTGAGATCTCGTTTGGTTGCTCCTATTTGTCCGAGGACAGCCAAACAAGTCCAGAAAGACTGAAACCCCCTTCCACAATTCCAACCTTGACGGCCGTCTCGATGAGGTTCCTGCGCTGCTGTACATCGGACACGTGGCAGACGGCGCCCACCACGGTGATCCCCTTGGCCCGGAGCCCCTCCACCGCCTCGTCCACGTTCTTCTGCAACGCCGCCAATCGATCCACAGAAACCCCCCAATCAGAAAGAGCAGCAAGGAAAACCCCAAGAGAAGACAGCAAGCAAGAAGGGTGATCAAAGAAACGAGAAGATTTGCACGCCGGCTCAGCTGGACCTGCTTGCGGGAGGAGATGACGACGGCGGCGCCCTCCAGACCGAGGCGCTCAGCGATGGCGAGGCCGATCCCCTGCGTGGACGCCGTCACGACGGCCACCTTCCCCTCGAGACGCTGGCATTTGACATCCATCGTCACCGCGCAGGCCAAGCTTCAAGGTCGCTCTCCTCTCTCGAGTCTCAAGCACGCCGGCCCTTTGCTGCTGCTGGTGTAGCCTGGTACAGCGGTGCCCGCACAGTATTAGAAGTTTGTTGCGAGTAGCTCCTTGGCCGTGCGTGGTGCTGCGTTGCCCAAAGCGGCAAAGCCATCAATGTTAAAAGTTGGGGACGAGAGGAGAGAAAAATTTACCGGTGGTCCCTCAACTTGGCAGCCGGTGTCATTTAGATCTTCGAATTTTAAACAGTGTATTTCTGGGTCCCTGAACTTAGCTTTAGGTGTCATTTAGGTCCCTGAACTTGGCTTTGGGTGTCACTTAGGTCCTCGAACTTTGAACAGTGTATTTTTGGGTCTCTGAACTTGGCTTCGGGTGTTATCTGGGTCCTTGAACTTGGCTTCGAGTGTCATCTAGGTCCCAATGCTGACGTGGCGTGGTCCTACATATGAGGCCCACATGTCAGTTGGTTATATTTCTATTTCGGGGGTACTATAGCTACAATTTCTAAAATATGTCAAAAATTATATCTTTTTCCTATGATCTCGGATGAAGATGATTTTTATATAAAAAATGTAGCTCTTGACGAGATCTAAAACTTTCTAGTTTTGAGTTTTTTTAATTTGAGATCATTAAAATGCTTTAAAAATTAAACAAATTTTCAGCAGTATATTAATCGCGTACAAGCGCTTGTCGCCTTGGAAAAATCATATCTTTTTTATATGCTGTCAAATGGAGATGATTTCTATATAAAAGTTGTAGCTCTCGATGAGATTTGCGACTTTCTAATTTTGAGTTTTTTAATTTGAGGTCGCTAAAATGCTCAAAAAAATTAAACAATTTTTCAGGAATTAATATACTGTTGAAAATTTGTTTAATTTTTTTTAGCATTTTAGCGACCTTAAATTAAAAAACTCAAAACTAGAAAGTCGTAGATCTCATCGAGAGCTACAACTTTTATATAGAAATCATCTCCATTTGACAGCATATAAAAAAGATATGATTTTTCCAAGGCGACAACGCTTGTACGCGATTAATATACTGCTGAAATTTTGTTTAATTTTTTAAGCATTTTAATGATCTCAAATTAAAAAAACTCAAAACTAGAAAGTTGTAGATCTCGTTGAGAGCTACATTTTTCATATAAAAATCATCTTCATCCGAGATCATATGAAAAAGATACAATTTTTGGAATATTTTAGAAATTGTAGCTACAGTACCCCCGAAATAGAAATATAACCGACTGACATGTGGGCCCCCACACGTAAGACCGAGCCACGTCAGTATTGGGACCTAGATGACACCCGAAGCCAAGTTCAGGGACCCAGATGACATCCGAAGCCAAGTTCAGAGACCCAAAAATACACTGTTCAAAGTTCGGGGACCTAAGTGCACCCAAAGCCAAGTTCAGAGGCCTAGATGACACCTGAAGCCAAGTTCAGGGACCCAGAAATACACTGTTCAAAGTTCGGAGACCTAAGTGACACCAGCTGCCAAGTTCAGAGACCGCCGGTGAATTTTTCTCACGAGAGGACGCCTAGGACAATGGAGGAAAGGCGGTACGGGCTCCGCAGCCACATATCAACGAAGGATAGGCTGAGGAGAACTGTAATAGTAACTTGGAGGAACAGTGTTGAGAGGTTGTTCAGCTAGCCACAAGTCCACAACCATCAACTTCTCCAAAGAAGAGGACTCTTTAGTGTGGCAGTTTAGTTCAAATGGGATTTACTCTTCTCAATCCCTTTATAAGGTCGTTAATTTTAGAGGAATAAAGCTTGTTTTTGTCTCAGCCATTTGAAGTCTAAAAATTCCACCCAGATTGCGGTGCTTCCTTTGGTTGTTATCTAAAAATAAAGTGCTTACTAGAGACATAATCTATACATAATAATAAAGAGGCAAAAATTTTTTTCATCTATTTTTTTTTTGTCCGATCCTCCTTTAACTAACTTCGTGAACGTGGAAATTGTTTCTACCGTTTGAATATATGTTCTTGAGGCCTGAATAGTTAGAATCCTAATTCAAATAGATCCATCCGATGAGTACCCGAATAGAAATTCTAATCTATATAAAAATACAAAAGGCTAAAAGTTTTATTTTCTGTTTTTTATTTTTTTCGTGGCAAGTCACGTACCATAAATCCTAACGAGTCACGATTACAAGTCACGTACTGACGACCGAGCGACATTGTGTCCGAACGTGACTTGCTCATGCAGGTTCAAACCGTGTTACACAACACAAAATTATTTGTATTCGAGTATGGCTCTGTCATATATGTCTATAGGTGTGTGCTCTTATTA
Organism: Saccharum spontaneum; assembly: GCA_022457205.1. NCBI lineage: Eukaryota > Viridiplantae > Streptophyta > Magnoliopsida > Poales > Poaceae > Saccharum > Saccharum spontaneum. The sequence goes on from CM039611.1 coordinate 52,777,407, forward strand.
GCCGGAGCTGGCTGCCATGGAGAAGAGAGGACGCCGCAAACCAGCGACTCAGATATACATTTCATCTTGCATCTCATAAAAGAGGCAAAGAAGTTTATAGAAAAAAATCACTCTGATGCAGATTTGATAGCAAGACGGCGACATGCATCGCGCTCCCCACCTGTGCGACTTGTAGCTTGCGTGAGCTCGCCTGCCCGCACAGCCGAGCACATGGCTGCTCGGTGGGCTCACCGCCGCACGCCTCGCCCTCACGCATTCTACCGCTGCACGCCTCGCCCTCGCTCAGTCTACCGTTGCACGCCTCGCACCTTCGTGGGGCTCGCTGCGTCTCATCGGATGCCTCGTGCGGACAATCGATGTGCCGCCGATGAAGTTGGCCAGGAGAGAAAGGCCTTTGGCGCCGGCATACTTCATCTCCTCTCGGCCTATGTGGCCATGTGCGAGTAGGAGTAAGGAGCTACGGCATGCTTCACCTCCTCAACGGCCGCAAGATAGGAAGGTTGCCACTTGGTCCCACCGTATATGGTCTTTGGCACCTCGGAATCGGCAGCGAGACGTGGCATAGATTGGATAGAGATGAGGCATGAGTAGAGAGTACATGAGAAGTACATGGTACAAGAACCAGAGAAACCGAGGGGAGAGAACGTGTGGATTTGCAGTAGAAAGATGTGGAGTAGGTGGTGCCACATACGTATTATCTTCTCCTCTTGATTTTCTTCAACTAATCTCTTGATTCGGCTTACGAAGTTATGATTTGTTTTCTTCTATAGACTGTCATTGCCCAAACCTATGGTATCTAATTTAGCAACAAACTAATAGTCCATGCATCTAACCGGAGGTTAACAAAGTTCCTAATAAAAATTTATTTGCCATGAGCTCCATTCACATGCAGACATGCATATAATAACCAGAGTTGATTTACTACTACATGAAAAATGCTATTAATTAGAATAGCGTATGCAGATATGGTGCAAATCTGATCGAACTAGAACGCATCAATCTCTCACAAACCCCAACATATCCAGATAAGTATTGGAGTCTAAATCCAGGACGGATCGGAATAATGACACAAACTCTCTGGTAGGCATACAAGCTACAGTAGCATGTGCTTATTATATGAGTTAGAAAAACATGATTATATCTTGCCTGTCTAATTCTAAGATAAATTAGAATGACACAAATGTTAAATAAATCTCTAAATTATAAATTATCTAAATAACCGCACAACAAGTTATGTATCCCGTTGCAACACATGGACATGTTTGCTAGTCTTAGTAAAAGAAGAAAAGTTGAGGATGCTTCTTGTCTTTTCTGCTGTGAATTGGAGACAGCAAATCATCTTTTCTTTGAGTGTGCTGTAGCAAAACAGATGTGGTTAGATGTCACACCCCAAAATTTCCTATTTTGGGTTATGAATAGAAAACACCACATAAAATTAATGGTTTTATTATTTGGATAAAATTGGTCAACATTAGTTTAGATTTTCGTATATTCTTCTTAAATAAAAACGGTGTTTTTCAAATATTTTAGAATTAATTTGATGGGCTTTTGTTGATGTGATGGTTGCTTTTGGTGTTTGTGAGTGTAAATGGTTTCAAAATACGATAGGACGGCATTTCTTTCTCTCCTGGAAATTTTCTAAACTTTTTCTAAAATTAAACTCCTTTTTCCATGAACTTAATCTTTTCCTATGGATCATCCCAAAATCCTTTTCATGTAATCCAATCAATCTTTTCTACTTACTAGTCATCAAACTATGTTTACGGACCTCTCAGGAATTTCTCTAGCTTTTCCAGAACTTGTTCCCACTTTTCAGAGAACATAATGTAATTTTTAGATACTCTGAAATATCTTATCATGAGCTCCAAACACTTTATTTGGACTCCGTGTGTTCCAAAATGTCTTTGACATTTATCCCCAAATTTTTGGATCTTTCGAGTATTTTTCGTGGCTCGGATAGTAATTCTAGACTTTTCTAGAATTATTTTTGTTTACGAAATTAATTAATTCTGAGAATAATTAATGATAACTCTAATCTGACTCTAACTAAACCTTTTGGTTCTTTGACTAATGGATGAAGGCCCGTGCAATTCTCTGTGTGATTCATACTTGCCCTATCTATTCTTTTATTTCGTTCTTTGGATTTATGCTTTGACGTGACCATGACATAATGCACGAAGCAAATAAGCAGGCCAATGCTGCTATCACATAACAATCCTAGTAATATATCTTTCTATCTTTGTGTGTCACGCACACCAAGGACACCAGGTCCATCATGCCGTACGTGTCCATCTATAAATAGCGAGAGCTCCTGCCCTAGGTCTTTTGCGAGTCTTCGTGAAGCTCTTCCACCAAGACACCATCGACCACCGCCGGCCGTGCCTGGGTGCCGTCGCCGCCCTCCACAGGAGAAGCCGTAGGTGTTGGGAGACTTGCTGAGACGAGACAGGCCCTTCGTTGCTCGCCATCGCCTGCACCTAGCTGCAATCTGGACGACCTGCTGACTGTCGTGGATGTCGTCTGCCTTATAAGGATGGTGAGCACCTTGCATGTGTTCTTATCTCCCACGTCTACTTTACATCCCTGCCTTGCTGCTGGCCATACCTACATGTTCATCACGTCCATGCCATTCTTTGTTTCACCTCAATCTTGACCGTGTGACATTATGGCGTTGATCACACCTCTGCCATTGCAGTTCCTGTGCCAAGCCGAAGTAGCCGTCGGCCGTGCGTTCACATGAGCCAGGCTAGTCACCACATGACCGACCGACAAAGGGAACAGGAACGGTTCACCCTGAAATTAACAAGCTCGGAATAGGCGAACTGCTTTCCACGCCCAAGGTGTTGTATATGTAACTATATACCCATACCTTTTCTCAGATCTCTGATTTCGTTCAATATGTCAAGACTCTGCAGATTGATCTTGCATGTTTAGTAACCTGTTAGCCATCCACTTCTCAATCGATCCCTTTGACTTTATCCAATTCTTGGTCTTATGTTTCTTTCATCTAACTCCTGTCCAGCACCGGGAGGGATCAGTAGCAAGCGCTATGGTGTGCTTAAACGGACTATAAGAACTTCTCCCTGCTGACTCTATCTAACATTTAGTTCAGGCCTGCAAGCTTACTAGCTGAGCATCACCAGCACACACGTTCTGCCACTATGAAACTGCATATTGCCATGCATAGGGTTCAGGTAAGTCAAATGCATGTTACGTGTGTAGTACAACCTTCGCCACCATCTTATATTAGTTTATAATTGTGTTTGGTCTTCGTGTTTATTCGCCATATCAAATATCTGAATATCTTTCATGGTACTCTCTTTTGTCTCATCAAAACTTGTACCCTTAAGATCTCAATTGAATTATCGATTATGTATCTCATGTTCTCCCTGCTTGATAATTCACTAAAGTTAACATGTTCATGCCTTTTATATCCATAGCTCAGATTCCACTTGTTCTTGCTCGTTAGTTTTGTAGCGGCGTAATCTACCTGTTAGTATCGACGATCGTCCTATCATATGGCCATGAATTTTATAATTTGATTAATATGCATGCAACTAGTTTTTATAAATAAAAGCAACATAGATTACATACAACATTCTTTTCCAAATAAGTTTTAACATGACTAACTGCTAACATAAATATGTTTCTAAATTATAATTTGTTTAGTCTAAACACACATATTAAATTTGATCAGATGCTCTCACATGTCAGTTTGTATTTGCAAGTTAAAGTTGAATTGGCATAAATAATATCAAATTATTTATAAATAAAATATGATTAGCTTCAGCTCAGTTTTTAAGTATAAATATGATTTTTTTTAATTTGAAATAATAAGTTTCTCATTGTTTTCTTTAAAAAAATAAACCCAGCATGTAGGTTTTTCTTTTCTTTTATAATATAAACTCTCAGTAGTCGTTTCTTTTCAACTGTAGCTCCGTTCTCGGCGTTTCTTGTGATCTTGAGACTGTAGCAGCTAGCTCTCTTTTAGTACGTTGTTTTCTCTTATGTGGTGCACTGTTCTTAGTTGCTTTTATTTGTTGTTTGTATGTTTGCTTATGCGTGGTGCTTACTACGGGTAGAATGAGAACCGTTTGTGAGCACTGAAGATCAGAGGGTGATGACTAGAAGCAAAGTATGAGGCAGTTTGAGCAAGAGTAAAAGACAAGTATAGCATGAGATCATCCTTGTTACCTAATCACCATCGACATCTTAATTCATATTGCATGTGTCTACCTTAATTACCACTAAGGATTTCCTAGTACTTTGTTACTTTGTACCTTGTCACCTTGGGAACTATGCATTGGGTAGTATTTATGCTAGTGCTCAAGATAAATAACCATGATCTGTAACTTGACTAATGGTATATGCAATAAACGTTTAAAAGATGTTTTATAGCAACATGGCTCAAGAGGGCTAGAGATTGGGCTGTTTTTATGGTGCTCTACTTTCTCTTCTTAAGGACTTATCTGTAAGTAATCATCCAGGACTTACAGTACAACTGCGAGGCTACATGGCTCTGGCTTTAGTCCTATAGAATGACTTTTTCTAGCTTGTTAGTGGTTACCTTTATGGCGTAAGAACGACTTGCCACGATGGGTGTAGGACAACCTCTAGTCTTATGAGTATAGCCGGGATGGAATTGTGTCGTTTGAAAATGGAGGTTCCTACATCTGCTTGCCGAGTGAATCTAATAGCCCTAACTTGTTAGACAAACCTTTGAAAGGCTTCGCAGTGAAACTTGTCTACCCATTAGGGCCTTGCAAACCTCGGGCTTTTGGGGATCACAACTCACAGTGAAAGTGTACAACCTCTGTAGAATGTAAAACTGATATATCAGTCGTGCTCTCGGTCACGAGCGGCATTGGACTCCTTACAGAATAAATGACGATCACTGGTGAGAATGATAATACTGATGATATTGATGCTCACTAATAATTATTGTTTCTTGCTATACATTATTCTCGTTTATATGATCATGAGGTTATTTGGGCTTATGGTAAACTTGTTGCTACTCAATTGCTAAAATATAACTCACTAAAAGCTATTGTAGTAAATCCGTGTCGAACCTTTTGAGCCTCATGAACCCCATGTTATATTTGCTGAGTATGACATATGCTTACCCTTGCTATTTCCTCTACACCCCCAGACTCTAGAAAAGTTGCTCCAAAGATTGATGGAGTAACAGAGGAGTTCCCAAAAGATTGATAGAAGTGCTAGGCATATGTTACCCCCAGTCAGCCGTCCCTGTGAAGGATGGAGCCTGAAGATTAGCTACCGTTCCGTGATACTCTGATGTAAGTATTAAATATGAGTATATTTCGTTATATAATAAAGCATTGTCTCTGGATACTATTGTAATTTGTCGCTATATGTGTGATTTGACTTCCTGGGCACACATATAGTTAATACTCAGTTTAGTCTTTAAAACTAGGTGTGACATTAGAATTGGCTGCTGCTTTCAACATTCAGTAAGATCCTTCTTTAGATTCAGTTGGGAAGTTTTGGCTTTCTAACAAAAGAAATTGTGTCTTGAATATCATTTCTTCAGCTGTACTTTGGAGCTTATGGAAACTGAGAAATCAACTTTGTTTTCAGAAGATAGGTTGGCAGAGTATGAATATGCTCTTGCACACGATTATTGCTTTGGCTCAGAATTGGCAAATTTTGTGCCTAGAGGACAAAAGAGGAATGCTAAGGGCCAGGATCCAGGAGCTCAAGATAAGATCGTCGGTGCTGCTTTGGCTTCCAAATGGGTGAAAGTATGTCTTGGTGGGAGCCTGGCCGAGAAGGAGCTCTCTACTTTCAATGCTGGCTTCATCAACCCAACAGTTTTGCTTAATCTGCAGGTGTCATAGTTCGTTGGCGCCTGTTTCTGGTGGGAGGTTTAGTTATCTTGCAGGTGTCGTAGTGCTGTTCCTAGGTGTGGTACGGTCGTTCTCAAATTACTGGCGGGGTGGTTCAGCAGATAGCCGAGCCATCCATTGGAGGCGTTGGCAGGACCTTACCCTCCCAAAATGCCAAGGAGGTATGGGCTTTAGAGACATAAAACACTTCAATGTGGCTATGCTGGGGAAGCAAGGTTGGCAGCTAATGATCAATCCTGAGTCTTTGTGTGCGCGGGTAATTAAGGGGAAGTACTACCCCAATGGAGATTTCCTGTCGGCCACAAAGAAGCGAAACTCATCCCATACTTGGTGTGCTATTTTGTTAGGCAAAAAAAGCCTTGCAGGGCGGATTGGTGCGCCGCATCAGCAATGGCGAGTCCATGAATATCTGGATTCCAAGAGTAGTTGGTGGTAGGCCCATTTGCCCCAAGCCGGGTACGTCGGCAGTATAGGTTAATGAACTTCTATCTGCTGATGGCTGGTCTTGGAATGATGAGGTTCTTGAAAGCAACTTGTTGCACATGGATGCACAAGTGGTTAGAAGAATTCCACTAGGAAGAAGGCAGGAGGATTTCTGGGCATGGTCGGGAGTGCGTCACGACATTTACTCAGTCTGTTTAGTCTATCGCCTTCTGGTGGAACAGGAAGTGTAAGAGCGGGATCATGGAGCAGGCGTAGCCTCTCACTCGGCCGCTCTTAATGATCCCCATTGGCAGCGACTATGGAGATGCAAAGTGCCACCTAAGGTTAAGGTTTTCTGGTGGGGAGTATCCCATGACTTTATACCTTGTAGAGCAAATCTCCATCGTTGACCTATTGAGCAAATAGATATGTGTGGGGAGGAGTCAACTTATCATGCATTGACACAGTGTACGTATACTATCAATTTTTGGGAGAAGCTCAAATCTCTCATGGATATCAAAGTCCTAAAACTAAATCCGAGAACCTGGACAAGAGACTTGTTGGATAATTCTTGCTATAAAGATGGAGACCAAGAAGTGATCTTGTGTGGTATGTGGTCGCTCTGGAACTCCAGGAATGATCAACGACAAGGAAAATCACCAATCCAACCAAGGCTGGCGGTGGAGTGGGCGCTGGAGGCATGCTTCCACCTATCAGCTGTCTCCCAAACTCTAGAAGATGGGAGGCGATCACCTCAGCAAGATGAGAAATGGAGGAAACTGGATGAAGGTTTTTTTGAAAATCAACATAGATGGGGCTTTTGTGCAGGACTCATGTGAGGGAGTAGTTGGAGCAGTGGTGCATAGTAGCTCAGGTCTATTGCGAGTGGCCTCTGTGTGGCGATTGAGTTTAGTTAGTTCAGCCTTATTAGCTGAAGCAGAGGCCCTTAGAGAAGGGGTCCGTCTAATTCTGGTAGGCACTCAAGACCATATTGTAGCCGAGACAGATTGCCAGGTGCTGGTTTCTCTTTGGAAAAACAGGGGTACACATCGCTCCGAAGTTGCGACAATTCTAAATGAGGTGGAAGAGCTGGTGGCGAGCTTCACGTCCTTTAGACTAGTGCATACAAGACGATCAGTGAACCATGCAGCTCATTTATGTGCCCAGCACGCTTTAGTTTCTGTTCATAATTTTGTTTGGCAATCTCCCCCTAGATTCTTGCAGAATTGTCTGTAGTTCGATTGTAATAGTTCACCTTAATGAATGAAGCGTTTGTTTAAAAAAAGGTGTGGTCGTTCTCTTTAGCTGGGTGAGTTGTCAGCAGGTTACTTGGTTTTTCTACTAGTGTTGTATTACCGGAATGGATTTTATGTCTTTCGATGTTAATGAAAGGCGGGGGGCTTCGACCCAAAAACTCTAAAAACCATACATGATAAGAGCAACTCCAGTAGATTGACAAAAGGGATCTCCTTTTTCTAATAACTATCATATAGGGGAATGGAGTAAAAAAACCTGCTCCAGTGGATCCCTTTCTCAATCCCTTTTCCCTATATTTTTTCTTAATCCCTCAAGAACTCTCCTCAATCTCTCAAATGAAGGGGGACTAGCATAGATTTTTCTCAATTCCCTTTCTTCCTACTCTTCTCACTAATGCGTGGGGCACCATTGTGGTGCTAGGACGAGCGTCGTTGTGGTGCTGGGGCGAGCGCCAGCATCGGGCTAGCCATGCTAGCCGCGCCGCCGCCATGCTAGGCGCCCAGGCTGGCCACACCACCGCCATGTTTCCTTGCCGCAACGTAGAGAGAGGAAACAGAGAAGAGGGAGTGAAAAGGAGAGACTAACTTCTAGGTCCAACGTAAAGAAAGGAAGTAGGCTTTCTTAGTTTGATGTAGAAGCTCCCCCCATATCTTTTGAAATTGTGTTTTCTCAATCCCTTATACTAGCTTTAAGGGAAAGGGGAAAGGGGATGTGGAGTTGCTCTAAAAGAGAGTGGCTAGAGAATCTTCAATGGATTAAATACCTCAGTCTTTAAAAATCTATATAGGTGATCTTCTATTATTAGTAGTTTAGCCTTTTCTTCTTTTCCTACAATTCTCCAACACATTACCAATACATTTTAAGTGGATAGAAAAAGGGTTTGGATCTCCTACATATGAAGAAAAGGGGAGTGTATTTTGAATAATTACTTAAAACTTTTATGTATTAGGGATAGGATGAGTAATCTGTTCAGATAACCATAATCCCTTATATTGTATATTTTTTATATTAAGGATGATATAAGTAATATGCTTGAGATGCTCTTACTACAACTAATTTAGACGGTGAAACCATTTCTAGTACTATGTGGCATAAAAATAATGATTCATTTTGGAACTGCTCATGGATTTTATGTTCAACTAATGATCACCATGCACAGTGCAATAGCAGTAGAAGGGAGGACCGATCGATGCTAGCAAGGGACCTATCAGTTCCAAGCAACATGTGGGTCTTGACGTCTTTCTATAATCTTGTCTCACTCCTCGGACTCACATGAACATAGACTCTCCACAAACTCACTTCTTGGCACAAACATCCTCCACATAAAGCTCACTATACTCTCTCTCTAACCTTTCTTTATTCTTAGGAACCCTAGTTCCTTTGTCACCTGTTTTGTAACTCCTATCGGAAACATTGAGCTCTTGTGCTTAGGAACACGAGCAAATTATCACTAGATGTAGGGAACATTGCCCAAACCACTATAATCTTGGGTCTCTGAGTTCATGCTATGTTCATGTTGCATGTGTCGAATATGAGGCTCTCCTTGACACCTAATAATCATAATGTCGCAATGTTCATGCTACATGTGTCGAATATGATAGCCTAAAGGAGATTCCTAGTATTTGTTATCTTGATCCTTGATACCTATGAGATTATGCATATGGGTAGTTTTGCTAGTTGCTCACTTAATGATGAAAGCTCCTTAATAATGTCTGATGGCATATGCAATGATGTTTAAAATGTGCTTTTTAGCAACATGGAATCCCTAAGGACTTATCTGTGAGCAAAATCTAGGACTTACAATACAACTATGAGTGATATATGGCTCTGGCTTTAGTCAAGTATGAGTACCTTTTTCTAGCTTGTTAGAGGTTATTTGTTTAGAGTGGGATAGACCAACATATAAGGCTTCTAAAGTCCATCTCACCATCCTCGGGTTAATCCTTTTATGCGAAGCGAGGACGAAAGCGTAAGTGGGATGGTGGGTAGGTGTGGTTCATTCAACGTGCAGAGTGGATCTGAGCTGTTTGGACTCTAGGGCGTTACAAAATGGTATCAAAACCGACCTTCACGGCCACGGGCGCGTGCGTGCCAGGGGCTGGACATGGGGTTCATTGCGCGTGTAGGCTCTGCGGAGTGCATGGCGTGGCACATGTGCCGGCACTGGGCGCACGGTCGCGTGTGCTAAGAGGGAACGTTCCTGGTTATCGTTTGCCTGATTGTGGGTATGTTAGGCCCGACGAGGACGTCGGGTTCTTTGAGGGGGGTGTATGTCACACCCTGCCCAATTTAAAATTTGGCCCATAGTGGCCCATGTGAATGTTATGAGATATTATGAAGAGTTTAGTCCCACCTTGATTGTTTAGAGTGGGATAGACCAACATATAAGCTTCTAGAGTCCATCTCAGCATCCTCGGGTTAATCCTTTTACGCGAAGCGAGGACGAAAGCGTAAGTGGGATGGTGGGTAGCTGTGGTTCATTCAGCGTGCAGAGTGGATCTGAGCTGTTTGGACTCTAGGGCGTTACAGGGATTTAAAGTCGATTCTTTAAATAGAAACCAAATTTTTAAACTTATTTTTAAAGGCATAATTTGGATAAATTTTTAAAATAAAACTTTGCTTCAAATTGGCTCCAAAACATTAGTGAACTATTAGAATTAACAAACAGGCATGAGACTTAAACACAATAAGCATGGTCCTGTCATTCTAATTAACACAAGAATCTCGTACACAGGTGAAAATGCTATCATTTCGTGTGAATGCTTAGTGCATGATGATGCTTGTGCATGTGATTTGCAAATGCTGAATACAAGCTAAACACCGGGGTGTTACAGTTTGGAGTCCTCTAGAACCTTCCCATATATACGCCACAAAATTACCCCGCGATATCTTTTGATATTTAGGTCCTCTTGGCGGTTTTCTGTGTAAATCCTGTAGAAAATATAAATTCACCAAAACTCGTGGAAATTATCAGTAATAACCTCCTACTCTATAGTATTTATCCACTTTGATCATTTATGAAAGAAAGGTTGACGGTTCACGGTATACTTTAACTACCGTCGACAGGAAACAAAGGCTTTACTACAATTTTTCAATCAAACAAGGCATTATTGGTATTAGAGGGATATATGTCATTACACACCAAGACAAACGATTTCTTGCCAAACACTCCCTTCTGGCAGCGGATATATATTTTCCAAATAGGCAGGTTCTCATATAAAAAGTTGTCCTGAACAGAACGTTAAAAAAATATTCGAATTGGCCTCTCTAAAAAAATCATAAATGGAAATTTGTGTCTAGTTTATTCAAAATCGGATAATGTGGAATCAAAACTAGAAACAGCTTGCTTAGGACAGTCTCAATGGGGTTTCATCAGAGTTTCATGGGCATTAATTATGCTGATGTGGCACCATATTTATGAAGAGAGAGATGATAAGAGTTTCATGGGAGCAGAGAGAGTTTTATGGGGATGAAACTCTTCTGCACTATTTCTAAAATTTAGATGTGTTAGAAACAGTGATATGAAATCCCCATTGAGACTAGCCTTAGAGAAGCCCTTGAAATCTCCAACACGTTACATGCATCGCTTCACACTTAAGCGGAAGGTCACCGTGGATGTTGAAGTAGCCATATATACTAGATAAATAATGTGAATGCTCTCTATTCCGTATCAATATCGTGTTTCTTTCTAAAGGTCATTCTAATTAATGGTACTATATAATCTGAAGGCCAAAGTGCATGTTAATTGTTTTTCGCTCCGAACGATGTCGGAGTTGCATGCAAAGGAAGTCCGTTCAAGGACAATGCAAGTTGATGGACCTTTGACTGTCATCAACACCTGGATTTTTATAATATTCCTCCATAAATAAATCAGTCCAGATTACTACTGGACCATGGAAGGATACGGCTTGAAGTTAATTAATTTACTTTGAGACCAAACGACTACATTACTAGTATTTGACATGTTTGTCGTCCCATCATAATAGGTAGTCAGAAAAAATAGCACCGATCTTGGAGCATACGGTCTTGCTCAATCGGAGAGTATGTAGGCATGCAAAAATCTTAACAGCTCGGATGGGTGGAATGGACGAGACAAAACTTATGGCGAATCTCCAAAGGAACTCGCAGCACTCGGTGTCCAAATGGCGTTTGGGAATAAAGCCCATCAGCTATATAAAAGAGAAATTAATCTAGAGGATGAATTTACCAGAGGTGTTTACACCGACATTCACATAATGAAAGAGATAGATTTCAAGTGATATACTCCCTTCATTCCAAATTATAAGATGTTTTGACTTTTCTAGATCCATAATTTTTACTATGTATCTAGACATAATATACATCTAGATGCGTAGCAAAAACTATGAATCTAGAAATATCAAAACGTCTTATAATTTGGGACGGATTGAGTATACGTAAGAAAGAAGACATATTCTAGGAGAAAAGAAAAGTCCTAGCAGCTAGTATGTAAGAAAACCATTCATCAGTTATAAAAAATCAAGTTAGAAACCGTGTGCTGAGAATACGAAGCACATTCGCTAAACAAAGATTGTGCTGGGAATATCCTAGGAGGAAGATGGCAGATGAGAACAGGAACACGGGGAGTACGCCGTGGGAACAGGAACAGCGAGTCCCCGTCCCCTTGGGAAACCAAATTTCCACTGTAGTAACTAATCTCACCGCATCTCTGACCGGAACGCGGCGGAACCCCCGCTGTCTATCTCTCTCTCTCTTCCCCAAACCGAAATCCATCCATGCATGCATGCATCGCTAATCTCAACAACCCGTGCAATTACTCCTCGGAAGTCGGAACGACGAAGGTACAGGAGTCGCGTTCGCGTCCGGGTCCGGGCCCTTAAAACCTGCACCCATTCGGTCTTATCCTGCACTAGTCGCGTGCCATCGTTCAGGCCGCGGTCTAGCCCTATATACACCTGCTACTGCTAGCACGTCGATCAACAAGCCCTACGAACAGTGAGAAGCAGCGAGCGGATGGACAAGCCGGGCTACTCGCTGGTGCCCGGCGATGGCGGTCGCGCGTCGGGGCTGATCAGGCGGAGGACCGCCGACGAGGGCGGCTGCGGCTGCGGCTTCCTCGACTTGTCTCTCGGCTCCATCTACAACAGCCCATCGTCCGTGGTCGACGACGTCTTCTCGCCGGTGGGGCGCGCGCTGTTGCCCGTGCAGGCGCCGCTGGATGCGTCGGGCGTGCCGTCTGTCGTCGCCGCCGCGACGGCGGCCTACACGCCACCTACGCCTGCGAGGGCTCCGGCATTCGCGCTGGGACTTACTGCCTCGGCGGTGACCGCGGCCGACGGCAATGGCGGCGGCCCTGTCATTCTGCTTGCTGCCAATGCCCTGGCTGCAGCGACGAATCAGGGTCATCAGGTGGGGCCTGCGCCGGCGCCGTCTGTGTTGCCGCCGCTGTTGACCCGTGGTGGCATCGGCGCCGTTCCCGTCCTTGTGCCAGTCCATGGCAATGGCAACGCTTCTGCGGCAGTGCCGGCGGCGGCCAGTGACAGTAGCGCGACCCCATGGGCACCTCGATCCAAAGGAGCTGTGGCGTTGTTGGGTGCATCTCCGCCCTCGTCCGCACCACCGCCTCCCAACAGAAAGACCACGCGTGGGCGGCGCGGGAACGCCACCGGCCGCCGTCGCCGCAGCGGTGCAGCCGGTGAAGACGCAGATGCTGACGCACTCGCACCGACCAACGGTGGCGAGAGCGCGCCGCCGCCGTTCCCGTGGGCGACCAAGATCGCGGGCACGCACCCGACGCTCGCGGAGCTCATCGAGCGAGGGATCGCCTCCGTCGAGGGCGAGGTCCGCTGCAAGCGCTGCGACGCCGGCAAGACCATCTCGTACGAGATTAGGGCCAAGTTCGAGGAGCTGTCCAGCTTCATCATCCGCAACGTGGAGGCCATGCATGATCGCGCGCCGCCGGAGTGGATGTACCCGGCGCTGCCGGACTGCGACAAGTGTGGGCAGAAGAACAGCCTCCGCCCCATGATCGCCGCCGAGAAATGGAGGATCAACTGGATGTTCCTGCTGCTAAGCCAGACGCTGGGGCTCTGCACCCTGGAGCAGCTGAAGCACTTCTGTGCTCGCACCAGGCAGCACCGCACTGGTGCCAAGGACAGAGTCCTCTACTCCACCTACATGGAGCTCTGCAACCAGCTGTGCCCTGGTGGGCCGTTCGACATGGCGTCCGAGAGGAAGAACAGGACCCGTCCATTTGCTTAAGTTCCCATATTTCCTTAAGTTTAGTTCCCATATAGATATGCAAGATTATTGTAATTTGTAAATATCTATCAGCATTCTAGCTCCTCATATTTTTATCTCTTTTCTTTTCTTTTCTTATTATTTAGTTGCATTGTTTCCTTCTTTCATCAAAAGCACAAAGTTAACATTCGGTTTCAAATATGAGTTTGTTTAAGTTTAGACACAACGTTTGACCCCGCCATTCGTATTACTTGAAGAAACAATTACTAAATGATTGTACAGTGCTAGCCTAAAACGCAGTTACTCAGGCAAAAGAGAGGGCATATGCCGATCAAAAAAAAAGAAGAGAGAGAGGGCATATGGTTGGCGAGTGGCGACCATGGTGCACCACAATGTTTATTTAGCACACGTATGCCGCTTCATGTTTCAAACGTACGGGTTTGTATTTAGATCTTCTAACTAATTAGTTTCCTGTATAGCTGATTGAAGCTTTCTTTTCTCCATGATTCCATGGATATTTTTCCTTTAGTTGCATGATAGCTATTTAGTCTCTCTTTCCTTTGCACGAATGCAAAAAATATCTCTGATTAGTTTATCCTCTCGATTAGTTTCCTTGTATGGCCAATGTACTTCATTTGCTGCTAGCCAGAGCGAGTGTGCACACAATGGCCCTGTTCATCCGGCTTATAATCCGTATTTTTCAGTTTATTTTTTTAACCGAAACAGTGTTTTTCTCTCACAACAAATCAGCCAACAGTGTTTTTCAGCTAGCTTATCAGCACAGCCGAATGGAGCCAATAAAGGTATGTTTGGTTTGTAGCTTTAAAAACCTGCTTGGCCCAGGCAAGCTCCCCAGGCGTTCGATTTTGGATGCCTGAGACAAGGATTCGTTGCCAAGCAGGCCAAGCCTCAATCCAAACACCATAAGAGTCCCAGATGTCCGATGGGATAAGATTCTATCGGACAGTGTCGAACGGCCCAACAGAAACACATCGCACTCCTATCGTTTCACTGCAGCCCTTCTTCGTCGGCCTTGTCTGCCACGCACGTGTACCCCGCCCCCATTCGTCTGGCCCTGCCCTGTGTCCGCCGCTCCTTCCCCCTGATCCCTCCTCTCTCCGTGCGAGTGGGACTCGAGAGCCGGGATGAGGATGAGCATGCCCCGTCCATAGGACCCCAGGCGCGCCGCGCGCCCCATCCGCATGTCGGGCCCTAGCTTGCCGCGCCCCTTCTCCAGCGCCTGGTCTGTGCCCCATGACTCTCTAAACATACCTCTCTGAAACACGAAACACTTGCAACATGAAATACTTGAATGCAACATACGTCTAAAGCAGATGAAACATTTGAAACACATACACTTGCAACATGTGTGTGAAACATATGCAACATCCAGATAAAACACTTGCAACTTGCAACATTAAAACACTTATTGTAACATAAGACTAAAACAGCTGAAACATTTCGAATATACTCTTGCAACATATGTATGACACATACGCAACATCTGAATAAGCACACTTGCAATATACATCTGGAAAAGTAGATGAAACATTTGGAACGGACGCTTGCAACATACGTCTGCAACCATTACAACATGTGCAACATTACGATCTATTTTTGCAACATCCATAACCTCTGAAAACATCTAAAACATTTGAAACATACTCTTGCAACCGGCGCTTTCAACGCAACATCTCCTTACTGCTCGGTAGAATGGAGGCTCGTTGGTGTGTGGTGTTCACCGGAGGCAGCGGCCTAGCGGTGCTCGTAGGCTGCGGGGCGGCGGTAGTGGCTTCATGTCGCAGAAGAGAGGCATCGAGCGCACGAGTGCCACATGGAGAGGGCAGCAGTATACCATATGTTGAACAACACGAAGCAAGGAACTTGAAAGCCCAAGTTTGGTTTTGGTAATTAATGACACCAAGTTACTAATGTCATGTGTTAAGTATTTTGAGTTAGGCATAAGCAACACATGAGATGAAGGTGTACGTGGCAATGAGTGGTGGCCACAAGATCACAAAGAAATGGTGCATGGACATGAAATGTCGATCATGGTGGAGATGCACATAATATGATGGACATGATGATCAAGTGGAAGAGAAGGATCTAAGAGCGCAAGGCAAAGGTATAACCATAGGGTTTTCCTTTTGCCGGTCTAAGATGAGTAGAGAAGTGATTGACCGGATTTAGGATACATAGCCGACTATCAAGAGGGACAATCACGGTTAGCTCGGGAATCAAGTGCCACTAGATCAATGTCTTGAGCATATGCATTAGGATCTAGTTGAGAGCTAACATAACGCCTTGGAAAATGTTTGTGAAATGCTAACACACATGCACATTGTGGTGTACACTTGGTGGTGTTAGCACATTTACGAAGGCGGTGGTGTTTGAGCGGTAGTAAGGGGTTTGGGGTTCGCTCTCCCTCCCGCCGAGCTTGCGAGCGCTGGATTCAGGCGTTTTCGAGGAAATGAAATGCCTATTTTCTATTGCGCCGGAGGCGAGAAAAGGTGGCGAAAGTCCGAAATGGTTATCACTAAAAATACAGTGACCGGACACTGTGGTCGAATTGACCGGACGCGGCTGGCGCGTCCGGTCAGTTCAAACCATAGACAGACGCGTGTGTGAGAAGGGTCGCGGACCGGCGCGTCCGGTCCCTCGCGGAACCGGCGCGTCCGGTCACGCACCCAGGAGTTCAGCACGGAGGGCAGATGCGATCGGACGCGGCTGGCGCGTCCGGTCACGTGCGATCGGACGCGTCCGGTCTCGACGGGAGCTTACTAGACCGCGACCGGACGCTGACACTGTCGCGTCCGGTCAAACGCTAGAGCGCGTCCGGTCACGGCAATGGCTAGTTCTGACGCGCACTGTTCATGCTTGTCATGTAGTGATCGGACGCTAAACCGGCCAGAGGGGGGTGAATAGCCTTTTAAAATTTTCTACAAAGGCAAGCTAAACAAGTTTATCAATACAACAAATAGCGAGATGCGAGTTTTGCTTAGCCTACGGGGTGTTTGCAAGCCACCTATCCAATTCACAATTCTAGTATAATGGCACTCAACCGCACAAGTCAAACCGAGAAGGTAACTACAACTACAACTAGCAAGGTACACAAAAGAGCTACTCTAGCAAAGCTAACTAGCTAGCAAAGATAACTAAGAAAGTAATACGGAGTTGAGTTAGGAGAGTTTCACCGAGGGGCGAAGTATTGAACCAACCAATATGATCAACAATGAATACCAAGACAACCGAACACCGGAATCAATCAATCACAATATGAAAGTGATGACACAAGATTTATCCCGAGGTTCACGTGCTTGCCGGCACGCTAGTCCCCGTTGTGTCCCTCTTCACCACGTGGTTCGGTGGCTAATCGGTCTCACACCGAGCCTCTCAAAAGGTGCCACAAGAACCTACCAAATGGCAAAAGGTTGCAATGACATGAGCAATTTACTAATGTTGCCTTTGGCGCTTCGCCGAGGTAGGCACAAACCCCTCACAATCACCGGAGGTGGCCAAGAACAATCACCAACTCTTGCCAACGCCTCCAAGCTGCTCCAAGCCGTCTAGGTGGCGGCAACCACTAAGAGAAACAAGAATCCCGCAGCAAATCAACCACCAAGTGCCAACTAGATGCTATCTCACAATGCAAATGCACTTGGATCACTCAATCTCACTTCGAATATGCAAAGAAGCAAGAGAGATGAGTGGGAGGGGAGTTGCTTAGCTCAAAGTGCTCACAAGTATGTCAAATGTCCAAGAGAGAGAGCCTTGAGCCGGCCAATGAGTATTTATAGACGTACCCCTTCGAATATAGCCGTTACACACTTGAAACAGCCGAAGTCGCGCTGACCGGACGCGCTGGTCGCGCGGACCGGACGCGTCGGTCACACAACGGCTCTTTTGCGAAACACCGACCGGACGCGCTGGTCGCAACGACCGGACGCGCTGGGCTCGACCGGACGCGCTGGTCCCGTAACTGACCGGACGCGCTGGTCAACCCAGAGCAGTGCACAACGAAACAGCGACCGGACGCACTGGAGAACTGACCGGACGCCACAGTGCCAGCGTCCGATTAGAGTCTAGTAAGCTCCCTGATCGACCGGACGCGTCCGGTCGACAGTGACCGGACGCGTTGCGCGTCCGATCAAAACGCTGAGACACGCGCAAACGCTGAACACTGACCGGACGCGTCCGGTCAAATAGAGACCGCGTCCGGTCCAGCGTCCGGTCACCACTGTGACCTCCGTTCGCCTCCGTTTCTTCTCCGTCTTTCGGCGTAGTGGAAAATAGGCGTTTCAATCCCTCGAAAACGCCTGAATCCCGCCGAGCTTGCGAGGCGGGAGGGAGAGAGGACCCCAAACCCTCTCTACCGCTCAAACTCCACCGCCTTCACAAACGTGCTAACATCACCAAGTGATCATCACCATGTGCATGTGTGTTAGCATTTTCACAATCATTTTTTGAGGCGTTATTAGTTCTATCCAAATGCATATGACATGAAATGCATACCTAGAAGCACTTAGGAGTTCAATAGCCGCGTCATTCCCCTCTTTATAGTACGACTATCTATCCTATAATGTAACCACACCCACTAGGTGTCTTGGTTACTAAAACACAACCCTTAAGCATATACCTTTGCCTTGATCACGTAGGGTTGCGTCCAAATCCAAGTGTGGCCATCACGATCACCATGTCCATCTTGCCACCAACCTTGGAGTGTACTAATCCTCATATGCTACATACAACTTAGGCATATGATTAGTACTTAGGCATGGTCACTAATTACCAACACCAAACATAGGACTTTCAGTGTTTCACTTCCCCAAAAAGCGTCGAATCTCACCTCGCAAGCTCGGCGGGAGGGAGGAACCCAAACCCCTCTCTACCGCTTAAACTCCACCGCCTTCGCAAATGTGCTAACACCACCAAGTGTACACCACCATGTGCATGTGTGTTAGCATTTCTCAAAAATTTTCGAGGCGTTATGTTAGCTCTCTACTAGATCCTAATGCATATGCTCAAGACATTGATCTAGTGGCACTTGATTCCCGAGCTAACCGTGATTGCCCCTCTTGATAGTCGGCTATGTATCCTAAACCCGGTCAATCACTTCTCTACTTATCTTAGACCAGCAAAAGGAAAACCCTATGGTTATACCTTTGCCTTGCGCTCTTAGATCCTTCTCTTCCACTTGATCATCATGTCCATCATATTATGTGCATCTCCACCATGATCATCATTACATGTCCATGCACCATTTCTTTGTGATCTTGTGGCCATACTCCTTGCCACACACACCTTCATCACATGTGTTGCTTATGCCTACCTCAAAACACTTAACACATGGCATTAGCAACTTGGTGTCATTAATTGCCAAAATCAAACTTGGGCTTTCAACCGCGTCTCCAATCCGGCCACCAGCTCCGCCTTGAAGCCCTCTACCTCCTCGTCCGCTCCACGTAGTCAGCCAAGCCACGGTAGGGCCACATTGTCGTTTCCCGCCGCCGCGGTGACTCACCGGCGTCCATCCACACGGCAGCTCTCCGTGGCCAGGGTCCTCTGGACATCCCCTTCGTGGGCTAGTGGGTGTATTAGATGCGGGGTAGTGCGGGGGTGCTCACCGAGGGTCTAGGGTAGGATGTCGGGGTCACCGACGGTGAGGTGCGCCACCACCGCCCCGGTGATCCACCATGCACGACGGCGAGCACCTTCCCCTTGTTCCGTCGCCTGGTTCTTGCCACCAATCAACGCAACTTGATGTTGTGACCATGCTTGTCCCCTCAGCTTCGCCGGCCGGCTCACCGGCAGCGAGCTCCGGCCACCACAGCGTGTCCCCGTCCGCTTCTCTCTCTGGTCTGCGGGCCCGCACTATCAGCGCCGCGCGCGCAAGCAGGAAGAACCGAAGTGGGCCGTGCGCGGTTGGGCCGCTTCAGTATAACAGGCCGGCCCAGTAGCGGTTTAGGTTTTTAGTTTTTGTTTTTCCTTTATTTTATCACAGATTTTCATGTTATATGGTAAAATTCATATCTCATAAATGGTATATCCAAATGCTATGGTTCCAATTGTGTTTAGCTATAAAGGAAGTTTAGTATTTAGAAAAAATATCAAATATGTATGTGATGCTTATTTTCTAGAAGGATTAATTAGGGTTTGGAAATGTGTTTTAAATTAGATACAAACTTGTTAAATGAATAACTGGAGTTGTATTGTCCCAAGAATTGTGAAAATTGGTGGGTAGGTTATTTTATGCATGTACTAGCTCTAGTAAAAATTTAGGTACTAGTGCTTGAGTATTTTTCAAGTTATGATGATATCATGTATTTTAGGAAATACTTGAATGAATTTTAGTAATTTTTCTATATGTGCAATGTTCATATAAATTTGTGGAGAGTGTCCTGGTACCCTAAAGTGTTTAAGAAAAATATGAATTCTGTTGTTTGATACTTTTCAATGTGATTTGTTAATTATACAAAAATCAGCCTTTTTGGCTTGTAAATTTTGTGTAGGGAGTTTCTATGGATAACTTTAGTTCAAATTTTTACAGTGGCCTCTTTTTAGGTCAGAGAGTCTCCTGTAATTTTTATAGAATTTTATAAGCAGTTTGCATATAAGTTTAATTTCTCACTTAATTAATTAAGTAAATTAAGAAAGGGGTGAAAATAAATGTTCCAGGTTGGCACACCTTACTTTCTGGTGTTTTTATGACATGTGTGAACTATTAGTATCATTGGTTTGGTCATAGAGAAAGTTTGACACATAAATAAATATTTAATCTTCACATTTTAGGTTCTCTGGACAGCTAGTAGCATTTTTGGATTTGACCCTTAATAAAAGTATTTGCTGAAAAACTTGTGAATACCAAAGTGGTAGTAAATTTGATAAACTAGCTTGTATCAAAATTTGGAGGCATTTGGTTTAGTAGTCTAGGAGTTATTGCTGTTTAAAGTGACTGTCTAGAAATGACTGCTCTCTGTTTGGAGAGGACAGAATTCTGGAACTCTAGAATTTCGACTAGGAAAACTTAGGAATTAAGTGTTGAAGTTTGAAAATGATTTATAGAGCATTTTATAAGCTTTCCAGATTGTCTTGTATCATGTCTTTTGAATTTGGGAATCTCCAGTTATGATAGAAACACTTAGTTGTTGTTCAGAATGTCTTGCTTTGATATTTTGTGTGGAATGTGGTAACTTAAGTAAAGTTGTTCTTGTGATTGTTAGGTGTTAGGGCCTTAACAGAGGAGGAACAAATATACATTAGGTTGTGTAGATTTGGTAAGTACTTCTCTACCGGAGAAGAGATTTGCACTTATTATTGAAGTGATTTGAATAGAGCTTTGGGAATGGTTGTAGTGCATTCATCCCGAGCATGCTGCATCTTTCATTATGCATCCATAAAATTTATTATGCACTCATGCAATAGGTGTTCCGGAGGTGGTGACTCTTCTCGAGTTCAAGGGAGTGATCTCGGAGGAGGCGCCACTGAGGAATTACCGGAGTGCCCAGATCACCGGCCATCCTCTTTTCTGAAAGGCAAGCCCCAGTGCATGCTGACCCTATTATTTTTTAAATAAATCTTGAGTACTTTTACTTGTTTACTGCATTAAGTTGTAGGAGTTGGGTGAAAACACTTTTTGCATTATACCTGTCCTTGTCTAGATATCGTACTTAAATCCTAAATTAGGTTTAGGCACGTGTCAATGCTTAGCTCTGCTTAGTCCGATAGAAGTGAGGTGATTTCTGGTCATCCGCGAGATGTAGGAATGGGTCACGAGTGGCTATGTTGGCTATCTTGGATGGAACCATGCCTTAAAATGAAATTAAGACCGGGCGGGAGTTCGATAGTGCAGCCGCAAGACACTTCACGTCTTAGGTGCGGAGCTATGCTCGTCTGAGTCGTTTAAGGACCAATTCGATGTACGTCCTTGAGTCATGTTGAACGCAGTCTAACACTTAGTTGGCCGGATAAGTCGTTCCGACCATGAAGCCGAGTAATACAGTTCAGGCCGGGAATCGAATGGTAGGTTGCATCTTGGAGGAGAGAAAGGATGTGCTTGGGACATTGGCGTGAGACTAAGGGGGGTTAGAGTCCCTATCACCTGGCAGAGTGTCGCCCTTGGGGATGCGACATTAGTCGGACCCGCGGCTCCTGAACTGTATCAAAGGTGACCTAAGCAGCCCTCGCCAGGCGTGACTCGGTGAGTGTTAGAAATACCCCTCCAGCTGGATAGGAATTCGATTCAAATCGCCGTCGCTCCCGGTTAGTGAGCACTTGACTTGAGCAGCGGCAACGTAGATCTCATTAAATTGAACAGATGGTTAAGTGAATGATACAATATTGCCACAAATTATACCTGCTACGGATATAATAATATTATTTGTTTGATTATAATCAAGTGAATGTTTAGTACAGGTGTTAAGATAGATGACAGGTAAATGCTAAAATTAACTGTTAGTACAGGTTAAAAGAGTTTCAATTACTTGTGCCTTTCTGTAAAATGTGATGTCAGCTAGCCCACTTATAAAAGCCTTGCATAATCCTTGGTGTCATCTTATTTCTGGTTTTTGACGGGTAAGTCTAGCTGAGTACATTCCAGTACTCAGGGTTTATTCCCTCCTGTTGCAGATGATATGTTTTACCAAGGCTTCTGCAAGAACTGTCTCCACCTTGCGGGTGACGAAGGCTAGATCACTCGGGCGTGATCATCTGTTATGTACTTTCCTTAATGCTTCCGCTACTTTATGAACTTGGTTTGTAATAATTTGCGACTCCGTGTGTGTAAGTGGATTTCGGAAGTACTTGTGAATGTAACATGGGATGTGTTATGTTGAATGATGCGATCTTGGTTGTAAGCAAGTTGGTTTGAAATCCTTCGTGGTTTCGATTGACTACCGGGATTATATGGGCTCAAGTTCAAAAATTTAAGCGTTTCAGCACTTGTTTCTGTACTTATGCTCTTATAATTTGGTCGGTTCTATTACATAGTGTTTGTTAAACTTTAACACCTCTAACCAAACAAGTCCTAAAGCTTGTGTTGATCACTTGATTAGGAGTCCAAAGTTCAGAACTTGGTTGATTAGGAATCCATAAAAATAATTTGTAAAATATGTTTATTTGTGAACAGTTTGACATATGTTTCTCTGATATCTGCAATCCATAAAAATAATTTGTAAAACATGTTTCTTTATGAACAATTTGGCATATATTTCTGTGATATCTGTAATCTATAGAAATAAATTTATAAATTTTTCTAAATAATTTGACATATATTTCTTTGATATTTGCAATTCATAAAAATAATTTAAAAAAAATCTGAAGAATTTGGCATATATTTGTATTATCCTCAAATTACATCACTCTGTCCAATAAGGTACACTATTGATCCTATTGTAAATATAGTAATAAGGCGATGTAAATATAAGACAAAGTAAGTGCATGAAAAAATTCTAGTTGTTAGGATGGGCTAAAACAATCGGTTGTTGGCTAGATAGTTCAAAAAGAAGCGAGGAACTCCTTATCCTATTGGGAGATTGTTTGAAAAAATAAGTTTTTTTAGGAGAGTTTAAAAAAAACGCAGTCTGAAATGTTGTCCAGTCACCAGAGACACGCTTGGGGCCTGGGCCCCTACTATAGGCCCATGGACAATCGGTCCTCCACTCCGCCCGGTTATCTTTGGGTCAACAGCTCGGACCCCTGGAACCGCGTGCTATAACAACAACCAAACGGCGGCGATGCGGCTTTTCTCCGGCGTCCTCGATTCTTCTTCCGCGCTTGCCTCCACCGTCCTGGGCTCCGTGTCCGACCGCCTCGGATTCTCGCGCGTATAGTAATAAGGCGATGTAAATATAAGACAAAGTAAGTGCATGAAAAAATTCTAGTTGTTAGGATGGGCTAAAACAATCGGTTGTTGGCTAGATAGTTCAAAAAGAAGCGAGGAACTCCTTATCCTATTGGGAGATTGTTTGAAAAAATAAGTTTTTTTAGGAGAGTTTAAAAAAAACGCAGTCTGAAATGTTGTCCAGTCACCAGAGACACGCTTGGGGCCTGGGCCCCTACTATAGGCCCATGGACAATCGGTCCTCCACTCCGCCCGGTTATCTTTGGGTCAACAGCTCGGACCCCTGGAACCGCGTGCTATAACAACAACCAAACGGCGGCGATGCGGCTTTTCTCCGGCGTCCTCGATTCTTCTTCCGCGCTTGCCTCCACCGTCCTGGGCTCCGTGTCCGACCGCCTCGGATTCTCGCGCGTATTTTTCGGTCGAGCGAGCCCTTCGAGCATGCCGGCTCTCGCTTGTGAAGCTGCTGCCTCGTCTTCTGCAGCAGCCGCTGCCGACGCCTGCGCCGGCGCCCAGAAACTATGGCTCTTCGTCGGTCTGGGGAACCCCGGGCGGATGTACAAAGGCACTCGGCACAACGTAAGTTCGCGAGCTCTCTCCAATTGCCCGTCCATCACGCCTCGGGTAGGATAAATCTAAATCTAAGACGACGATAGCTGCGAGGGCGACTGCCTTGTCGGTGGTGACCACGGTGGCTCCAATTATTGTTTGGGGGAAAAGGCAATTCGATCTAGACTAGTTTTTTACTTCGATATGTGGATGGGTTGTCTGTCGATCATATTGGATTCAGCTAATGCAGGAGTGGGGAATCAGTTCGGTAGTTGTTGAGGGGGGGTGGCATTCTTGGTTGATGACTGCTGTTGCTGCTGATTGTGGTGCTAAAATTTGATTTGCATCAACTCATCAAGCGATTCTACATGCACATGTTTCCATCACATTATCTTGGCATTAAACAGTGAATTTGGGAACTGTCATTAAAAAATGAAGCAGAAGAACTGAAATTTTTGATGGGGTCTATCACTTTTTCCAAGTAGTGTGGTTATGCGCAATCCCTTTTAATTCGCTAATACAGATTTTTTCTTTGTGGTTTCTGTCAATGGAAATTATTCCTTTTTAGCCCTTTTTGTTGCTGCGGATAGCATATCTCCGGCATTGAATCCCCTTTGCTTGTCTGGTTATTGGAGGAATTATGTTGTGTTAGGAGTTAGCTTAGAGATCATAACCTTGTCATAATTAAACTAATTAAACATGAATCGAATTCATGAAATGTAAATCTTAGTCCAAAGTTACAATTTTGCATTCGCAGCAGAACTATAACTTCAACTAGAAGAACCAAGATAGCATGTTTATAAGTAAGTTGGAAAGGGCTACCACTTATTGAGGGTTGAATCTTATCTACCACGCTATAACTTCAACTAAAGCTGTTCTCATATTTTAGTTGTTTTATACTATTTCATAGAAAGTTTTGGCATTTAGGCATCTTGAGCTTTGCTTGATTAGCAAATTGGTTCTCTTTAGCACATTGGAGCTTCCATTTAATTCTTTATAATCTATGTGTATGTCTTCTAATAATTTTAAGTATGCATTAGTTTACAGTACAAACATAGACATAATGTAGCATTATTCTTTGAAAAAACTGGATCTTTAATTATGTGATAGGATTATAGGATTTAAACTAGTGCTTTAGTAGAGCATTCTTTGAATTCAGTAGTAAATAATTGTAAGATCCAGAATCATGTTATCATTTTATTATGTTGTGACACAGGTTGGGTTTGAGATGATTGATGCTATTGCAGAAGCTAAAGGCATTTCAGTCAGCAGTAAGCAATTTAAGGCGATCATCGGAAAAGGTAATTAATTTTACTGATATACTAGTGTGGAGTATCACTGAGTGATAAACTTTGACCTAGCTAAGCATTTTATGTTCCCCTCATGGTGATCAATTTAGTGTTGTGGTTTCTTTTGCATGTTGAGAAATTTGCTGGTACTACAAGTACTTGGGCATCCCTTGTTGTATTTCAACTCTTACCCTCTAGCATAGTTGACCTTTCCCCTATTTCTGGCTATGTCCTTGACTGGCCGAAATACTGTAATATCTGATATTTAGTTTTTCTCCTTCCTTTTTTTTTCTTGCTAGCTAATTTAATCAGTAATTATTTGTGTCATTTCTCTTGTATGACTTGTGTAGAACCAAGTAATAAGTCATCTCTCTTGAGTTTTACCATTGGTCTTTCTAAGCTTTTTCTTACTTGATGTGAACTTTCCTGTTAAACAGTACAATTAAGTGCTGTTTTCTTATGCTTTTGAGCATTATCTAAGGTAGTGAGTACTTCCAGCGATCAAACAGATGAATAGCCCATTTATCTGAATTTTCTCTATTCTTGATCATACACTTACTGTTTGCACCTTCTGAGTTAATGCTTTGTAAGAAGTATCTACTAGCAAGTTCATTTGGAATTTTCAATCATCTGCAAACAAAGAAAACCTATTAATTCTCAATTTATGATTAAATATATATCTAATGTAATTAAAATAGATATGTATGTTTTTGAAAATATAATGCTTCACTCTAATTTAGGCCTCATTGGTGATGTCCCTGTAATGCTTGCCAAGCCATAGACTTTTATGAATGCAAGTGGTGAGTCTGTAAGTGAAATTACTCTACTGCAGCTTGAAATCAATTGTTCTTGCTTAGTCCTTTTCTCCTTACTCCTATTTATGTAGGTGGGACAGCTAGTTTCATACTTCAAGATACCACTCAATCAATTAGTTGTGGTAAATGTTGTCCTTGAGCTGGTACTTTGTCATGTTATGAGAATCTTTTGTCACATAAATTGTCTCCTGTTCTTTATAGATCTATGATGATCTTGATCTACCCTTTGCGAAATTGCGTCTGCTGCCAAAGGGGGGACATGGTGGGCACAATGGGTATTCATTTCTTTTCTAGAACCCTTCTTCCCCTTGTACTCCATTGCTAAATTGAAAGGGACTTGAGTGAATGCTTCAATAAAAATAATATATAACACTTGCTTTATAAATTGATTTTTACTCACAAGCCTTCCCTCCACTATGAGGCAACTGTTACATTTCTTTTTCTTCAAATGGAACTTGGAACATAAATCCTTGTGAACCCTCTGTTTTCTTCAATAGTTTACAAACATGCTAATGTAGTTCTATCAAAACTATCATGCTTTGTTTCGCTTAACCTTTTGTACAAAGTGCAGGATGAGGAGTATTATTGACCATTTGAAACAAAGCCGCAATTTTGCACGTCTAAGGATTGGTACGACAATTATTTGTTTTTTATTCATCAGAGGTTAAGTCTGAAATACGACTCCCCCAAAAAATGTTGTGCAGGCATTGGACGGCCACCTGAGGAGCTGGGTGCTATCAGTTTTGTTCTACAGTCATTCACCGAGCAAGAAAAGGAAGAGGTTTGCGCTAGACTGAACTATACCATTTGGATGCATGCTAATTTGCTTGAGCACTATTCCTATGATGTTTTTCATAAGAGTATCATAAAATCTTAAGTTGAAGTGCACTACACCGATCTATGCAAGCAGAATGTTGTTAATCCTTCTCACCAATTTCTGCAGCTTGAAGTCATGTTCCAAAGGGGCCTGCAAGCGGTGAGAATTATGGTACAGGAAGGATTCAACAAGAGTGCACAGTTTGTGAACACTCCACAACCACCAGAAATGTTGAATAGATGAAAACCAAATGACACATAGATTATTAGGTTCGCTTAGTTGTTGACACAAGGGCCATTGCCGGCAAGATATATGTACCCTAATTGATATGTAGAGGTTTTCATTTGATCACACAGCAAGTAATGTAAATTGGATTCACATATTGTTCTCAGATTACGGGGATTATTTGGACTTACGTATTTCTGTGTTTCTCTCCACGATAACTCAATACATGTACTGCTCCAACTCATTCATCGATCAACACCATCAAACCCCAAAATGTTCAACACCGTATTCAGAGAACTGTTCTGAAGCTATGGTCTCATGTTTGAGTTCATGTTGACTATCCATCATGTTTTAGTTCATGTTGACTATCCATTTGGTATATGTTTGTGCATCAAGATCAAGCATCATGTTTTAGTTCATGTGGACTATCCATTTGGTATATGTTTGTGCATCAAGATCAAGGTATGCAATGCCATGTTTTTCCCTTGACAGTCTGCTAATTGCCACTGCTGACAGGACCGTTTGATCAAAAAATCTGTATCCAGCTCTGTCAGTTATGTTTAATACAAACAAACTCTAGAATGTACTTATTTCAGCACGGAATACCTTATATTTTGATACAAAATTTGAAATTTTAAGCCTTAGAGATCCTATGTATTTCAGGATAGAGAGGGAGTAGGAAGAACACGAGTCCTAATCATAATCCATTTGCTACGTGGCCGATTACTAAATTGACCTGTTCGGACTAATATATGTGGAAGTACTTCATTGTGATTAGCCAGATTCATATATACTATAGAAAGAATACATCAAAACAAGGTCTAATTGTTTGTTTTGTCAGCTTCTCCACCGTTCGTGCCTTCGCGGATACGTCCAGCAACCCCACCACTCAAAAAAGACACACGATTCCGCAGATCCACCTTCCTTAGACGAGCTGCACTGGGTACGCCACCGCCACGCACTATCCTCCACGCTAGCACACAGCGTTCGGAAAACGCTGCAGCGGATACGCCACCGGCTACGCTATGCTCGCGCACGACGCTATTTCTGGCGCGGTAGCGAGCACCCTGCATGCGCGCGCGTGGGGCCCGCGCGTCCTCGCGCCTCCCGCCGGAGCTCGCGAGGTCGCCCGCCCCTGCTCCGCGCCGCTGCTCCGTCGCGAGGAGGCCGCCGGGGCTGCGCCGCCGCAAGGCCGCCAGCCGCCTGGAGAGGGAAAAGGGGAGGAGTAGAGGAGGGAGGCCGCCGGAGAGGGACGAGCGGCACCGTCGCCCAAA
This sequence comes from Saccharum spontaneum, assembly GCA_022457205.1. Classification (NCBI taxonomy): domain Eukaryota; kingdom Viridiplantae; phylum Streptophyta; class Magnoliopsida; order Poales; family Poaceae; genus Saccharum; species Saccharum spontaneum. The sequence continues at coordinate 52,805,980 of CM039611.1, forward strand.
TCCTCGACCCGTCCCCGCTCGCCCATCCATGGTGCCTTGCTCGCCCGTGCCCTGCTCGCCGGCGAGGAGTGGGAGCGGCCGGGGGCAGGGCGGGCCGCCAGCGAGGAGAGGGCAGGGGGCGCGGGCGGCGCTGGCTGCCGGCAAGGAGCGGGGGCATGGGGCCGGGCCGGCCGGCTCGGGCCGCGGCTAGGAGCGGGGACGGCGGGGAGGGGCGGGGAGGCGTGCGGACGCGATAGGGGAGGAGGAACGGGCGGTGGGGAAAGGATAAGGAGAAAGAAGAGAGAGGAGAGAGAGGGGAAAGTGGATGACAAGTGGGTCCCGCGGTTTAGAGTGTGGGATATAGAGGATGGATGAGTATGGAAAAACTGTATATTTTGTGGTGACTAGGATGAAATATTCCGTTTAGAGGATGAAAATAGAGGGCAAAATTTGCTCAGAGACACTCTTGGAACATGTCTTTTGCCATAGACCACCAAAAATATTTGGCTTTGTCAGAAGACACTGCAAATAGATGCAAATTTGCTGGGAGACACTATGTCTATTATTATATTCAGATTAATCCATAGCCATGGGAATTGACAATTTTGCCCTTGCCCCTTTAATCCCTCACGAGAGAACAGATTGGCTATCGTTCTTTCCCCGCACGGCTGCACGGGAGGTCTGTTCCAGGTGGCGGCGGCCGGTCCCCTCCTGGTGGCGTCCCCTCCTGACGGGGGCATCAGAGCCTCGAAGGCCCTCCCACGGCAGAGATCTTACTTCCTGGTGGCGCGGCGCTTCCTCCCAGCGGCGTCAGCGGCAAAGGCCGGTGTTGGCTGCAGAGGTTCCCCCCGATGGCACATCCAAGCGGGGCTGCGGTTCCTCCCGGCAGGGGAATCCCACAGGTGGAGCCTCCACGATTGTTCAGCGAGATTTTCCCACAGGACCATGTTGATTTTTTATGGGTTCCCGATGGGTAAGTCTTCCTGCTATTTTCCCGATGGAAGGATTTGCTAAGTGGTATTAGTACAGAAATTAAGCTAGGCGCTATGCACAAGTTGCGTGTCACCTACTTGGGACAATCTGAGATTCTGAGTCATAGCTATGAAGAAATTACATCTGACCATGAACTGCTTCATGCAATTGATATGTGCTGGGACATAAGAAGGCTCTCAATGCAAGTACGTGTGATGAGAAATGACAAATCTGATTTCATGGATGATGTTGGGCGGCAGCAGTGCATGCCTTGTGTGTTGCAGGGGAACAGTAATGCCGAAGCACACCTCCACTTGAAATTACATCATCCATTGTAAAGCTTCCACTTGAAATTACACCATCCCTTAAAGAGCCTCCAGTTCAGAATGTTAGTGAAGAGCATTGGGTGGATGATGAAGCAGAGTACGTCGGTTTGGATGACGAGGATCCTATCGAAGATGAACTTTCTGATTTATCCAATTTTGAGTTAGATGATGTAGAGTATGCTGGTTTGGAGGATGAATTAGTTGTGGATGATGCATGTTCTGAGCCAATGGTGATACTTTTAAGAAGGCTATTCGGCAATATGGAATAAAAGGTGAATATGTAATTGGCGGATACGTGGTTCACAGTTGCAAGATGCAAGGACTTGGAAGGTAAGAAATATGCAATTTTGCATCAATTCCGGTTGTGTTTGATGGATAACAATTCCCATTCTCATTTTTTTTTCTAATTCTGATTCTTTTTTCCATTTGACGCAGATAAAAAAGATACCTCACGAACACACTTGTCAAAGCACCGGAAAAGTCGAGAAGAACAAAATGGCAACAAATCATTGGGTCAAGGATACGATATTGGAATTGGAACTTGAAGACACTATAGAGTATGTTGCATCTCCAGCATTATCTCCAGTTGTCCATGAGAAGGGAAAAGCGAAGAAGTTGAAGGTTGTCAGGTCAAGAAGAAATAATGACCTTGTAATGTGCGATTTAGTAGTGTACTTGATAGCCTGTTGTGGCTAAACCTGTTCACTGTGCCTTTTGTTTAATTTTGCTGAAACATGACGTGCACAGTAAATTATGTAGCTGAAACGTACACTTCTATTGGTGAATGGAAGGGCAGGGGCAAACTTGTCCATATATTATGTTATATGACCTGTTTGGTTGTGAAATATTATTATAAGGGCTGTAGTGTCTTGTAGCAAATTACATCATATTTGTAATGGCTTCTGGCAAAGCCATCTTTTTTTAGTGGTCTGTGACAAAAGCCAGGTTAAAGAGTGTCCAGGAGCTAATTTTTTAGTGGTCTGTGACAAAAGCCACGTGAGTGCGGGCAGTCTTAAACCCTCCCATCCACATCAATCATCACTCGTCAGTCTCCTCCCCTAATCCCACTCCGCCGCCGCCAGCTTTTTCCCCACCATGGCGGCGACGACCCACGCCGCCTCCATGTCGTTCCTCCTCTCCCACCCGCAGTCGCGCTCCGCCACTCCAAGCCGCCACCTCCAGCTCCGCCCGGCAGCCCGCCGCGTCCGCTGCTGTGCCACCGACGCCGCCGCCCCCGCGGCCACAACCAAGCACCGGCGCGCGGCGGATGAGAACATCCGCGAGGAGGCGGCGCGGCACCCGGCCCCGAAGCAGGGCCTCTCCGCTTGGTACGAGCCCTTCCCGCCGGCCCCGAACGGCGACCCCAACGAGCGCTACTCGCTGGACGAGATCGTCTACCGCTCCAGCTCGGGGGGGCTCCTCGACGTGCGCCACGACATGGAGGCGCTGGCCCGCTTCTCGGGCGCCTACTGGCGCGACCTCTTCGACTCCCGCGTCGGCCGCACCACCTGGCCCTACGGCTCCGGCGTTTGGTCCAAGAAGGAGTTCGTGCTCCCCGAGATCGACCCCGACCACATCGTCTCCCTCTTCGAGGGCAACTCCAACCTCTTCTGGGCCGAGCGCCTCGGCCGCGACCACCTCGGCGGGATGAACGACCTCTGGGTCAAGCACTGCGGCATCTCCCACACGGGCTCCTTCAAGGACCTCGGCATGACCGTGCTCGTCAGCCAGGTCAACCGCCTCCGCCGCGCCCCGCTCTCGCGCCCCATCGCCGGCGTCGGCTGCGCGTCCACGGGGGACACCTCCGCCGCGCTCTCCGCCTACTGCGCCGCCGCGGGGATCCCGGCCATTGTCTTCCTCCCTGCCAATCGCATCTCGCTGGAGCAGCTCATCCAGCCCATCGCCAACGGCGCCACCGTGCTCTCGCTCGACACCGACTTCGACGGATGCATGCGACTCATCAGGGAGGTGACTGCCGAGCTGCCTATCTACCTTGCCAATTCGCTCAATTCCCTCCGGCTTGAGGGGCAGAAGACAGCGGCCATTGAGATACTGCAGCAGTTCGATTGGGAGGTGCCGGATTGGGTGATTGTGCCGGGAGGCAATCTGGGGAACATATATGCGTTCTACAAGGGATTCGAGATGTGCCGTGTTCTTGGGCTTGTTGACCGTGTGCCGCGGCTCGTCTGCGCTCAGGCGGCCAACGCAAACCCGCTCTACGGCTATTACAAGTCAGGCTGGACCGAGTTCCAACCGCAGGTGGCCAGGCCGACATTTGCATCAGCGATTCAGATCGGTGACCCAGTGTCTGTCGACCGAGCTGTGGTCGCGCTCAAGGCAACGAATGGCATTGTTGAGGAGGCCACAGAGGAAGAGCTCATGAATGCAATGTCACTCGCTGACCGCACCGGGATGTTTGCTTGCCCGCATACTGGGGTTGCGCTCGCCGCCCTGTTCAAGCTCAGGGACCAGCGCATCATCGGGCCAAATGACCGCACAGTGGTTGTCAGCACAGCTCATGGTCTGAAGTTCTCGCAGTCAAAGATCGACTACCATGACAGCAAGATCGAGGATATGGCTTGCAAGTACTCCAACCCGCCTGTGAGTGTGAAGGCTGACTTTGGCGCCGTCATGGATGTGCTGAAGAAGAGGCTCAAGGGTAAGCTCTGAGCACCTGTGCTTGGCTAACACTTCCAATTGGTTACTGTATGCCAATTGTGTTCTGCATCTGATTCGAATGCAGTGGATTCGGCAGTTGCTAGTTTTTAGGTGGTATCTTTTAGACTTCAACATTTCTGTTTGGGGTAGGCTATCTGTTTGAGTTTAGCAGGGAGTGGCTATCTCATGCAAGACTGGGAGTAGTTACCTCTTGTACTATGATGTGTTCCATGGATAATAAGTGATTGTGCTGCTGTTGGATTGAATAATCATCACTCACTCCTCTGTCCTTTGTTCATGAGCTCGTCGACTATTTTGGCTCTTACTGTGTGGATTAGTGTTTGACCATGGTGTTGCAATGCTGGCTGAAAGCTACTGGTGGCAATGGATGTCAACCTTGCTGGTTTTGCTTCTATCTGGTTGTGAGTTTTCTTGGCGATTTGATGCCTGAATTTTGGTTGGGGTCCGTGACCATGACTTGCGCTGATCATTGTCTAAAGTAGATATTCGTGTGTATCACAGCCTAGATGCCGTTTGCAAATAAGCTAAAGTAGATATTCGTGTGTACCACAGCCTAGATGCCGTTTGCAAATAAGCGACAGGTCGACAATAGCACCACCACCAATAAGGTCCAATCAAGTATGATTATGAACATGATCCAAAGTGGATAATCTGGTATCCTCTTTTAGGCAAAGTAGATAATCTGGTATCTTCTTTTAGGGAAAATTGTAGATAATTTGGATTTGGTGATTTTGTTTTGTTTTGTTTTGTTTCGTTTCGTTTTGGCAGCAGATCAGTGCTTGTTTTCAGTTTATAGCAACCTAATGAGGCTAGTCATATGGATAGTAGCATACTCAATGATTAAATGCCACTTAGGATTTTTTTTGTTGATGTGACATGGAATTAGTGAGGATATAGATGTGAAAGTTGTATTATCTTGAAGATACAGCTTGTTCATAACATTCAAGGTTAGAAAAATCCTGCACAGTCCTTAGGCACATTGTCACAGAAATCATATACTCCCTTCATTTCAAATTTTAAGACATTTATTTTGACTTTTCCAAATATGTATCTTTTGCTATGCACTTATGTCTAGATACATAATAAAAACGATGTACCTAGGAAAACTAAAATGTCTCCTAACTTGGAACAGACGGAGTACATAGTTAATTGTTTAGAGTCTTCTAATTAACAACACTGTGATACTATACACTGGGTGAGTTGTATCGTAATTGTCATGACAACGTTAGAAGAGTGACATGATACAATGCACCGGGGATAGTCTTTAAAAGCTAGAATTGCAATCACATTGCCTCAACTTTTGTACAGCCACTTTCGGGTTTCTGCACACCAGTTGACCTGGACGCGCGCGAGATAAATTCCGTGGAGGTGAAGTGACGGGTGACGGGCTGACGGCGGAGGTCAGAAAGTTGAGCGCCGAGCTCGACGGCAGCCATGTTCGCTCATGGCGCTGATCAGGATTACAGGGGGGCGACGAGCCTGTCCGCCGGCATATATTTTTGTTTAGAACACCACACTCTTTATTGATTGAGTTGGTCATACGAATTACAAACGCTGTCAGGCGGAGTAAGCAGCCAGGCATGCCTGCCCCGTACAAAAGAGATTTTTTTTGACAACCGTACATAAGAGATTAAGCTCCCGGCATATGTATGACGAAAGAATAGCTCCGTGATAAACATATTGGGCTGGACGAATTCAGGCCCAAAATACGCGGCCTGTCCCCGCGCGCATAGAGAGGCCCATCTGATCTGCAAGTAGCCCGTCGCATCCCGAAGACCCGAACCACTCTGTGGTCTGTGATTCTGCCAGCCTAGCAGAAATCCCACGTTCTGACAGCAGAGAACCCGGTCTTCACCAGAAAGGTTTTGGGCGCCGAACCTTTTTTTTTCTTAAGTTTCATCTACATTCGCCACAGTTGACTGTGATAAGGTAAGTTAGCTATCCTGCACCCTGGTCAATGCATCCATGGCTCCATGTCCTTGTAGCGTGGCAGAGGCATCCCAAATCATGAACGGTTGTCGTCACCTTCAACTGATACAGTTGACTCTGATGAGGTCAGTAGTTAGTTATCCCTGCACCCTGGTTCATGCATCCACCACCCACGTCTGCCTGCCTAAAATACGTGCGCGCCATTGCAGTGCCACGGCCTGCCTGCCCTGTACCTCACCGACCGACCGACGCTAGCTATGCGGTGCAGATTGCACAGCATGTCACTGTTTCATGCCTGCCTGCCACCACGACCAAACTCGTAGACCCAAAGTCAGACCGGACCGAAGCATGTGGTGGTTTCAATTTTCAAAAGCGCATTTTATTAGGCATCGACCGTTGCCGAGTTTGGGGTGTGTTCACATGTCACCGACTCTTCATTGTGTTTGGGGTTTTTTTTTTTCACTACGCCTGGCACTCGGACGTTCAAGGTCAGGATGCGTCTGGACGCAGCTCAGAAATGGTGCCCGCATGCTATCGGACGCGGCTTAGAATCGGCAGCTAGCGTGCTATCGGCAGTTCGACACAGACCGTCAGAAAACAGTGCCCGCACGTCTCCATCCGCGGCCTATCTCCTCCGCGCCCCCATCTGCCATCGTGCTGCCATCTTAGGCGTGCTCCCTCCAGAAGCCCCCGTCGTGGCACCGAGCCTTGCCGTGCCCCCTCCGATCTGTAAGCTCGTGTAGCGCCGCATCCCATCCCCCACCGCGCTACCTTCTTTGCGTCCCTGGACAGCTCCTCCTTCGTCGAGGTCTGCACCAAGTCCCGTGGTGCCCTCGTCCGTCGGACACTGGCACCATTGTAGCATGTGTAAAACCCGATTTACTTTTGCAGCACCTAGATGAAACACTTACAACATACACCCGAAACATCTGAAACATTATAACATACGTCTCAAACACTTGACACATGCATGTATAGCCATGAAACAAATGCAACATTTAGATCTAGTTTTGTAACATCCAAATGAAACACTTACAACATACGTCTCAATCACATGAAACACTTAAAATATAAGCTTACAACGTGCGTATATAGCCATTGCAATATATACAACATCTAGATCTACATTTGCAACATCTAGACGAAACTCTTGAAACATAAGTCTGAAATACTTGAAACATAAGCTTGTAACATACACTTTCAGCGCAACATGTACTCGTTGCTTGAATGGATGGAGACTGTCACCATGCAGAGCTCAATGCTAGCGGAGCTTGATGCCGTGGAGTGGCGCTGAGATCGCCCGTACGAAGCTCATCAGCAGAGGCGCAAAGCTCGCCGCAACACGGGAAGCGGCTGGGCGGGCGCGACAAAGAATGGAAGCGCGGTGGAGAGGGAGGAAGGCAGACGGTGGCGCTTGGGTGCAGTGGAGGATGGTGGCCAGTGGGCGGTGAGCGCGGTGGATGCCCCGACGGCGCGGTCGCTGTAGAGCACGCCATGGCGATGTGGAGACCTTAGCGAGAGAGTTGGTTTCGTTTGTAAAGAACGGCTGAACTAGGGAGAAAGGCAAACAACACAGTGAAACACATCTGTTGGCCTATTTGAATTGGTGTCATGGCTCACTAACAGAAGCATCCGGGCAGACGGACGTCTTCACGAGAGCATTAGTGTTTTTTTAAAAAAATGGAATGAACCGGAACGATTTTGGTAGCAGCGAAAGAACAGGGCATTGTCGCTGCAATCTGACAACACGAACACGATTTTGGAAATTGGAATGCTGATGAAACTCTCTCCCAACAGCTCCCAACCGGTAAAGTTAACAGATCCAATCGCTATGCCATCCTCCAATGCTTTTTGCCTTTTTCCTGTTTCCAGTATATTTTTATATAAATAAAAAATAAACAAATAAAAGAGGAAATCATTGGATCGACCACATTCTTTAGCTGCACTTATTACAAGCAAGAAAAAAAAGTCCTTGCGAGTCATGAGCCATGACCCATCATGCATGCATAACCCACGTGCACAGGAACAGTCCCAATCACCATGGTTCGTTTTGGACATGTTCGTTTATCCCCTGTTCGGCTGAGCTTATCAGCACGGCTTATCAGCCATGAAACAGTGTTTTTCTCTCTCAGCAAATCAGCCACAGCCGGCTTATAAACCAACAAACAGCCTGCCAAACAGGGCCTATGATTGTTGCACACGACCTGCTGCTGCTACTGCTCAATTTGTGCACCTGCAACCGTGGGCTGTGGCTGCGTAGAGCAACCAGAGCCTTATTTAAAAGCAGTTCGTAGAATTAAAATAGAGACTAGTTTATGGAGTAGTCCATAAACAATCGAGCATATATTTTTAAAGAAAAATAATACTCTCTTTGTCCCTAATTATTTGTCGATATGGTCTACATGTCAGAGAAACTTTATTACTTAGACTAGGTGAATGCCCGTGCGTTGCAACGGGACAATAATTATGTATGCACATGTAATATTTAAATGATACTATTATGATTATCTCAATCTAAAACACTCCATTCATATTTGTGGTGGTCCTGTCGACACAACAGGTGTATTTCCACTAACACTAATGAATTGCTAGAGATAGAAAAGAATCAACATGATAAAAGGGCATGAAAAACATATGGGTGTTTTGAGACGACCAAGCACTACATCTGCAGTCACAAATGATAGTGTCTCTTCTCCATGGAGGTGACCGACTACAATGATTTGGGCACGCCCAAGGACACCACCGACCCACCTGCCGAGCCCATGTCAGAGGTACCAATGATCTCCCTCCACGCGATCGTCGGCAATCGCGCGCACAGGGCACCATCCAATTACAGGTGCACATCCACGGTCACCACCACCTTGCACTGCTTTCAAAAAGAAATATGCTCTCAGAAAATATTGGCATCTTCTACCAATTATTCCCTTCAGCCCCGATAGATAGCAAAGAGATATGAAAAACATGTCAGATGGGCGGTTCAGTCATGTCATTATTAATGCAGACATATCATATACTCTCTCCGTCCCCTTTTTAATTGTCCTTTTCACTTTCCGAGAAATAACTTCGACTAATTTTATGTAAAAAATATTAATATTTATGGTATACAATTAATATCATTAGATAGATCGTTGAATCTATTTTCACAATAAATTTATTTGGAGATACAAATGCTGCACGTATCTTTTACAAATCTAGTCGAACTTATGACATGGAAATAAAAAACGACAAATATTTAGAGACATAGGAAGTACATTAGAAGTTTAAGGCATATTTGGAACCAAGAACCTCCTGCTCTGGCCTTTCTAACATTATGAGAGGAGTATATTTGGAGCAATGGTAATAGAAAAAAGGTTAGCATGACTCAATTGGATCAAATGGCATTTTTTCTTACATTAAGCAACACAATGCAGATTAATAGTTGATCTCATGTAGTAATTTTTTTTAGCATTCACCTAACTAAGTGCTCTATGTAAAGACAAACACACCTGAAGTGCAGGCTTCGTGGAAACTCAGTACTTAATAGCTGTTGGGGAACCCTAACCTTTGGTATGTAGAACAAAGTTGTCGCAAGCAGTAATGCCACCGGAAGAACAAAAGGTAAAATGTCAATGAAGTAAGTATATCAATGGCAGCACAATGAAACACCAAGGTAATGAACGAATCTAGAAGAACATATAAACGTCAGAACAAAAGAAACGACATGTTTATCTCCCATCCTGAAAACCACCGCTACCTAGGGAGACTCATCAAACCTCTAATCTTAGCAGTTTCAGTCTACAAAATAAAGATTTATCACTTGTTCTTTAAGCTACACCAACTGCAGAATCATTTGTCTTCAATATGTGCAGGGGAAGTGATCAAGGCATTACAAGCAAAAAAAAAATCAGAACATGCAGATTCAAAGTTGCAAGGATATAATTAATTTCATCAAAGATCTGTAAAATTTGCATTGAACAACACAAAAGCTTAGATGGAATCTTTGATGCATAATCATCCCATTCACAGCCTTAACCACTTGAAGTTGAAACTGATTAGTCAAAAATTGGACTTCACATTTATATAACCTCTGAACTGTAAGAGGCCTCTTGCAACAAAAGGAAAAAAGATAACCAATTGTAAATGTTCCATGAGGTGGAAAACTTTCCTCTAGAAGCACTGCATGAACAAAAAGGATTACAAGAAAAAGTAACAAAACTGTCAAAACTGCCAGCGCAAGTTCATATGTAGGGCAGTTAGTTCAAGATAATTTTTTTGTCATATGCCCAGGGAAAAAATTTGATGAAAGCAAACCTTAGAAGGAGCCGAGCAGGATCAATTTCATAGCCCTGCCTTAACATGCTGTCTCTCTGTAGAAGCTTAGCCACTCACGAAGAACATGGAGACCATGCTGTCAAACTTAGAAAGAAGCGTACCATCATAAGCACTGCAATGCAGTGAGATAAAAATCAGGTAGAAATCTTAACTAATAAGAGATGCAGAAGACAGAAATAAGATAATAATATGAATTGAGGCATGGCAATTAAATGACTGTTACAGAAATCATTCCCTTTGTCATCGCAAGCACCGGCATGCACCATATCATCTCTCGACCACGACGGTGCTGGTGGTTCAATTTGGAAATCATTGCAGGCTTTGGATCTAAATCTAATATCAGGATTAGAGGACTATCGATCTGTCTTTAGCAGAGAATAAAAAAGGTGAGATTTCTAGCATTGAGCAGATAGAAGCTTAAGATAAAGAAGATGGACGATGTACTATACCTTCACCGGTGATCCAAAAATGTGAAGTACGGCCACTCCATGCTAATGTGAGTATTGGTGGTGTACCTCCGCCTCCCGCAGACACGTACTCTCGTTGGGAACGCACTGGCGCCTCCGTGTCCGGCATTGACAGCGGCACATCGCCCTCCGCTCCACCCGGAGCCATAGCTGCAGCCACGCTGCTTCAATCTGCTCCGCCCAGCACACCACTACCCGCACGTGCTCACCGGATCTGCAGCCGATGCCACCCGTGTGAGTGGGCTACAGCCCCAAAGGCGACGTTGAGGCAGAAGGGGCTGGAATTAACAGGGTTGCCGGAGTAGCGCGAATTCACGGGGGCAGCACGACGTGCAGGCGAGGGTTGCGGGTGGTGGCGGTGGCGCGCAGGCAGAAGGGGGCGAGGGTGGCCCCATTGGGAGAGGAGTCGCACGTAAGTAGGGTTGGCGATGGCGATGGCGATGGCGATGGCGACGGCGCCGGTTGGCGTGGAGATGCGAGAGCGTCATGGAGGGGAGGTCACCTCCGCGGATGGTGTTGATGGGGCGGCGGAGCAGTGCGGTTGGTTTCTCGATCTCTCTCACACGCAGGATCGTGGGGTATGGGTGCGGACGGTTCGAGTTCCCTGCGGAGCATCAGTGCAGGCGACGTACATACGAGCGAGCGGGTGGATGGATGGACGACGGACGAAAACTGCCAGGCAGACGGGACAGACACTTCCTTCTTCATATTAGTAGAGATAGAGACCAGTAAAAATGTCCATGCGTTGCTACGGGGGCGCATGGTTTTATTGTATGATTCTCGGATATCACTATCTATCTTTATCGAATTTTATTAATTAGGCTTAATCCAAGCTTAAGCGGCCAGGCTCGGGATCGGCCGGCATGGCGGCCACATAGCCCGTGCCTCGCCACGACAATGCCGCCCACCACTGCGACAATTGGAGCCACCGTCACATCCACCACCACCAGAACCATTGCGCGGCCCCGACCTCGCCTTACTCTGCTGCCATGGCTATTCACAATGAGGATGCTTCTGCCGACACAACCTCGTGGTGCTGACTCTCTTTATCAACTAAACCAAACACAAACCACGATGACCCTCTTTACCTGCTAATAGTAGTAACAATGGCACATCTCTCTAGAACAAGAAATATATTTTTTCTTTCTTCCAGAGATTTTAGATTTTTTTACAGTACAGTTTTTGTCTATGGTCCCACCGAGTGCTTTCCAGAATGTACTGCGTATGATTAGGAGTCGAGTGTTTTTTTTACCGGAGATTTTTAGTTTATTTTTTTCTGATAGAGTATTTTTTTTATCTGGTTCAATCTGTACTTTCCAGAATCTATGTACGAGTTTAATACTATTTTTTTAAATCTATGTACGAGTTCAATCCTTTTTCTTTACTGGTGATTTTTTAGATTTTTTTACAGAGATTTTTTCTTCCAATTTTCTCCTTTGTTTTATCTAGAGTCCCATCCTATGTTTTTCTTCGGTAGTTTTCTTTTTTTGGGTCTACCATGTTTTCCATAGTCAGATCGTATATTTTTTTTGACGGTAGTTTCTTTTTCTGTCGTCTCTGTTCTTATTTAGTTTAGAATTTCTATTCAGGTTATTTAAAATTAGAATTTATTTGGAGCAGGAGTCCTTACCCAAGAAGTCTTCCATATGTTCTATAAAATTAGGAGGACATGTTAGATAGATGGAGGAGGATAGTTTTCGTGTTGGGAGTTAGTTAGGAAGAGATGGACCAAGCAAATGGATGGACGAAAAAAAAGAGCCTGAAATTTTGTCTCTTTAGGCAGCCTGGGCTGCACGCTGCTCTTCCTCACCAAAACAGAGCTCAGTGCCTGCCGACGATGACGTGGATGGGGTAGGCCAAGTCATGGTCGACGTGGACGTATTGGCCGAGTTGGAGCTTGTTGGAGAGCACGTGATCGGCTTGCGCAGGCGGGTGCATGACGTACGTGGAGTGAGAGGCGTCGGAGATCCTGACGTAGAACTTGTCATGCATGGGCAACATGTCCTTCTCATCTAGCTCCACCGGAAAAATGTTCATCACCTGCTGCACCGCTGTCCGGTACTCGCTCACGGGATTGGCGAAACAGGTCTTCATGTCGTCCAGGAGCTTCACGAGGATGCTGGACGATAGCGGCGTCATGTTTACACTTTGATTCGCAGCTGGTAGTCACCCCTGTGCGGCGAGGCGAGCTTGGCCCTCGTGGACGGATCAGGCGTGCGGGTGACGAGCGGGTGGTGGCCCAGGAGCAGCCTCGTGCCGACGATGACGCCGGTCTTCATGCTATCCAGGAGCTTCATGAGGACGCCAGACGACAGCAGTGTCATGTTTACACTTGGATTCGCAGCCGGCAGTCACAATCTAGTCATGCATAGTGATTATTCAGAACTTGAAATCAAATGAAAGAGAGGAAATATTTGTGCTTTGAGGAGTATATTTGATTTCATTATATAGTGCATGATAGAATCGAGTCTTAATTGGATCGGGATTGTTAGAGCTGCCAACAAACAAGGCAAGGAATAAAAGAATACAGTAGTGCATGACCGTACATGTAGAAGGCAAGCTTGGGCCGGACATACACACAAAGTACGAAAGATTTAAGGAGCTGCCATGTTCTATTAGGACTCTAATTGGTGTGGTTGCCGTTACTTAAAACGTAGACAAAAAAGTTTAGATGTTGGATATGTACAAGCAAGGAAGACAAGCTTGGGCTGCACATACACACAATGCACGACTAGATTTATGTTGCTGCCGTGTTGTATTTGGACTCTAATTGGTGCGGTTGCCAGCACTAAAAATCATGTTTTGGTCTCTTGTACGCAGATATATATAAATAAAAAAGTTTAGATGTCGGATTAGAATTATGAGTCCATGTCACATACATGACTCTGTATATTTTGAAATCGGATTCCATATCGCGCTAAACAGGAGCTATTCTAACTCATATGAGCACGAGTTATATATATAAGTCTGGACGGAAGAAACTCTCCATCGTCCAGTAGTTAAAGGGAGACAGACTAAACAAATGGATGGACGAAAAAAAGAGCCTGAAATTTTGCCTCTTTATTATTAGGTAGAGATTTGTAAAAATTACTGGCAACATTTATATCTCCAAATAAATTTATTATAAAAATAGATTCAATGATTTATCTAATAGTACTAATTAGGTAACATAAATATTAATATTATATATATATATATTTGGTCATGGATTTGTTTGACTTCTAAAAAGCGAGAACGACATGACGAACATAGTAGACTGTTAAAAATAATGACAGAAAGATGCAATATACAAATAGTAATAGCTCTCCTATATACTCTATCTATCCCAAAATAAGTCTCGGTCGCGTATTTTGATGAGTCAACCAATTTCAATTTTGACTAGGTTTTTTAAGAAAGTAGTATCAACATTTATATCTTAAAAATAGGTTTATTATATGGCGCGATTAATTTATGATGCTTGGCATAAATTTGGTCAAAGTTAAGATTGTTTGGCTCCTCAAAATGTGAGATAGTGACTTATTTTGGGATGGGGGAGTAGTTAAAAATTATCGCACAATGATTGAAAAAGAGACTTGATCTTCTACTGAGGTAGGGCAAGTGAGAGGTCCTGCATCAAAGTTTGGTGAAAGGAAGGGCAAAAAAACCTGACATCTGATGCGAGATCACCAAACATCCGTCCATGGTTGGAGCACAAATTACACTAGTTTACTTTCATTTGATAATGATGCGTTATCAGTCTATTTGTTATAACAGCTACTGTAGCAGCTATAGCTCAAGCTCATCATTGCTTTGTGGAAAAGAAGATTAGGAAAAGCAGCAGGAAAACGGGGAGAATCAGACGGAGACAGCGCGCGTTCCCTTTTCTTCCTGAAGATGTGCGTGTGCTGGAAATTTTCAAGGAGGAAAGCCACCGCTCACCTTCTCCCTCCACCACCAAACACAGCTAACAGCTTGGTAGGAGGGGGAAAAGGCCTCCTCCCCTTTGGCTTGCCTGCGAGTGGGATCTCTTCTTCCTCCCCCACCGCCCTGCCCTCTTCCGCCGACAGCGAGAGAGTACGCGACCTATAGCAAGCGGCAGCCACACCGCCGCCTCCAGGCTGCCAACACATCCCTGCCAACCCTTTTGACCCTCAGGATCCCATTCCACTAGCTTCCTACTACTTCCCACATCCTCTCGATCTCTCTCCCCGTTCCCCTGACCAGCCGAGCGTCAAGTGGCAGAGAGGGAAGGCGGCGGCGCGGGTGAGGATCAATGGGGACGGGGAGCGCGCGGGCGCTGGCCCTGGCGCTCGCCGTGCTTCTTGCCTGCTCCGACATCGCTGCCGTCACGGCGCAGGAGACCGAGCGGATCGAAGGTACGCGTGACGACCCTCTGCCTCTCTCTGCTTGGATGTGTTAGTTTCCATCTCGCTTCTGATCAGATGAGCACGTTCTTGTCAGTTAGTACGACTCGAGCTGCTCGTTTTCTCTAGGGTCCTTTTTGCCTGTAGTACATACATACATCTAGTATGGGCAAAGCAAGAATCTTGGCATCTATTAGTATGTCGGTTTGATCTGTTAGGCCTCTGAATCCTGAATTCATAAGCGACTGGGTTACAGATAAGCAGAATGCAGGTCGATCATTTGGTGTTCTGTTCAAAGTTATTTGATCTGGTTCTGGCTTAATTCAGTTAAAAACACGTTTTTTAAGAACATCCTGCTACTGCTCACATACATGCTTTAGATTTTTGTGGTTGACCAACTGATGCACTCTGTAGTGTCAATTAACCCATCAAGCTTGACAATGGAGCATTCAATGATACATGATGATATTCATGATTCGTTCATTTTAACATAGGTACACAATTCGTTGTAGACATGTAGGTTGCCTAGCTAGGATACTGTTGCTTTAGTGGATTTCTTAGCTAAGGTATATTCTTTCCCCCACTTTTATGCTAGCCCTAATGCCGTGGCCAATAAAATACAGGAAGCGCTGGTGATGTGTTGGAAGATAACCCTGTTGGGAGGCTCAAGGTCTATGTCTATGATCTCCCCAGCAAATACAACAAGAAGCTGCTGAAGAAGGATCCGAGGTGCCTGAACCACATGTTTGCTGCTGAGATCTTCATGCACCGGTTCCTGTTGTCAAGCGCTGTCCGAACTTTTAATCCTGAGGAAGCAGATTGGTTCTACACACCTGTATACACAACGTGTGATCTGACCCCTAAGGGTCTCCCCTTGCCTTTCAAGTCTCCTCGAATGATGCGCAGCGCAATCCAGCTGATTGCTACGAATTGGCCTTACTGGAATAGATCAGAGGGCGCTGATCATTTCTTTGTCACACCCCATGACTTTGGTGCTTGCTTTCATTATCAGGTACATCATTAGTAGATTAAGTAGCGGTTGCATTTATTTATTTATTTATCCTTTCTACTAATGAAAATTAGATGTTCATCATTCAACAATGACAGTTTAGTAGTGCGTAGTGCTGAATAGTGAATACCATCGTTGGGAACAACTGGATCATATCTAATAGGGTATCGAGATGCTTGTATCAATAGAATGAACTACTCTAAATTGGTTCAGGCTCCATATATTTTTTGCCCCGTGTAGAAGAAACATGCCCCAAATTTTTAGTTTACTTATAGATATCATTCTGGTATCCATATTCGTCGTTCACTAACCACCTAGTAGAAATAACCACTTACTAAACTTCGAGTTGACTACTGTTACTATCTGTTTGAGTATCTTGATGTTTCTGTAATAAGCGCTTCTACTGTATCAGGAAGAGAAAGCAATCGGACGGGGAATCCTTCCCTTGCTTCAGCGTGCTACGCTGGTTCAGACCTTTGGACAGAAGAACCATGTCTGCCTGAAGGATGGGTCCATCACCATCCCTCCATATGCGCCTCCTCAGAAAATGCAGACTCACCTTATCCCTGCAGACACCCCTCGATCCATCTTTGTGTACTTCCGAGGTCTGTTCTATGACACCGGCAATGATCCCGAGGGCGGTTACTATGCAAGGTAATTCATCTATATCTGTGTACAAGCAATGCAATTGACACCTCGCTCGTTTTCCATCCTCCCATTGCATCCTGGGTCTACTCTCTGATGACGTTGCCTGTTCTACAGAGGTGCTCGTGCATCAGTCTGGGAGAACTTCAAGAACAACCCGCTATTTGACATCTCGACTGATCACCCACCAACATACTATGAAGACATGCAGCGCTCAGTATTCTGCCTCTGCCCATTGGGCTGGGCACCATGGAGTCCCAGGCTAGTGGAGGCTGTGGTCTTTGGCTGCATCCCAGTGATCATCGCAGATGACATCGTCCTCCCCTTTGCGGACGCCATCCCATGGGAGGAGATCGGTGTTTTCGTTGCTGAGGAGGATGTCCCGCAGCTGGACAGCATCCTGACATCCATTCCCACGGATGTCGTACTGAGGAAGCAACGGCTCCTTGCGAACCCATCGATGAAGCAGGCCATGCTGTTCCCCCAGCCTGCTCAGCCAGGAGATGCATTCCACCAGATTCTAAATGGCCTCGCGCGCAAGCTCCCGCATGGTAGCAATGTCTTCCTGAAGCCCGGTGAGAGGGTCCTGAACTGGACTGCTGGACCACCAGGCGACCTGAAGCCTTGGTAGCATCTTGTGGATCTGAGATGGATGACTTTTTCGGAAAGGAAATATCGAGAACATGATTATATATACCTGTGCCTTTGAATTACCATGGGTGCATAGTGCTGACCAAAAGCCAAATGTACATCTTTGTATGTTTTTTTTTCTCTTCTATAACTGTTATATATATAAATATCTTCTTTTTTTCCCTTTCTCATTCACTAGATGATATTGTGCCATGCCTTATCGACCATATGTGGATATATCATAAATGAAATTTACAAGATTGTACTACTCGTGCTGATTGTCTGATCTCATTTCACTATCCTACTGCACTGCCAGTTGCCATACTTTCCATTGTGTTGTGGTGCTCGACTTGGCTGATTTTGATTCCCTTTGATTCTGTGTGTCTGAATAATTAGGTGACAAAGGTGAAACTACTATCTGAAGCAAGATCGCCATAGGGAAGGCTGTCTGATCCGCTGATCAGGCGGCACGTCACTTCGGTCTTTTAACTGAATGTTGCTGAGTTCTCAAGGCATGTTGGGGCAAATTGCGATTGCCCCTGTGATGTGAGTGCAGTAACCTTGAGAACGATTGCTGGTTGGTGGTGCAAAGCGGGTGGTGGTAGATAGGTTAGGAATTGAGGTCAACATCAGGACCTGCACTTAGTTGGGATGTCACCCCCGAACTGAAATGGTAACTGATGGCAGTTCAGAAATGCATCTCAGAAACAAGGTTGCATGTTGGGTACTTGGGTCTGGTGCTATGTTCCTAGGGGCTGTTTGGTTCGTGACCAAAACGTGTTATACCACAAGTTAGTCATGTCACAATTTTTCTGACAGTTGTTTGATTTGCTGTCACAACTACGGTGTGCCACACTTTCTTAGCACCTTATCTCACATGTCATAAGCTCATTTTCTTGTCAAATTTGCCACAAGTATGGCTTTAATTTTGCTCGCCAAAATTTCTCTGGCATCCACAGTTTGCTGAAGATTAGACGTGGCAAGTTTAGTCACCAACCAAACAGGCCTTTAATGGCCACAAACATTGGAAATGGTAGAACTTTGTATTTTTTAAAAAAATAAAAAACTTCAGTAAGGCGTGGTGACTGGTTCGTGAGGTCAACGAAAGGAGTGGGAAGGTAGAAAAACATCATGGTGTGCCATGATCTACCTAACTGGCTGGAGAAGACGACGAAAACGACCACCTAACACTAGGTAGATCAGACGATCCAAGTCAAATATAGTAGGTAACGAGGAGAAATTAAAAAAAGATTTTTTGAAAAGGAAAAATTAAAAAAAGATGGCATGAAGTGTGACCTAAGCAAAGCGAAACAACGTTGCAAAAAAGGAGGAGGCAGTACCAGCAATAGCCTAGTACTACCACTTTCCTGGAATTTTATTTATTTATCTGTCAAGGACAAAACCACTGCTGGAGTGCTGGTAGGAGGAGTACAGTGGTACATGGGAATAGCGATGAAAACGGACGGAAACGGATGGAAAAACCCTATTTCTACTTCTGTTTCTATATTTTTTAGCGGAAACGGGATCGGGTTCGGAAAATGCGGGTTCGAAAACGGAATCAGAATATGCGGACATACGAAAACGAACAAATACGGATGGAGAGCCGGAAAATTAAATTAAGATCACATAATATAATATTCTCAAAGTATACATATATAAAGTCATGTAATAATATATTTAAAGTTTAATATTTATTTACATGCTATGTACGTGAACCTAACATGCATATTTGGTGTTTCGTAGTTATATTAACATAACATAAGGACATGTAATTGTTGAACATATTGAGCATAGATTGAAAACGGGACAAAAACGGAATAAATACGGGTCTATTCTATATTAAAACGGGATTACTCGGAAACGGACGGAAAACATCATTTTCTACTTTCGCAAATACGAAAACGGGATCTTGCAAATATGGAAACGGACAGAAAAATATAGAAAACGGAACAGGACGGTACGGGAAAAATTCCATCCGTTTTCATCCCTACATGGGAATGCAAAAAGTCATCATTTGCAAACAAACACAGGGAACCCGGCAGGCACCCACCACCTCCGCCGACAGCGAGCACGGCCACCACCAACACCATCACCCCTGTCATACTCGCTTTGACTCCGCGTCCGGGCGCCTAGTCTATTCTCTCTGCCTGCCAAGAATCCCGCCAGTTGCCTACCACCTCTCCCGGACTCCGCGTTCCTGCCTGAGCAGCTGCCGAGAGTGGACGGAAGGCAGGCGCTCAGGCTAATGGGGACGGGGAGCGCGATGGCGCAGGCGCTGGTGCTCGCCGCCTTGCTCCTCGCCTGCTCCGACGTCGCCGTCGTCGTGGCGCAGGAGACTGAGCGGATCCAAGGTACGCGGCCTCGCCCTTGCTTACTTCGTCGTCCTCTGCCTCTCTTCGATCCGATCAGTGAATTATGCGTTGCCTGCGGTCGGGTTTTGATCTGGGGAACCCGTCCGTGCTCGTCGCCGCGTTTCTGCTGGCCGGAGCGGATCTGATGTCGCGCGACGAATCCTGCGAGGCCCTGGGAAGGCGAGCGGGTGCTTAGTTGGCGAGATAGATCAGGTCTTTACTGCCAGTGCCAGAGATGCTTCCAGCTTCCACGCTTCCTTTGTTAATCCATGAACGAACTAGCAACTAGGTGCTCCCATTCAGTCAAGCGCTCAGTGCGCACAATGAATTATTTCATCCTGGAAAGGAACAAATTCAAATCTTGAGATCAAACTTGCCATTACTTTTTGATGCAATCTGCAATGGATCGTGATCCTACCTTGTATATGCTCCAAAATGACAAAACTCGATTACCTCAAATTTGTCATTTTTTTCTTCTGAAATTCAAAAACGAGTTTGCACCCACAACATTTGCGCTAATCAGATAAAGTACATCTATGGATGAACTTTGGATGTGCCATGTTTCAAAAAAAATCGAGCCATTGAATTACGTTTTTCGAATTCATTTCCATTTTTCCACGTAAGATATGGTTTCTGGTACGTACTTTGCCCACTAACTACACTTATTACTTATCGACTTCATAGAACTGCGACGGATGCTTCAAACTCTTAATTGATGTGATATTTAGCTACACCCTGAGCCTTCTAAAAGAATTCTGCATAACTTGCTTGTGTGCCTACTTGCTATATAGTTTCAGTTATGCTTCGTCTGAAGGGGAAAAAAACTTTTTGCAAAACTGTTAGACTCCATTGTATTAGGATCATGATTTTTTTCCTCGAATAGGCAAGATATCTGTGTACCAATGCATTAAGAAGAATAACACGAGTTTACAACACCCCCAAAACACACACACCTTGGTTTTGAATTCATCTCTGTGTACATTTTCACTTCTTATAACAACGCACAAACATGACCAATGACCAGCCTATCTATCTATGAGCCAGGACCTCCACATGAATAAAACCTCAGCTAGACACCAGAGATGGACTTCCTCGGTGATTTGTCTAAGAATTAGCTGTATACTAGTGTTGCCTCCATTGAACACCGTGTTATTTCGATGTTTCCACAGAGACCACGGGGCCAAAATAATCAGAGAGTTAAGGCCTCGCTTGAGAGCTCTGGGGATCAAGCCATTTACCCTCAGCCCCCATTCTTAGAAAATCATTGTATTGATCATTGTATTAAGGTGCATGATCCTCAATCTGGATGTGGTTGAATTTCAGGAAGTGCTGGTGATGTGCTTGAAGATGATCCTGTTGGAAGGCTCAAGGTATATGTCTATGAGCTGCCTCCCAAGTACAACAAGAATATACTGGCAAAAGATTCGCGATGCCTCAGCCACATGTTTGCTACAGAGATATTCATGCATCGCTTCCTATTGACGAGCGCGGTCCGGACTCTAAATCCGGACGAAGCTGATTGGTTCTATACTCCAGTATACACAACGTGTGACCTTACACCATGGGGTCATCCCTTGACTACGAAGTCTCCACGAATGATGAGAAGTGCGATTCAGTATATTTCCAAGCGTTGGCCCTACTGGAACAGGACGGAGGGAGCAGACCATTTCTTTGTCACACCACATGACTTTGGAGCATGCTTCTATTTCCAGGTGAGTCACAGAACCATAAACCATGAATGAATCGCAATCTATATGAGTACAAATGTAACTAGGAAGGCAGTTATGCAAAAGTCATAAAATGGAATTCCAGCCTAGTCATTTCCCCTATACACAGCATCTGTTCTAGCACCATCGACCTACCGAGCACTCATCAGAATTGCTACTGTTCAGGAAGAGACGGCCATCCAGCGAGGTGTCCTTCCGGTGCTGCGCCGTGCTACGCTGGTCCAGACTTTTGGGCAGAAGCATCATGTGTGCCTCAAGGAAGGCTCAATCACCATCCCGCCGTATGCTCCTCCTCATAAGATCAGAAATCACATTGTTCCACCAGAGACCCCTCGGTCAATCTTTGTCTACTTCCGTGGTCTGTTCTATGACACTGCAAATGATCCTGAGGGTGGTTACTATGCAAGGTACGCACCTAAATTATGTAATCCTACCTGACAAGGAGTCTTACTAGTGAATCATCATTGATTCGAAAGCCTTGACGCACCTCCTACCGTGTGTATACAATGCAGGGGCGCCCGTGCGTCAGTATGGGAGAACTTCAAGAACAACGCTCTGTTCGACATCTCGACAGAGCACCCACCGACCTACTATGAGGACATGCAGCGCGCCATCTTCTGCCTGTGCCCGCTGGGCTGGGCGCCATGGAGCCCCCGTCTGGTGGAGGCCGTGGTGTTCGGCTGCATCCCCGTGATCATCGCCGACGACATCGTGCTCCCCTTCGCGGACGCGATCCCGTGGGAGGAGATTGGCGTGTTCGTGGCCGAGGACGACATCCTGAAGCTGGACACCATCCTGACGTCCATACCCATGGAGGAGATCCTCCGCAAGCAGAGGCTGCTGGCGAACCCGTCGATGAAGCAGGCGATGCTGTTCCCGCAGCCCGCGGAGCCCCGGGACGCGTTCCACCAGGTCCTGAATGGGTTGGCACGGAAGCTGCCCCACGGCAAGGACGTGTTCCTCAAGCCCGGGCGGAAGGTTCTCAACTGGACGGAGGGGACCCGGGATGACCTCAAGCCGTGGTAGGTGTAGTATAGTGGCGACAGGTGAGGTGAGGCTGAGGCACCGTCACCATTCGCCGTGGCTGGTGCTCTTTTGTAAACGACACAACAACCGGATGAGAGGCTGATGGATGATGCTGATGCTGATGAGTGAACCACACAACCATTGATGATTAAATGTAAAGCTCTTCTCTTGCTCCTCCAACCTTTCTTCTTTTTGAGGCAATGGGCCTATCTTGCTTGCCTGTGTATATATACTAGTACATGCGGCATTGAGGGACAGATCCGGCGTTTTTTCAGTTCATGTTTTAAATGCCGACAAGTAAACACATCCTTTTGGGTTCCAGCTTTACTAAGCTTCAAAAACCTTGCAATGAAACACAAAAATTCAACACAATGGATGGATCGCAAACATTTGCCCAAACGAGAAACTTGGCAGCTCTGCCTGAGCCTAGGGACCGAAGTTTTAACTCTTTTAGAATTGGAAGGGGGCCGCAGGAACGCGCAACCCCCCTCTTATAACAAATTGTGGGTTAAAAAATATTCCTACCAAACTATGGGAGAAAAATTCAGATGGCGACAGCCCCAGTGGGGCATCTTTCGGCACTATGACAGACTTCTTTATGCACCATCACGGAGCAAACAAGTCACATTATTATTATTATAGTGTCGAAAGATACACCGTGGGACTGTAAATTTGGCAAGTGCACTTCGCTTGCCATGCCCAGGTAATTGTTGACAACAGCAGGCCGGGAGCTCGCGCGCGCGTCCAGCTTTGCCTGCCGATGTGGTGCTAAACACAAGCCGTGTTCAGCTACGCTCTGCGGCAGCTGCAGCTGAGTTCACGATTTCTCATGTGGGCTATTGAGACATGGAGATGTATATGGGCCTTTAAGACTGGGCCGACAGGAAACAGCCAGACTGCGCTGCGGGCTGCAATCTGTTGGCCCTCTAGCTTTCCTTCTCCTTTCCTTCCTAACTCCTAAGACATGGGCTCCGTTTGAAGCTTTGTTTACTTACTAATTCTGCAGCTGCACGTGGTAGATTACATATGCTGCTACTATACTTTGAGAATGTCCAAGAGGATGGCTTAAACCACAGCCAGAACCTAAAGCGAATAAGTCCAAGATTATTGTTTCTTATATATACACCATACAAACAGCTACAAACCTCATCCGCACATGTTTTATACAGTACAAACAAGTTGTCGGCCGTCCAGACAGCGTGTGACCCAAAAGGAAGCAGAGACCGTCGCGGAGCCGACGATCACCCCGGCCACGAGGACGCCGTAGTACACGAAGACGGACGCCTTGCCGTGGTGGGAGAAGATGGAACTCAGGTGCGCTGATTAATAGGCATGTCAGAATTGTCACCGGGTGGGGTGGGGTGGGGTGGGGGGCTTGAGCCCCTCCTACCTCGGATGCGCTAAGCCTTCCCTTCAGACCCGTCAGGAACTATCATCAATTGGGCCGGGTTATGTCATTATGCCTCTTGACATTAAAATTCACAAAATACTCATGTAGTGGTGTTAAACTGATCCATTTGTTTTTGCCTATTTTTTTGGGTTTTCTCAGACCATACAAATGGTGAGTTTTTTTTTAGTGTTGCCATCATTCTGGTTCTAGCACAGACGGTGAGTTCGAGCACGACGACCTCTTAGGCTTCCTACTGCACAGGAGGCACTTCACACCAGCAGCAGTCTAAAGGGCAGCAGTAGTCTAAAGGGCAGTGGCAACAATCCTGCCCAAAAGAGTAGGATCTTCCCACTCTTGTTTGAGTGCGGCTTTACTTCACGTTGGGATGGGGAGGTCTACGCATTCGCACAATGCTAGCGAGGCTCGTCTTCCCCACTCTTGTTTGCAAATGAGGCTATTACTTCACGTGGGGGCGGGGAGGTCTACACATTCGCGCAATGCTGGCGAGGCTCTCGGAGCTCAATGTGCGAGAGATCTGTTATTGCG
Source organism: Saccharum spontaneum (assembly GCA_022457205.1). NCBI lineage: Eukaryota > Viridiplantae > Streptophyta > Magnoliopsida > Poales > Poaceae > Saccharum > Saccharum spontaneum. The sequence continues at coordinate 52,830,310 of CM039611.1, forward strand.
GCTTTTAGAGATGCAAGGTTGTTTGTTAGTCTAGGGAGGGTGCGTTTATCTTTCGTGATAAGTGCATAGTAGGCTATTATACGAAAAAGATAGAGATGTTCCCTGATGACCCTTCAATCTGTATAGTTGCGAGGAGACTTGAGAATACTCAAATAGTAATTCACAGCAACACATTTGAGAATGCAGTGTGCTGATTAATACACAATGGCGAATTTGTCACCGGTGCGGGAGGGGGGGCACAAGCCCCTTGTTTGGTACGGCAGACGCGGCGACGCAGACCGGCGAGTGGTGTTAGTAGTAGGCTGGTCAGGAGAGGTGGCGGCGCAAACCGACAGGTGGTGTCAATAGTAGGCTATGTTCTCTCATACAGTTTGTGCCATATAAGACTCGTAACAGGGACCTCTTATAAAATAACTGATTCGTCTATGTTGAGGTTGTTCTCAGCGTGTCTCAAAAATACTAAAACAGTAATTGTACATTAAGCACATGAGTCAATAAGCGGCTCCAAGATTCTATAGTAAATGAACCAAATATAGTAATTACAATGGATCACAGTTAAAGGTACCAATTATATACCTAGCATGACTAGTTTTTTTTTCTTTGTTATAAGCTAGTTTATATTCATCTACTTCTATCGCAGCATATGAAGATGCATCATGCATCTGGAAGTGTCCTTAAAATTATCAACCAAAGCTCGTAACCAGAAATAAAATTTGTGGAAGTGTCCTTCAAATTTCATGATGTAACCCACAATATGCAGAATCTCCCATAGTTTGGTCGCCATCTGGAAGTGTCTTTAAAAATTCATCTATATTTAGTACTCCATATATGTGCCGGTATTTTGATGTGACGGAGAATAGGAATTCTGCATAGTGAATTTGGTGGCCAAACTTCGGTATCTAAACATGGCCCCAGTCCTGGAGCCGGAACCGGAACCGGTCTACCGTGCCATTTTTGTCAGCACAGCCATGGCAGTGCTTGCGCTTTTCAGCCGGACGCCTCCACGCTAAGAACAACAACATATATCATATAGGTGTGCGATTTAACACTCAGTACGATCTGAGGCAAACTCAAACTCTCTAGTGCTAATAACAGAAGAAACGCAAGAACGAACAACAGAGAAAGTGTAGGCATTCTTATAGTGGGGTTTTCGGCGCTAGAGATAGAGCAAAAGTAGGCGAAGCAGACCGTCGATGGAGATTCGCGAACACCGGAGTAGAGGGAAGAAGACGTTCAGCGAGCAGTCGCGAGGCGCTTCCCAAAAACCTGATACGGGCTCTACCCCTAGTAGGGACGCAAGAGGATGTAGGCTTCAAAGACCTGCTGTCCCGGCGCCGGGATGGGGAAGACGGCGACAACGCAACACAGTGATAAGAGGAGGAGATGAATTGTCTGTACTGAGGACGACGTCTCATTCCAATATATGCACGCGTCGTAGCTATTTATTTAGAATTACTATTTGGGCCAACCCTAATCTTCTAACAAGATATACTCCGTCCACTTGCTTAGACCATGTGATTAGTGCCACGTCTTTGCTCGTTTGGAGACGAGCGCAAGATTTGGGGATGAAAATTACACTGCATTTTAATTTTATAATGAAATTAAAGAAAGCCTCTTCAAGCAGTAGATGGCCTGCTTGGAAAAAAAGATATTATGCTATGGCCAATGTACACAGACTACAAATTGCTCTTAGACGATATATCTTCTTAGGATAAAGCGATGACAATTTGCTTTTCCTTTTTTATCCCCCTAATCCCGTGGGAAGCAATGTTAAAATCCAACTCAAACAGTGCAAAGTGTTTGCTTTTGCTCCTCGCAACTTTGCAAGGGGTGGAATTGGGGGCGAATCGTGGGGGCGTCCGGCTGAAAAGCGCAAGCACTGCCATGGCTGTGCTGACAAAAATCGCACGGCAGAAGCGGTTCCGGTTCCAGCTCCAGGACTGGTTTTAAAAGATTCCAACACGCCACGTGCGTTCCTTGGCTACCAAGGTAGGCGTCCATCCAATCCATATGCATCTAGGAGTAGACGAATGCAGGGACAAGGAAGTGGGCACATCGACACACGCCGGCAGATCCGCGCGCCGTCCATGGCTCGTGACCGCCTGCCTTGCCGGAACGCCTTTGCTGCACGTTGCTTGCTGGCGCTGGGTGCTACTGCTACCCGTGCGAATGCGAACCATGCCCAGGTCGCTCCCAGTCAGCCAACAACCACCCCCCCCCCCCCCCCCCCCCCCTGCGGCTGAACGGCTCTGACCCTTGGTGGCCTGCAGCCTGCTTGTATGCTCCTAGCTTGATGCACAATTACACATAGGACAAAGGCACAGAGAGGCCAGAGCCATAAACTGCTGCGGGAAGATCCAAGATATACATATTAGCGAGTAATCGAGTACCAATTTCTGGTTCTTCATTTCATCTTGTTTTGTTTGATGGATGGCAATGTCTAGTTTCTAATAATTACATTGCAATTTGCAATATTTGACAGTTGAAAAGGCTTCTCTACTATGACATGCTAGATGGAAACGCCTTCTCTACAATATTTGAATATCATTATGCCTGAATGAATAAATCAAATAAATGATGAGTAGATGAATAGTAGTGGAACATGTTTTTTATTTGATATTTTCTATCCCTAAATATTTTAAATAATGCTTGAGCACTTTACATTGATATCATTATTTATATTCTTTGTCATATCTGGCCTATGCCTATTCCTTAAATTTTCGAAGTGGATCTTTTCGTGGAAAGTAAAGAGGAATGTAATCTAACTACTTTTGGATTTAGACATATATAAACGGAGATTTTAACCTTTCGGTATTAGGGTACCTCTGATAATCGACTTTTAAGCTAGCTCTAAATTTTTTTTTCATATTTGAATAGAAGAGAGAGAGAAAAGCTAACTCAAGAGCTAAGCTCTTGCACAATTTAAGGTTATGTGAGAGTATCATGTGGGACTATTCATGTTAAAAGCTATATACTAAAAGTTAGCATTATCGGAGAAGTTGTCTTAGAGCTAATAACTAACTCTAACCATTGCAGGTGCCCTTATTTAACCTTTTTTTTAGTAAAAGCCTATTTTACCTTTCTCGTAACCTATTTGTAGATCGACCACTCATATTATGAGTTTTAGCACGTACGTATAAAACAAAGGAAGAATCACATCTCCCGAGCACAAACAGAAGCAGGCCGAGCCGTGGTGGCTGGGTACGGGGTCAGCCGGCTCTTTCCTTGTGGACCAGAAACAAGCAAGAAATTTCAGAGCTGACAACCGGGGTTGGGTCAGTCACATGAATGAACGATGAAGTCATTGGCGTGGGGCTCATCACTCATCAGGACACTGGTTCCGGTTCCGAATCCGGTTCCAGTTCGAGATCCACGTCGGCTTGCAGTACCGCGGACTCCACGGTGGTTGTTGAAATGGACCTGTCACTATCAGCGCACCTGAGTTCCATCGCAGGACGGCGGACAAATAGCATGTTTTCTTTCTATCTCCACACGAAGCGACCGTGTTTTATTATCCGCACCTGATGTGAACCTTTCCTGGTGGCTGGTCTGTGCCTGGGCGCTGGGCAGCCAAACTGCCAAAAGACACAGCACAGAGCACAGTGACAGCGGTTCCAGTTCCAGTTCCGGTTCCAGTTCCCGTTCTGTCCGGTTCCACGGTTGGCCTTTAAAGATTCGAACACGCGAGCACTTGAGTACGCAGGCAGCCCCGGATCAATCTTGTACCTCTCGCATTCCACATTTCCACTTCCACCAAGCTAGGCCACGTTCGTCTTATTTTGAACCCGATAAATAGTACCACTTTCATTTTATTTGACAAATATTATCCAATCATGGACCAATTAGGCTCAAAAGATTCATCTCGTGATTTCCAACTAAACTGTGTAATTAGTTATTTTTTACCTATATTTACTACTTCATGCATGAATCCAAAGATTGATGTGATGGAGAGAGTGAAAAAATTTTAACTTTTGAGGTGCATCTAAACAAGGCCCTAGCCATTTTTCTATCTGACACTCTTTTTCTTTCTTTGGAACTTTCTATCTGACATACTACTAGTACGGTTGAGCACTGGACAGTGATACCGGCTCCGGTTCCGGTTCCGGTTCCGGTTCCGGTTCCTTCCGGCTCCGGTTCCTCTGTCACGCACTCACGCGTCGTCAAAGCAGGCATCTGTTTATATCCCATGCCCACGGCCGAATGCAGCAGGGCATCGCTCAGTCTTCAGCCTCTCTCGGCTCTCGCCATTTCCCAAGCTAAAGCCAATCGCCATTGCTCCGTCACACACTACTACTGTACTAGCAAGGACACGACACGAGAGATCGACGATGGACGCCGAAGCTGCGCTGACGAGGGTGGTGGACTCGGCCTCCGGCGCGCTCCGTAGCAGGGCGATGGTGCCGTCGGCGATGCTCACGGCCGGCGTATTCCAAGCTGTGGCGGCGCTCGCGCTCCTCTTCTCCAAGACTCCGGAAGGTATCTTCTCCCACCACGGCAAGCCACTCGTCTTCGTGTACTACATCGTCCTCGTTGCCGGGGCGATCATCGGCTCCACAACGGCTTCTGCTTCATTCTGGGTTGCACGCCGCCTGGACGGCCGACATGCCATTGGCTTGGCACTGCTCTGCACCTCGATACTCACCCTCATCCCTGTGTTCGGAATACTCGCCGGGTTCGTCATTCTCAGAAAGTAGTCTCAGACGTACACCTTTGTGCGTATTTGTTGCCAGTGTTGGGATCGCTGATACTTGTATGATTGTTGTACCAAGATTTATTAGCTGTGTTTGTATGAAACATGCTCGAGGTATACACAGGTGCTTGCCCATTATTTGGTGTGTCATATGCATGCACGCAAGAGAATCATTTGTGTTTTGCTCAAAAAAAAGAGATTCATTTGAGTAATTTTGTTTTTTCCCCCGAGGAAAGATCGATTTCAGTTTTAGTGTACTGTGAGCATGTGATGATTATTTAAGGTAACAAGGTTTTAGAAAAGTCATTGGTGTATCGTTGCTTGTGTTTAACTTGCTGTTTGCAGCTGAATCGTCATTAGCCAGAACAGTGCAAGGCTATTGTGATGAAGGCAACTGGATGTGCTCCGGTTCCGGCGACACTGGACCTAAGGTCCATCAGACAACGTCGGACAAATAGAAAGTACCCTCTGAAAGTGCAAGCACATGCTCGACCGGGCTTGTGCTGGCTGGCCTTGACTGTTAAAAGTGGTGTTTGCGTCTGAAATCGTCGTTAGCCGGAACAGAGCAACAAGGTTACTATTGTGATGAAGGCAACTGGACATGCTCCAGTTCCAGTTCCAGTTCCCGTTCCGGTTCCAGTTCCACGGTTCGTTTTAAAGAAGATTCTGATGAATGCTATTACGCGTCTATTATCATTTGATTGATGAGAAGAGTACTGGTACCGGACCTGCCGATTTTAGCAATGCCCTTGTTCAGATCCGGATTTCGGGTGCCCCTAATTGCTACAGTGCGCATTAAATGTGCACTGTAGCAATTTGTTTGTATTTGATAAAAATTGTCCCAACTTTGACTAATTAGGTTCAAAATGTTCGTCTCGTAAAGTACAACAAAACTGTATAATTAGTTTTTAATTTCATCTATATTTAGTACTCTATGCATGTGCCGGCATTTTGATGTGATGGGAATTTTTTTTTTGTATAGTGTAATTTGGGGTTGAAATTGGGGAACTAAACAAGGGCAATGCTCGCTACAGCTACAGCTGCAGCTTTTCTGACTGTTTCAACGGTAAATTGTGAGAAAAGTTTCTGCAGCTGCAGCCAGTACAGCCAAGCAGGCTCCAGAGTCTGGACGGGGAAAGTGGTGGGACCTCGGCTCGGCGTCGCCCAGCGCAAGGTGGGGGAGAGCCAAGTCAAGAGCTCATCCTGGCGTCCAAAGCTCAGTTCTCAATTCTCATTTTGGAAGCGATGTTATTCCCATGATCGATAAATGACTCATCAACAGTACTGTGAAAATATATTTCAAGTTTGATATATTTCATGTCTGTTTGACTCCTCAAAACGCAAAAGAATATAATGTTTTATGTGATAATGATACAATTAAGTTGTCTGTCTGATTCACGTGAAAATCCACCTACCAAACCAAGTGGATCCCCGAAACTTTGATTGGTTCCCCTTCCCAAAACTTGAAACCCACCATGGTATGATTGGTTCGCCTTCCCCAAAACCTGAAACCCACCATGGTATGACAATACAATAAGAATAATGAGGAATTTTTGGCAACATGAATCCACAATGGAACTCACGGTGTTCGTTGAAATGCACCTATCGGCGCACCTGAGTTCCGTCGGACAAAAATAGCTGATTTTCTGTCTGCACCTGAGCTCAACCTTTCCCTGGGCTTTGGGCAGCAAGAAACACAGCATTGTGACGCTGGTTCCAGTTCCGGTTCCGGTTCCGGTGTCACAGTTGGCTTTGAAGGCTCGAACACGCGTCCACTTTAGCGGTGCAACTAGCCAACTACTTTCCAAGTAGGAGTAGCTACGTAGGCAAGCCCTGATCGATCCTTGTGCCTCTCGCATTCCGCCAAGCCAGCCATTTTTCTATCTGACATTCTTTTTCCTTCTTTGGAATTTTGTAAAGTATCTGACATACTACTGGTACGTTGAGCTCCGGACAGCGACATCGGTTCCGGTTCCGGTTCCGGTTCCAGTTCCAGTTCCAGTTCCTCCCCGGTTCCGGTACCAGTTCCTCGGTCACGCGTCTATTTATACCCACGCGATTCGGCGAATGCAGCAAGGCCTCACTCAATCTTCAACCTCTTACCATTTTCCAAGCTCAAGCCAAGCGCCATTACTGCGGCACACTGCTAATACTACTGCTGCTAGCGACTAGCGACGACACGAGAGATCGATCATCGATGGACCTGGACCCCGAAGCCGCGCTCACGAGGGTCGTGGACTCTGCCTCCGGCGCCCTCCGCAGCAGGACGATGGTGCCGTCGGCGATGCTCACGGCCGGCGTATTCCAAGCTGTGGCGGCGCTCGCGCTCCTCTTCTCCAAGACTCCGCAAGGCATCTTCTCCCACCACGGCAAGGCACTCGTCGTCCTGTACTACGGCGTCCTCGTGGCCGGCGTGATCGTCGGCTCCACGACGGCCTCTGCTTCGTTCTGGGTCGCGCGCCGCCTGGACGGCCGACATGCCATTGGCATGGCGCTCCTCTGCGCTTCGACGCTCACACTGATCCCCGTGTTTGGGATACTCGCCGGCTTCGTCATGCTCAGAAAGTAGTCTCAGACGACACCTTTGTATGTATTTGTTGCCAGTGTTGGGATCGCTGATACTTATGATTGTCGTACCAAAATGTATTAGTTGTATTTATTCCGAGGAAAGATTGCTTTCAGTTTTACTGTGCTGTGAATCTGTGATGATTAATCAAGGTAACAAGATTTTAGAAAAGTCGTTTGGTGTGTCGTCGCTCGTGTGTAACATGATGTTTGCAGCTGAATCGTTATTAGCCGGAACAGAGCAACAAGGCAAGGCTACTGTGATGAAGGCAACTGGACGTGCACCGGTTCCAGTTGCAGTTCCGGTTCCGGTTAGGGCAGCTGGACCTGAGGTCCATCAGACAACGACGGACAAAGTGCCCTCTGAAAGTGCAAGCACATGCTCGATCGGGCTTCTGCTGGCTGGCCTTGACTGTTAAATTTGCTGTTTGCGTCTGAAATCTTCGTTAGCCGGAACAGAGCAACAAGGTTATTATTGCGATAATGACATCCCGATGGACGGACGTCTCCCTCCGCTCACCCTCCGTTCATTCCTACACGCGCCGCTCATCCAACGACCCTATCCGCTCGTCCCATCCACGTGCCCCGATGCTTGCTGCGCTGTTTTCTCCCTGCGTCTGCCCATCCGCCCACCCTATTCCGTCTCGTCGCCGCTGGTCCCCCGAAGCGTCGCGCCTCATCCCCTGCGGCCTCCTCCGTGCCGCCTCTTCCACGCCGTATTCCCCACCGGATCCAGTTTGCCTCGCCTGCCTCCACCGCGCTGCCTCCTCGTCGCGGCCGGCCCGCTCGCCGCGAGCACCTCCACCGAGCTGGCGATCCGCAACCGCCTCCATTGAGCTGGCGAGCCTCCACGACGGATGCTCCAGCAAGCAGGTGAGGCAGACGAGATTTGTATGACGCCACGCCCACCGGCGATTTGCCCATGCCGCTGCCACACAGCCAGGTTCATGCGCCATCGTCGACCTCTGCGCCGCCGTGCCTCCATTCGGCCAAGCAAAGCCATGTTGCAAGAGTGTGTTTCAAGTGTTTCAGATGTTTCATCTGGATGTTGGAAGTGTTTCATCTTGATGTTACAAAAGTAGATCGGAATGTTGCATATATTGCAGTAGCTATACACGTATGTTTCAAGTGTATGTTCTAAATGTTTCATCTCGTTTTCAGACTATGTTTGCAAGTGTTTTTATCTGGATGTTGCATATATTTCATATCAAGTGTTTTCAGGTATTTTTGCAAGTGTTTCGTACGCATGTTTTCAGTGTTTCAGTTGTTTCGTACGTATGTTGCAAGTGTTTTCATCTGGATGTTTTAAAAGTAGATCTGGTATTGCAGCTAGTGTTTCAGATGCATGTTTCCTGTGTTTTATTTGCCTTCAGACGTATGTTGCAAGTATTGCATTCGGATATTTCAAAAGTAGATTGGATATTGCATCTCTATCTTCGCTTTTCTGTTGTCTTATCTTTGCCTCGATGTCTCTTGTAGTCCTCCTTTCTTCACTGGCTGGGCATCCGCCGAGCACAAACAGAAGCAGGCCAAGCCGTGGTGGCTGGGCAAGGTCAGCCCTTTCCATCTGGTTCTGGACCAAAAACAAGAACGAAAATTCAAGAGCTGACAATCCGAGGGTCGGGTCGGGTCACAAAACACATGAATCCATCGGTCGACGCGCACTGGATCCGGTGCCGGTTCCACGTTGGCTTGCAAACTTCCAGTAGCACTGTTGAGTTCCGTTCCGTCGGATCGGACAAGGGCAGACAAAGAGCTGAGTTTCCTATCAGCACCTGAGGTAACCTTTGGCTTGTCTCTGAGCAACAAAAGACGGTAGACGCAGCACTACTTTCGATTCGCTGAAAAAGCATGGTTGAAAGTACTATTCACTAATTTGTTATGAGAAAAAAAACATTCTTTCAATTGAAAAAACAAACTGAAAAGTACGGATCGCAGGACAAGCGAACAGGGCCTAGGACACCGGTTCCAGTTCCGGTCCCGGTTCCGGTTCCACGCGTGTTACTTGACGGTCAGTCAAAATCAGCTAACCATCAAGCTAGTCTTTTTCATTCTATCTGAGAAAAAAAAACTATGTGGCATACTAGTAAGACACTGAACTGTACCAGAGAGATGGGTCTCCCGGGCTAGCGTATGACAGAGCTCAGGACAGTGACACCCGGTTCCGGTTCCAAGTCCCGCTCCAGTTCCTCCCGCTTTCCAGTTCCTCCGTCAGACCGTCACCGTCAGAGCTCACGAGCACAATCAGAAGCAGGCCGAGCCGTGTGGTGGCCGGGCAGTGCGCACTTTCAGCCGGCCCTTTATTTCCTTCTGCACCAGAAACGAGCAAGAGCTGACAACCGGGCTGAATCCATCGCCGTGGAGCTCATCACTCATCAACACACTGGTTCTGGTTCCGGTTCCGAATCCACGTCGGCTTGCACCTTTGCAGTACCACGGACTCCATCTCCATGCCCATGGAGGATTGGTGGTGGTTGAAATGGTCCTATCACTATCAGCGCACCTGAGTTCCATCGCACGACGGCGAACAAATATAGCATGTTTTCGTTCTATCTCTCTACGCTAAGCGACCGTTTTATTATCGGCACCTGACGTCAACCCTTGCTGCTGGCTGGTCTCTGCCTAAAGACACAGCACAGTGACAGCGGTTCCAGTTCCGGTTCCGTTCTGTCCAGTTCCACCACGGTTGGGCTTTTCAAAGATAAAAGATTCGAACACGGTCAAAGCAGCTTGGAGTACGTAGGCAGCCCCTGATCAATCTTGTGCCTCTAGCATTCCACCAGGCTAGCCATTTTTGTATCTGACGACGTTCTTTTGCTTTCTTCGGAATTTTCTATCTGACATATACTACTAGTACTCTGCCATGTCCAGCACTTTCCCATCCACTACCTAGGTCTGCCTCTCAGTATAAAAAAAAAATCCCTAAACCACAAGTCCAATCCCTGGTGGAGTCCGTGGCGCGCAAGTTGCCACCATGTCACGGTTCACTCATGGCGCAAAGTGGTCGACTCGTGTGGATCAAATCGGTCCTCAGGGCGGTGCCCATCTACTCCATGATGGCTGACAGCCTTCCACCGTGGGCAAGGAAGGAGATTGATGCAATATGCCAAAAATTCTTCTGGGTCGGTAAGGACGAATCGGTGCGCGGCCGATGCATGGTCGCCTGGGAGACTGCATGCAGGCCTAAGGAGTTGGGCGGGCTGGGGATTGTGGACCTTAGACTCGCAGGTTACGCTCTCCAGGCACGATGGCTGTGGCTTCAAAAAAACGGACAGCCAGCGTGCATGGAGCCAGCTACCGATCAAGGTTGACCCGCAAGTGTACGCATTCTTCCGTGCCTCCACCTTCACGATCGTCGGGGACGGGAGAAAGGCGTTATTCTGGGAGGACCGCTGGATTGATGGCGAGGCGCCGAGAGACATTGCGCCGAACCTATTCTTGATGGTGCCAGCTAGGACAAGGGCTCAAATGTCCGTCCTCCAAGGGCTCACCGATAGGAACTGGACGCGCAGCTTCTCGGGGGAGCTCAACACGACAACAACAGCGGAGTATCTCGACCTTTGGAATGTCACAGCCCAGTTTCAGCTTCATGACCGGCCAGACCAGACGATATGGCGATGGACTCCCGATGGGTCTTATTCCGCCAAGTCCGCCTACACCATGATGCACACCGGAGCCATTCATTTCCGCGGCCACTCCCTGATCTGGAAGACCTGGGCGCCCATGAAGGTCAAGATCTTCCTTTGGCTAGCATTCAAAAGGCGCCACTGGACAAACGACCGGCGGGCTAGACATGGGCTCGTGGCAAGAGAGGAGTGCTATCTGTGCGATCAGGCGCCTGAAACTATTGACCATCTCCTGACATGCTGCCCGTACTCGAGGGAGGTTTGGTTCTTCATGTGTAGTGCCTTGGGACGCCCGCTACCGCCAGCCTCAACGACCGTGCGGTCATGGTGGATGCGAATGCGGGCCGGACTACAAACCAGCCAGAGGAAGGGCCTTGACTCACTCTTCGTGTTGGTGTCCTGGCAGCTATGGAAGGAACGCAACGCCCGCTGTTTTAGGGAATCCGCATCTCCGGTTGCTGAATTACTGCAGGTCATCAAGGCTCAGGCGGAACTGTGGGTGCAGGCCGGGGCGAAACACTTAGGGAGTATTGCGTTGGGAGGGTAGGCCACTACCTGCCGAGTTCATGGAAGTTGCTGTAACAATATAGCGTTTCTTGTCCTGGTTTCGGCCATTCTTTGTACTTGTATATTGCTTATTCCTTTCTTAATGTAATGATATGGACTCTCGTGCATATTCGATAAAAAAAAAAGCTCCGGACAAAGACACCGGTTCCAGTTCCAGTTCCTCCCGGTTCCGGTTCCAGTTCCTCGGTCACGCGTCGTCAAAGTAGCCTCGGCATCTATTTATATCCCACGGCGAATGCAGCAGGGCCTCGCTCAATCTTCAACCTCTTGCCATTTTCCAAGCTCAAGCTCAAGCGCCATTGCTGCTGCCAGCACACACTACTGCTTCTAGCTACTAGCGAGGACAAAGAGAATAGATCCATGGACCCCGAAGCTGCGCTCACGACGGTCGTGGATTCGGCCTCCGCCGCCCTACGGAGCAGGCCGATGGTACCGCCGGCGATGCTCACCGCCGGCGTCTTCCAAGCGGTGGCAGCGCTCGCGCTCTTCTTCTACAGGACTACTCCCGAAGGCATCTTCTCCCACCACGGCAAGGCGGTCGTCTTCGTGTATTACGGCGTCCTGGTGGCCGGTGTGATCGTGGGCTCTGCGACGGCCTCTGCTTCCTTCTGGGTCGCGCGCCGCCTCGAGAATCGGCATGTCATTGGCATGGCGCTGCTCTGCGCTTCGACGCTCACGCTGATCCCCGTGTTCGGGATACTCGTCGGCTTCGTCATGCTCAAAAAGTAGTCTTTGTACGTATGTGTTGTGATTGCTGATACTTGTATGATTGTACCAAAATTTTTTGAACTGAATGTACGCAAGAGATTGATTTGAGTAATTTTGTTTTTTTCCCCGAGGAAAGATTGATTTCAGTTTTACTGTGCTGTGAATCTACGATGGAGCATCTCTAAGAGTTTGCCAAAATTCACTTGCCAAATATCGTGATTTGAGAACTTACTAAAATATATGGCAAATAAAAAAATAGACTCTCTCCCAGAGTTTGCCATTTGAACTTAGTAAAATAAGAAGAGGCCCGCTAAGCAAACGAAGAGCCCCGCTAAGAAACGAAGAGCCCCGCTTAAATATGCACGTGAAGCCGGATGCGCGAGCGATGCGCGTAAATATGCGCGTGGAGGGGGGGGAGATTTGCCAAGTTGCTAAAATTTACCAAGTTGGATACCAAATTGTTGTAGCACAATTTTTTCTGTTTTACCAAAAATAGATAGATGCCAAGTTGATTTGGCAAACTCTCGGAGATGCTCGAGGTTTCAGAAAAGTCATTTGGTGTATCGTCCCTCGTGGCCGGAACAGAGCAACAAAGTGATCAAGGCAACTGGACGTGCTCCGGTTCCAGTTCTAGTTCCGGTTCCGGTTCCGGCAACTGGACCTGAGGTCCATCAGACAACGACGGAGAAATAAAAAGTACCCTCTGAAAGTGCAAGCACATGCTCAATCCGGCAGCCGAATTTGCTGTTTGCGTCTGAATCGTCGTTAGCCGGAACAGAGCAACAAGGTTATTATTATGATGAAGGCAACTGGACATGCTCCAGTTCCGGTTCCGGTTCATATTCCAGTTCCATGGTTGGTTTTAAAGAAGATTCTGATGAAGGTTATTGCGCGTTTATCATTTGATTGATGAACAAGAGTACTGGACCTGCCGAATTGTCTTCGGACTCCGGACGGGGAAAGGGATTGGACCTCGGCTCGGCGTCGCCCAGCGCGGCAGCGCCAAGCGCCCAAGCCTGGGGAGAGTCGAGTCCAAGGAGCTGCTCCTGGCGTCCAAGTTCAGTTCTCATTTTGGAAGCAATGATGCTATTCCAAATTCCCATGATCCAAAAATGATACGCTCAACAAAAGAACGTGTATCTGTATTTATCTCAAAATTCAAATAGGAGGAGCAAATGTAAGAAGCTAATAAACGAGCAAATATAGGGCGTATTTGGAACTACTACTTTAGTGGGGTGTGTAGACTTTCTAAAGTAGTAGTACCATGAACATTAAAATACTATGTGTACTTAGACAATTTCTCCATTCTTTGCCAAATGTATGTCATTTTAGTTTTATTATCTCGAATCTAAAAATTTTGTAACTTCAACTAAGTTTATATAAAAATATATTAACCTATACAATATGACATATTTCATGGTGGATTTAATAAGATTAATTTGTTGATGCTACTAATGTTGGTGCAACTTTATATAAAATTGATCAAAGCTAAAAATGGTGACTGAATTTGTGAACGGAGTATTACTTTTTTTTTACATGACCCAATTACAGCCGCAGACGTTCACATACACGAGCGCATACTCACCCCTATGAACATATGGAGTATTAGTTTTGATCATATCAGTTTTAATCTCAATTAATTTAGCTCGGTCCTTCGGTTTCGGTTAATCACATCCGCCTCTACTTACACAAGCACGACCAGGCCGCGGTGGCTGGGCACGGCCAGCCCTTTCGTGCTAGGCCGGCCAGAACCTGCACGAAATTTCGAGAGCTGGCAACATGTGTCACATATTCACATCGATGGGAGTTCATTAGCAATCACTTATCACCATATAGCGACAACGGTTCCGGTACCAGTTCCAGTTCCAGTTCCAAGTCGGCTTCCGGTACCACGGTCGTTGAAATTGAAATGGACCAATTGTTCCATCAGAAGACGGCGGACAGAGACAGATAGAAGTATCCGCTGAAAGTTTTTTTTTAGAAAGGCGGCAAAGAATTGCCGTATTTTTATTAGACGAGAAACAAGAAAAGAAAAACAGTTACAAAGAATACAACTTGGCTACCGAAAGCCCCGACTCTGAGTTACAACTTGGCTACCAAGAGACGTACTACTAAGTTCCTTCCTACTCTTCTTGAACGTGTTCTCTCGTTGCAAGATGGAATTGCGTGATATCATCTTTACATAGCAAAGCTACTTGACTTGCTTGCATGGATCGTTGTTGGAATATTCTTCTATTTCTTTCTTTCCAAATGCTCCACCAAAAATAGATCATGACTCCGTCAAAATTTCTTCTGTGGCTCTTATCAAACTTGGCTCGGCACCTACGCCAGAATCCATGAATTGTTCCTGTCATTGGTACTGCATCGAGCACTTGGAGGTTCAGCCACCGCTTTAGGTCTGACCAAACTTGTTTAGCAAATGTGCAGTTCAAGCATAGATGATTTGGTGTCTCCGGCTCATTTCCACATAGTTTGCAGGTCGGATCATTGGGCCAGTTCCGCTTGATCAGGTTGTTGGCGGTTAGAATTTTTTTGTGTAGCAGTGTCCATGCGAAGAACCTGCATCTGGCCTCTGCTTTGGCTTTCCAAATAGGCGCCAATCTCAGCTTGCTGTAACTCCCTTGAAATTGGAATCGATATGCACTCTGCGTTGTATATTCACCGTCATTTGTCCATCTCCACCTTATAGTGTCCTCACTGTTCTCGGACAGCTGGATGTCACTTATCTGCTCCCATAGCGTTACATACTCTTGAATCTCCTGTGATGTTTGAAGAGGTAGAATATGCATTATCCATTTGTTATCTTGCAGGGCCTTATGGACTGATACTTTCTTTCTTCTTGTCTTTTTGAAGAGGCAGGGGGCAAGATTTTTCGCTGTTCTTCCCTGCAGCCATGACGACGTCCAAAAACTCGCGGTCTTCCCATTACCAATTGACACCACCGTAGAGGCAGCAAACAGGTCACGATCACGTGCGTCACAGGGTAGGTCCAGCTCATTCCAAGCACGTTGTCTGTGTTTCCATTGAAACCAAAGCCATCTCAACCTCAACGCCCTGGCAAAACGTTCGAGGTCTAAAATCCCTAGTCCCCCTATTACTTTCGGTCGGCAAGTTGTTGGCCAATTTACCAGTGAGTGACCGCCATAAACTTTGTCCGGTGTTTCCCCTCTCCAAAGAAAACTGCGTCTTATCCTATCAATCTTTCGTATTAACCATTTTTGTTCGGGGAATGCCGTCATGTGATAGATCGGTTGTGAGGATAGCACGGTTTTGACTAATGTTTCTCTGCCTGCTGTTGATAAAAATTTGCCCTTCCATCCTGGCAATCTTGCCCCAATCTTATCTATCAGAGGTTGTACTTCTATCCTTACTTCTATCCGCTGAAAGTGCAAGCACATGCTTGCTGGCCTTCTTTCATGCTATGCCACGAAACATCAAAAGCTGAGTAGCTGACTACAAAGCGCTCAGCACAACAGCACAAGGATATCGGTTCCGGTTCCTGGTTCCGGTTCCAGTTCCTGGTTGAAGCAGAGCGAGCAAGGTGAAGGTGAAACCGTGAAAGCGACCTCAAAGCTGATACCTCTCCGGTCTCCGCAAAGACTGTTTTATTATCTGCTAGTCAATTCTTGCTTCCTGGACATCTTCACCTATAAAGCTTTGGCATGACTAGACGCCTTTAATTTGTCTAAACCGCAGTCTAGTTCGTTTAAACGCTACAAACAATATATAATAGTCTGTTTAAACACTGCTTAG
This sequence comes from Saccharum spontaneum, assembly GCA_022457205.1. Classification (NCBI taxonomy): domain Eukaryota; kingdom Viridiplantae; phylum Streptophyta; class Magnoliopsida; order Poales; family Poaceae; genus Saccharum; species Saccharum spontaneum. Next base: position 52,846,219 of record CM039611.1, read on the forward strand.
ACAATTTAAATGGTCGTTTAGCTCCGCTAATTGGTTAAATGATAGATGACCAGACTGTTTACATGAGGTCGCATCTTTATTATTATCATTTTTCAGACACGTTCCACAACGAGAAAGGGCATTTTGTTACTTCACCGTCATCTCACATCACTAACCGTTATTTGCTAGTAGCATTTCTTTAGGCTCCGTTTGGTATAACTTCTTCACCAGTTTCACGAGCTGTTTCTATGTCAAATAGGTATTTTCAAAACAGCTTCACAGGTGAAGCTTCGGAAAACATGCTCTCACAAGGGATTGATTTGGGATAAAACTAAAAAAAACAAATGCTTCTCCTAGTTCACACTCGCTCTGGTGGGCCCAACGTGCGTCGAAGTCTGATTTGCCCTAGCAGGGCATGGGTGCGGCTGCCGGGGCACATAGGCGCGCGGGTTGCCAGGGTGTCAGGCACGTGGGCTGTCCGAGATCGGGGAAGAAGAGGATTGCGAAGGAATGTCTGGATAAGGAAAGGAAGAAATATGAAAGGTAATTTTGTTAATTTCTTCTTTTCCTTTTTTTTGTCTCTTGAGTTTGTAAATTTGTACTCTTGTTGTGTTTTTAATAAATTCCAGTAGGGACAGGCCCTCTTGTTTTGCTAAAGAGAGGACGGAGAGCATTATGGTTATTTTATAGTTTTTTTTTCCTATCACGAGGAGCTATTTTGCCAACCACTATTACCAAAACAACTTTAGATATACCGTAGAGCTGCTCGTGGAGCTGAAGGCAAAAAAAAAGGCTACTTCTCTAGTGAAATTGAGTTGTCCTAAATAAAGATTTAATTCTTTTTTCTTTACCGTATTAGAACATTTAGTCTCTTTGGAACATAGGACTTTGATAGGTTTATTTTCACCGGGAAAAAATGCAAGAAGCATAACAAAAATCCTAGCGTTTAGAAAATCCCATACCTTTCTGTCCATTATTTATGAAAACAAGTCGGTTGTGTTTTGTCTGAAATAGAAAACACATGCTCGGGATGCGCTTTGCTGGGCAAAATGAACCTTTCATGCTGACGACAGCTTACGGTTGATAGTGACACCGGCTCCAGACATCCAGTTCCAGTTCCGGTTCCGGTACCGGTACCGGTTCCTAATTAGCTTTTAAAGATTGGAAAACGCGCACTTGGCGCTTGGCGGTCAATGTAGGAGGCATCCGTCCAGATATACGCAGGCAACAACCCAAGACGCCACACTCATCATCGGTAGAGTAGAAGCTCAATCTTGAACCTCTCTGCCATTCCACCAAAAACCAGCCATTTCTCTCTCACACGCACACTCGACACTACCAAGAGTCCAAGACAGATGGAGTCCTCCCCAGCTGCACTTATGAGGGTCGTGAGCTCGATCGCCGGCGCCCTCCGCAGCAGGCCGATGGTGCCGTCGGCGATGTTCTCCGCCGGCGTCTTCGAGGCGGTGGTGGCGCTCGCGTTCCTGGTCGCCAACACTCCGGAAGGTATCTTCTCCCACCACGGCAAAGCGCTCGCCGTCCTGTACTACGTCATCCTTGTGGCCGGGTCCATCGTCGGCTCTGCGACGGCCTCTGCTTCCTTCTACGTCGCACGCGATCTCGAAGGCCGACATGCCACTGGCATGGCGCTTCTGTGCGCGTGCACACTCACTCTCATCCCTGTCATTGGCCTTCTCGTCAGCTTCTTCTTGCTCAAAAAGTAGCTTCAGACACCTTGTAATGTTGGGATTGTTGGAGTATCTCGTATGCTTGTATGATTGCACCAGAGTTTAGCCATGTTCGTTTTGAAAGATGAGATTCGAAGGTGTTTTGCCCATTTGTAGTGTTATCTGTCTGTACGTAAGAGAAATGGTTCATCTCAGTCATTTTTTCAGTCAGTTTTCTGTCCGAAGAAAGAGTGATTTGTGTTATTGTGCTGTAATGATTTGTATTTGTTCACTGTAATGAGATTCTGGTGGCTCTAAGGTGGTGTATCCTGTGTTTGCATATCTCTATCTAGACAACATAAATAACTCCTACACTCTGAATTATTATACGTCAACTAGAAAAGCCATTTCGTGTAACTTGGCTGGTCATTAGCTTGCTGTTTGCCCCTGAATCAAACATTAGCCGGAACAGAGCAACAAGGATATCGGTTCCGGTTCTGGTTCTGAGGTTCTGGTTCCGGTTCCGGTTCCACGATTTAGGGATGGAGTATTCTTTGATTGACGAAGCCGGCTACTGGACATCCTGATTTGTCTCCGGTTGCCTGCTCGACACGTGTCGCCCTTGCTAGCACGACATGTCATCTGCGTGCCTGGCAGTGCTCGTGCGGTCTCGTCCCATCCCACCCATGGGCCATGGCGTTGATCAGCAGTTGACGCACACACCAAATCGATGAACTTTCAAGCTTACATCGACCTCCTAAAAATCGGACCATCCTGTTTCACTACGAATAGGATAGAAGACGCACATCATAAATCAATTAAACTTAGAGCAACTTTTTAAGCATCTCTTTATACCATATCTTATTATTAAGAATATAGATTTTTGCCTTGACAGATTCTCGTGTCCCATCTCTAAAAACCCACCTTCTCTTTCTGCCTTTTGCACTCGTCTCGCCTTCTGCACATCATAAATCATATTTTCCTATATCAAGCAATAAAGGAGATTAATTAAAAACAAAAAAAATGCTCTGGCAGATCCTCCATCCCTAAAGAATTTTCTCAATCCCTCAAAATCACACCTCTCTCCCTCAAACTAAACGGAATGAGCAAATTTTTTTTTCTCGATCCCCTTTCTTGCTTCCTCTTTCACCGACGTGTCGGGTCCACCCGGTGGAGTTGTTGTCACTGCTTTGGCGGGCACCACCGTGCCGGAGCACAGGCCGTGAGCGTGTGGGCTGGCCATCATGCTACTACCGTGAGTAGGTGAGCCGCGCCAGCCATCGTGTCAAGGCCGCCGAGACCTAAGCAAGCGAACCACTGCGTCAAGGCTGTCGGGGCTCGAGCGGGCGAGCGAGCTGGCCGTCATGTAAGGGCGACCACAGCCTGAGTGGTGCGAGCCACACGGGCTCCGCTGTACCGGCCACTGGGAACAAGAGGAGCGCCGCGCCGAGAGATTGAGAGAGAGGAGATGAGACAAAGAACAAAATGCTTTTAGCATTGATAGGTGTATCCCACCCAAATAAAAGGAATGTATTTTCTCAATTTGCTACAACAATAGTTCTCTAAAAACACAATTTGGTTTTTTTCAATCCCCTATAGATGGTTTTAAGGAAAAGGGGATCCGGTAAAATTGCTCTGAGATCGATAATAGGAGCATTCGCCATCTGCTGCGTGGTTCGCCCTTTCACGTGTGCCTCGCTTGTTCTTGCGTGTGCTGTCCGCATGTTGAATCCACGCGTGGAAACAACTCACACGATCACTAGGTCAGTCGATCAGCATAAGTGGTCGTTTTGATTTAGGGGATCTGCTAAGAGCATATCTATTTTGAAGTTACGATATTTTAGAGAGCTGGTTTAAGGTTGTAGAAGTTGCTCTTACAGCGTACTCATAAAATCCAGGCCACCATGTGTAACCATGGGCGCTGGAAAAACATATAAAGATCCTATTCGGCGGAGGAGCAACTAAAAGATCCTCTTTATATATTTCCGTGTTTATATGAATATAGATTTTAGTGAAAATAAACCTTTAACAACTTCTTTAATTAAATATTACCATTCTTTATTTATGGCTTCTCATTAGCTAAAGATAGAGAGTGAGAGTGACTCTTCAAAGTATGAACTAGAGATAGAGAAATTGTTGGAAGATGATAAATTAGAAAGAAATTTTTTATTTAAATAGCTATCCAAATAAGTATTCAGAGGTTTAAGAAAACCCTTGAAAATGCTCTAATACATCTCGAGTGGTTCTAAATCAACAAGGCTCACCATGGGACAACGAGACGAAAAATTAGGGTTAGATAATTATTTAGAATTTAGAGTGATAAAATAAAAGATAGTAATAAAATTTATACATTTATTTGATTAGATATCTTAATCATGGTGAGAGTCTGTCCTAATTAAGTTACGTAGGGTTTCAGATTAAACGTTTTAGATCAAGATCCCTCTTGGAAAACATTACGATGATGTAGAATTAGTTTGTGGAATTGTTTGGCTAACTCATTAGATCCTTGAGACTAGAATTAGAGCCTGGAGAAATTAGGGTCTGGGTTGCACTAGTACAAACACAAGAATCATTTCTAAGTGATTCTCTTGAAATAATTCTCTCTTTTATGCCTGGTTGGCAAAATTCTCAAAGCAACTTTCAAGTTGAATTCAGAAGAAGCTCTGCCAAACAAGTTTTTTTTATAGAGAAATGATTCTATAAGGTGATTCTTAGAGATGAAGGTTAGGAGTGAATAAAAAATAGTTTTTTTTTCCTAATTCACTTCATACACGGAGTCACTATATTATTCTAGATAGATACTCCTTTCGTCCAAAAATAAGTATTGCTATGATATTCGGGACGATCAAACTTTCTTACATTTGACTAGGTTTATAAAAAAGTTTTGAATCTCCAAATAAGTTTATTATAAAAATATATTGAAGAATATGTACTATAAATTTCAATATCTTTTCTTGTATTATTTGATCAAAATTAAAAATGGCTGACTTCTCATGAAGCGAGAATGACACCTGCTTTGGACGAAGGGAGTATTTTTAGTCAAAGAACCCTTACTTAGAGAGTTTGGCGATTTTAGTAATAATTTTCATCATTAATTAAGAATCTAATAAAATGATTGGACCTAGTTGAAACTAAGGGTGTGTTTAGTTTCCTATTTCACCCAAAAAATTTTAGGTTTTGGCCCATTATTTTGCAGAATGGAACTAAACACCATGCAAAATTTTTAGCAAAAAAGTATCTATTCTCCATTTTAGATTTTGGCCTCAAGAGAAAAAAAAAATCAAAAAGCCAAAAAACCCTCACCTACTCCATAAAAAATTTGGTATTTTAGATAAAACTAAACACACCTATAAAAATTTTAGCATTTTACATTTTATCATTTCAAAATAGTTAGCATTTTGCACCTTGCATTCCACGAGCAACTAAACACAACCTAACCGGTGAAAGTCATCCTAACCTTCGTTTGGGCAATCGCCACAGCCGTGTTGCCCTGCCGCCACCCCGCCCCACCGTGTTCCGTACTTCCGTGAACCAGCCCAGGGCTGCTGCGCTTGTCCCGCTCCCCCGCCGCCCGCACCTCGCCGCCTGGCCCCGCGCGCTCCTGCTATCGCGTCACCACCGCCGCCACCAGCCCTGGGCCTGCGAGATGGCTCTCCGGTTTTCGCACGCGGCAGCCCAACTTCATCGGTGCTCCGGACTTCGATTGGTGAGTCAGGTTTCGCGTCGTCGTCGCCTCCTCGATTCGGACTCGCCTAGGCCGCGAACGATGTCACGTGGTGGGTGCCGGTTCTGTGCAGCTTGTGCAGTTGCGAAGGTGGATTAAGCGCCGGGGAAGGGCGTGCTGCAAAATCCCCTCCTAGTTCTGAAAGTACATTGAGATATTAGGGATTGATTCAGGGCTTTTGACGGTGTTTTTTTGTTGAACTACTTGCAATTCTAGCATTTGAATAATGATGGATTGTTAAATAAATTTCACGGTAGATATACTGATTTGGCATGTTTGGGTTTGTAATCTGCACGGTGTTAGCATCAGAGTTGGGTAGGCAGCAACTGAGGAGGATTTGGGGAAGAATTGGGGAAAGATAGGAAGTAGATTGGAATTTGGGGTAGGAAGCACGAGCACGCGAGGTAGGAGACAAAGCAGAGGCAGGAAGACGTAAATTGTATTGGTTCGGTTTGTTTAATTGTTTGTTACCCTCTTCCTCTCTTGCTCTTGTGTATTTATACATGGCCTTGGCCCCAAGTGTGACCCACAGCACAGCTGTGTCTAGCCTAGATCACACCCACTCTTGCCCACCAAGTCTCACGTTGTCGCGTCGGCGCGGTTGCTCCTCCTGGGCTTGACGTCGCCCGTGGTGACCGCGCCGGAGTCTCGGTCGTTTGCAGTTGCGATGCTGACATCCCCCCTTGACGGAAGCCTGCTTGTCCCCAAGCAGGAGCGCGTGGGAATTGTTGACGTAGAGCTTCGGCGTCCTCCCAGGTGGCCAATGATCGAGGAAGATTGGACCACTGAACAAGCACTTGGAGCACGACGCCGCGGTCGGTGGTGTGCACGCGGCGCTGTGTAACACCCTAAAATTTTGGCATGATTTAAAAATAGGTGAATATGATTTTTATGTATTTTTGTGAGCATACAAACTTAGAAAAGTAATATTTTTTATGGCCAAGCCTACCAAGGTAAAATATGATGATAGTGATGATGATTCTTGTGCTAGTGATGGTTGTAGGAGTGATGATGAGGAGGATGAGGACTACTCCAAGGATGATCTATTGGGCATAATAGATCAAATGAGCAAGGGCTACAAGAGGACAACCAAGAAGTGCAAAATCTTAGAGCAAGAGCTCATTGCCAAGAGCAATAAAAATGATGCCTTGATGGAGGTGCTTGTTGCTCTTAAAAAGAGTAAGGAGTGCAAAGGAATTGAACAAGAGCTCAAAGCTCTTAGGAAATCCTTTGATGAGCTAGAGGCCTCTCGTGAGTGTCTAAAGGAAGACCACGAGGACCTTGAAGTTGCTCACACTAGGCTTAAGGAAGCCCACTCCACTCTACTTGAGCTCATCAAGGAAAAGGACCTCAAGTTGGAGAAGCTCATGAAGAAAGCTAAGGAGGAGCAAGTGATTGTCACTTGTGATATTAGACTAACATGTGATATTATTGATGATTCTTTATTTGTTGGTCCTACTAATGCTTCATGTAGCTCATCATCATCCACCACAACCAACTCTACCTCTACTACTAGTGATCCATCACTTGTGGTTGAGAATGAGACTCTCAAGAGAGAGGTGGATGATCTCACCCGCGCATTAGGCAATGCCTATGGTTGGGATGCCCGCTTGCTAAAATGCTTGGGTAGCCAAATGTTCTCTCTTAACAAAGAGGGTTTGGGCTATACTCCCAAGAAGGGCAAGGCGGCCTTTGCTACTCCAAAGTCTCGCTTTGTGAAGAGTAATGGTCGTTATTGCAATAGATGCAAGCAAGTTGGACATCTAGAGATTAATTGTAATAAAATGAACAAGAACAACAACAAGTTTCATGCTAAAATGGATTACATTCCTTTTGATTCTTGTTATGTGCTTACCAAGGGTGAGAAAGGTGTGCATGCTAGGTTTGTTGGTACACCAATTGTGGGTCCAAAGAAGAAGGCCATTTGGGTACCAAAGAGCCTAGTTACTAACCTCCAAGGACCCAAACAAGTATGGGTACCTAAGAAACACTAATTTATTTTGTAGGTAAATTACAAGGCCGGAGGAAGGCATTGGGTGCTTGATAGTGGGTGCTCTCAACATATGACCGGTGATTCAAGAATGTTCAACTCTCTCAAATCAAATGATAGTGGCATTGATAGTATCACATTTGGTGACAATAGCAAGGGTGATGTGAAGGCTCTTGGAAGGATTGCAATCTCAAATGATCATAGCATTTCCAATGTGCTCCTAGTTAAAAAGTTGAACTTCAATCTTCTCTCAGTTGCTCAATTGTGTGATCTCGGTTTCAAGTGCATATTTGGTGTTGATGATGTGGAGATAATTAGTGTTGATGGCTCTAATTTGATCTTCAAGGGTTTTAGATATGAGAATCTATACTTGGTTGATTTCAATGCTAGTGACACTCAACTTTCAACATGCTTGCTAACCAAATCAAGTATGGGTTGGTTATGGCATAGAAGACTTGGTCATGTTGGCATGAAGCAATTGAACAAGTTAGTGAAGCATGACTTAGTTAGAGGCTTGAAGGATGTCACATTTGAGAAGGATAAGCTATGTAGTGCATGTCAAGCCGGAAAGCAAGTAGGCAACACTCATCCATTGAAAAGCATCATGAGTACTTCCAAGGCATTTGAGTTGTTGCACATGGATCTATTTGGGCCAACTACATACACAAGCATTGGTGGCAACAAGTATGGGTTTGTGATTGTGGATGATTTCACTAGATATACATGGGTATTATTTCTTGTGGACAAGAGTGATGTATTTGACATATTCAAGAAGTTCATTAAGAGAGTGCAAAATGAGTTTGAGACCACAATCAAGAAAGTGAGAAGTGATAATGGAAGTGAGTTTAGAAACACAAGAGTTGATGAGCTATGTGAGGAGCTTGGAATCAAGCATCAATTTTCGGCCAAGTATACACCTCAATCTAATGGCCTAGTTGAGAGAAAGAATAGAACTTTGATTGATATGGCAAGATCAATGTTGAATGAGTATAATGTGAGTCATTCATTTTGGGCCGAAGCAATCAACACGGCTTGCTTCTATAGCAACCGCCTCTATTGCCACAAGTTTCTAGAGAAGACACCATATGAGATCTTAAATGGAAGAAAGCCCAACATTGCATACTTTTGGGTATTTGGTTGCAAATGCTACATCTTGAAGAAGGGCACTAGATTGAGCAAGTTTGAGAAGAAATGTGATGAAAGATTCTTACTTGGTTACTCCACTACTAGCAAAGCTTATAGAATTTGAAATTTGGCTAGTGGTTTACTTGAGGAAGTTCATGATGTTGAGTTTGATGAAATAAATGGCTCTCAAAATGAGGAAGATAACTTGGATGATGTGAGAGGAACTCAATTGACCAATGCTATGAAAGAAATGGATATTGGTGATATTAGGCCAAAGCAAGTGATTGATGTGGATGACAACAAAGATCAAGTGCTCCAAAGTCCAATTACACAAGCTAGTGGGTCTCTAATGCAAAATCAAGCTAGTACATCATCTCAAGTGCAACAAGATCAACAAGTGGCTAGTTCATCATCTCCAACTCATGATCAACATCAACATCCAAGCAATCAAGTCCAAGTGCTTCAACCAACTAACATTGCAAGAGACCATCCATTGGATTCCATCATTGGTGACATACAAAGGGGAGTTCAAACTAGATCAAGATTGACATCATTTTGTGCTCACTCTTCTTTTGTGTCAATGGAAGAACCCAAGGACATTGATAAAGCATTGAGAGATCCGGAATGGGTAAATGCAATGCATGAAGAGCTCAACAATTTCAAGAGAAATGAAGTATGGGAACTAGTTGAGAGGCCTAAGAATCACAATGTCATTGGAACAAGATGGGTCTTTCGCAACAAGCAAGATCAAGATGGAATAGTAGTAAGGAACAAAGCAAGACTAGTGGCACAAGGTTACACACAAATATAGGGTCTTGACTTTGGTGAAACTTATGCCCCGGTTGCTAGATTAGAAGCAATTAGGATCTTACTTGCCTATGCGTGTGCTCATAATATCAAGTTATATCAAATGGATGTGAAGAGTGCATTTCTCAATGGGTACATTCAAGAAGGGGTGTATGTGGAGCAACCTCCCGGTTTTGAAGATGACAAGAAACCCAACCATGTATACAAGTTAAGGAAGGCTTTGTATGGATTGAAGCAAGCACCTAGAGCATGGTATGAAAGATTGAGGGACTTCTTGCTAACCAAAGGATTTGTCATGGGCAAAGTGGATACTACTCTCTTCACCAAGAAGATTGGGAAAGACTTGTTTGTATTGCAAATATATGTTGATGATATCATCTTCGGTTCAACCAATCAAGATTATTGTGATGAGTTTGGGAAAATGATGGCAAAGGAATTTGAAATGTCAATGATCGGTGAACTTAGTTTCTTTCTTGGACTTCAAATCAAACAAATGAAGGAAGGAACATTTGTGAGCCAAACCAAGTACATCAAAGATATGCTCAAGAAGTTTGGCATGAAAGATGCAAAGGGTATTACAACCCCAATGGGCACTAGTGGAAGTTTGGATAGTGACAAGAGTGGCAACATGGTGGATCAAAAGCTTTATAGATCAATGATTGGTAGCCTACTCTATGTGACGGCATCAAGACCCGATGTGGTGTTTAGTGTATGCATGTGTGCAAGATTTCAAGCCTCACCAAGAGAAAGTCATTTGAAGGCAACAAAGAGAATATTGAGGTATTTGAAGCATACACAAGATGTTGGATTATGGTATCCCAAAGGTGCAAGCTTTGAGCTAGTAGGATATTCGGATTCCGACTATGCCGGTGACAAAGTGGAGAGAAAAAGCACTTCCGGGACTTGTCAATTGTTGGAAAGATCACTTGTCTCATGGTCATCCAAGAAGCAAAATAGTATTGCACTATCTACCGTCGAAGCCGAATACATCGCCGCGGGTAGTTGTTGTGCACAAATCTTGTGGATGAAGGCAACATTGAAGGATTTTGGAATTAATTTCAAAAATGTGCCATTGCTATGTGACAATGAAAGTGCCGTGAAGCTAACCAACAATCCGGTTCAACATCAAAGAACAAAGCATATTGATGTTCGCCATCACTTCATTAGAGATCATCAACAAAAGGGTGACATTGCTATTGAGAGTGTGGGCACCGAAGATCAATTAGCCGATCTATTCACCAAGCCACTTGATGAGAAGAGATTTCACAAGCTAAAGAATGAGTTGAACATAATTGACTTCTCCAACATGAGTTGATGCACCCCATATATGACATGCCTCTCCTTCGAGCCCCAAGGTACAATTGGTTGACATGTCATACATTCTATACTAAGGACATATTTAGTGCATCTAGTCATGATTTCTTATGTTCTAGGCTCATTCATGAAAATCAAATGAATTTGAAGTTTATATGGTGCCACTATTGTTTCCATGTCTTGTATGATCTAGTGGTAGCATATAACTTGTTTGCGAGCTTGTGATCCTAAGTGTTTGATCTAGATAACTTGTTTAAGTATTTGCTTCAACATGGTGCATGATAACCCTTCTAGTGAGGTGTGAAGAAGCTTGCCCTTGGATCAAACCGAAGCATTTTATTTATGCAAGCAATCTAGGTTGAATCACAAACTTGATCCTCACCCCATAATTCAACATAATAATCTATCTAAAATTGGTCTCTTGTGGTCATTGGTGCCAAAGGGGGAGAAAATGTTGTTCACAAAGATAGATTCTAAAGGGGGGAGAAAACCTAAAGGGGAGAATTGATAAAAGAAGGGGATCAACTAAAAATTTTAAGCACACAAGTAGGGGGAGCAAGCTCTTAAACATGAATGTTGCATTTCTTTGTGCACTTCATATGTATGATGCATAGTTATCCATTTCTTTTTCTCCGATACTTTGCTTGTGTGATGTTTTGCTAGTATACAATTGAATGGTGTATTGAAGTACTAGCATGAATAAGAAGTAGTTAGATTTTTCTTGCTTCATGTTTTTCAAAGTGGTACTAGTGCCTTGCTTATAATGTTGATCTCACGAGGTTTCTAGTTATGTTTGTGCTTTTTCAAGTGGTATCTAACTACACAAGGTGCTAAGATGGTGTTTATCGCTACTCCGATGGTATCACGCTTCAAAGGTCTATAATCTAAAACACTTAGCACCTATTGGTAGTCAATGCTCCTAATCTTTCCTATCTAACATGTATGCTTCCTAAATCCAAACCTATAGCATACATGTAGGGGGAGCCATTGCTATCAATTTGAATTCATGATCACTTGTCCATACTTCTTACACATGGTAATATACTTGGACAATGTGGCATGGGTTCAATAAAATTTTTATCATAATATCTTTGTGAAAGGTTTGTCACCAATTACCAACAAGGGGGAGATTGAAAGTCCTATGTTTGGTGTTGGTAATTAGTGACAATGCCTAAGTACTAATCCTATGCCTAAGTTGTATGTAGCACATGAGGATTAGTACATTCCAAGGTTGGTGGCAAGATGGACATGGTGATCATGATGCCACACTTGGATTTGGACGCAACCCTACGTGATCAAGACAAAGGTATATGCTTAAGGGTTGTGTTTTAGTAACCAAGACACCTAGTGGGTGTGGTTACATTATAGGATAGATAGCCGTACTATAAAGAGCGGAATGACGCGGCTATTGAACTCCTAAGTGCCTCTAGGTGTGCATTTCATGTCATATGCATTTGGATAGAACTAATAACGCCTCGAAAAATGATTGTGAAAATGCTAACACACATGCACATGGTGATGATCACTTGGTGATGTTAGCACATTTGCGAAGGCGGTGGAGTTTGAGCGGTAGAGAGGGTTTGGGGTCCTCTCTCCCTCCCGCCGAGCTTGCGAGGTGGGATTCAGGCGTTTTCGAGAAGTTGAAATGACTATTTTTCCACTACGCCAGAAGTCAGAAATCGAACGGAGGCGAACGGAGGTCACAGAGGTGACCGGGCGCTGGACCGGACGCGGTCACTGTTTGACCGGACGCGTCCGGTCAGCGTTCAGCGTCTGCGCGAGTTTCAGTTTGTTGATCGGACGCGCGGTGCGTCCGGTCACAGTCGACCGGACGCGTCCGGTCGATCAGGGAGCTTACTGGACTCCAACCGGACGCTGGCACTGTGGCGTCCGGTCAGTTCTCCAGCGCGTCCGGTCGTTGTTTCGTTGTGCACTGCTCTGGCTTGACCAGCGCGTCCGGTCAGTTACGGGACCAGCGCGTCCGGTCGTGCCCAGCGCGTCCGGTCGTTGCGACCGGCGCGTCCGGTCGGTGCTTCGCGAAAATAGCCGTTGTGTGATCGGCGCGTCCGGTCAGTTTGACCAGCGCGTCCGGTCAGCGCGACTTCGGCTGTTTCAAGTGAGTAACGGCTATATTCGAAGGGGTACGTCTATAAATACTCGTTGGCCGGCTCAAGGCTCTCTCTCTTGGACATTTTACATACTTGTGAGCACTTTGAGCTAAGCAACTCCCCTCCCACTCATCTCTCTTGCTTCTTTGCATATTCGAAGTGAGATTGAGTGATCCAAGTGCATTTGCATTGTGAGATTGCATCTAGTTGGCACTTGGTGGTTGATTTGCTGTGGGATTCTTATTTCTCTTGGTGGTTGCCGCCACCTAGACGGCTTGGAGCAGCTTGGAGGCATTGACAAGAGTTGGTGATTGTTCTTGGCCACCTCCGGTGATTGTGAGGGGTTTGTGCCTACCTCGGCGAAGCGCCAAAGGCAACATTAGTGAATTGCTCGTGTCATTGCAACCTTTTGCCATTTGGTAGGTTCTTGTGACGCCTTTTGAGAGGCCCGGTGTGAGACCGATTAGCCACCGAACCCGTGGTGAAGAGGGACACAACGGGGACTAGCGTGCCGGCAAGCGCGTGAACCTCGGGATAAATCTTCGTGTCATCACTTTCATTTTGTGATTGATTGATCCCGGTGTTCGGTTATCTTGGTATTCATTGTTGATCATATTGGTTGGCTCAATACTTCGCCCCTCGGTGAAACTCTCCTAACTCAACTCCGCATTACTTTCTTAGTTATCTTTGCTAGCTAGTTTGCTTTGTTAGAGTAGCTCTTTTGTGTAGCTTGCTAGTTGTAGTTGTAGTTACCTTCTCGGTTTAACTTGTGCGGTTGAGTGCCAATATACTAGAATTGTGAATTGGATAGGTGGCTTGCAAACACCCCGTAGGCTAAGCAAAACTCGCATCTCGCTATTTGTTGTATTGATAAACTTGTTTAGCTTGTCTTTGTAGAAATTTTTAAAAGGCTATTCACCCCCTCTAGCCATCAAGACCTTTCACCGGTGGTGTACTTCATTGCCGTGCCCGCTTGGCCGAGCAGCCGTATAGCCAGCAGAGATGGTGCCGGCGTACTGCTCCGATTTGACAGGGGGTTCGGTGAAGATGCCCGGCTCGACGTGTGTGGCAGCGGACTCGATCACTTGCCAAGTCTAGTACTTGTCGAGCTTGCTGAGGCGGAGACGTAGGTCGTCGACGACGCCCTCATGATCCCGACGCCACTCGGTGAGGTCCGAGGCCACCTTCTCAATGTTGAGGAGACGCAGATCCTGGCGTAGCTCGGAGTCGATGATCCGCTGCTCCACCACAGCGTCTGCGTCCTTGAAGCGCTTGTCCACGGATTCATCGACTTCGATGAAGCGTCGCTCTAGAAGATCCCGCTGGTCGGCGAGCTGCTTCTGGATCATAGTCTATTCGGCGGAGAGCTTCTTGATCTCGTTGAGGAGGAGTTGGGTATCTGGATTCATGGTGGTGCTCGGCTTGGCGCGGCGAGTGTAATGGATATGGACGGGGGGTTTGGGTGGAAGAGGTGGTGGCGGAGGTGGTGGTTGGGGATCCAGATCGGGGCTGCTTCGATCGCTCACGTGGCCAGGGAATTACAGGCTCGCGACTCGTCCAGCGATTGCCGGTCGTCACCATGAGTGCTCCAACCAAGGCCTGTTGTGAATCAATCGGAAACGGCAAAATCGATCGCGATCTGGAAGGTAAGGCTCAGAGTACCAGATGTTAGCATCAGAGTTGGGTAGGCAGCAACTGAGGAGGATTTGGGGAAGAATTGGGGAAAGATAGGAAGTAGATTGGAATTTGGGGTAGGAAGCACGAGCACGCGAGGTAGGAGACACAACAGAGGTAGGAAGATGTAAATTGTATTGGTTCAGTTTGTTTAATTGTTTGTTACCCTCTTCCTCTCTTGCTCTTGTGTATTTATACATGGCCTTGGCCCCAAGTGTGACCCACAGCACAGCTGTGTCTAGCCTAGATCACACCCACTCTTGCCCACCAAATCTCACGTTGTCGCATCGGGCGCGGTTGCTCCTCCTGGGCTTGACATCGCCCGTGGTGACCGCGCCGGAGTCTTGGTCATTTGCAGTAGCGATGCTGACACAGGGTCGCCCTCTTCCTGATAGCGAGCATGAGCAGCGCAAGCCACGCAACTGATCTGCTCTCACATAGCTAATCTATACTTATCTATACCTAATAATAAAGAGGTAAAATTTCCACGTAAGATGTAAGTAAGACTCCTACTCAACTAAGATTACATGTAAGACTAGATTGATACTAATCCAAATAGATCCAACTCCGTGTAAGATGTAAGACTCCTCATGAACCAAGATTACATGCAGTACTAGAGACGGAGATCAGTTACAATGCTTATACGCCTCATATATGCATCAGATACCTATCCAGGCCGTACTGCAAATTTTGGATACGTACGGGTCCGAACATAGCTGGATCAATTGGATATGATCCATGAAAGCAAAACGGCCCAACTTTCCTCCCACGCTTGAGTTAGAGTTACCCCGTAATCTATCCTTCCCCTGGCCGCTGGCAGAACCACGCCGCATCCCACGACTCCCGATCCAACTCCCATGGGCGACTGGTGGCCGGAGGGTGGCGAATGTCGGCCAAGCCCAGCGGTGGGGCAGGGAGCTGCTGGCAGCAAACCGATGAGTCGACGACACAGTCGAGCGACGAGCGGCTGCTGCTCCACCCTCTCCGGCTCTCCCAGCTCCCAGCCCGGTGGCCCCTACATCTACAGTGCAGGTTGAAGCCTCGCGCGCCCGAGCTCCGAGCACGAGCAGGGCAGCGAGCGGCCGGCGGTGACGCTCTGCAGCCTCGCGCCCCAGTTCCGAGCGCAAGCAGAGCAGCGAGCGGCCGGTGATGATGCAATTAGGCAGTGCCTCCTCCAAGTCTGGCAATCCTTGGTCCCAGGTCCTAGCTGGCAAGCAATAGCATCCCTAGAGTTTACTTTTATTCAATAATCAATATTCATCATGTGATGATTCACTGATTTGTGATGTGCTTCAATCTGAAATTTTGTTCTTTTTTTAACCTTTTAATATGAGTAGATGGCTCTGCATGAAACGTGCTCCAATTTAAGTTGACGACCAACAAAAGAAGAAGAATCCATTATAAAAACATGTTGTGTTTTTAGAGAAGGTTTTCAGGAGGCAATAACGTATGGCGCTGCAAGTACTGCAATCTCGAGTATAAAAAATTTTATTCTATCATAAGAAGCCATTTGCTTTGGATAATAGGTGGAATCAAAGATTTCGACAAGCAGAGAAGCATTTGAGATTCATAAATAATGTAGTTATTATTATTAAAAAAAATCCTAGATGTGTCCTGTCACTATTTCTTAGAGAATAGTGTATTTGATACTTATAGTATCTGTATATGGCGAACATATTTTATGACACATATTTAACTAGAACAACTCCCATTATGTATGTGACTCGGACTCATTACATGTGCTGATACGAGTCGGAACTACTCACGTCTGATTCCTATATATATTGGGACTCCGTTGCAACCCACGGGATAAAGAGGCAAAATTTTCACGTAAGATGTAAGTAAGACTCCTACTCAACTAAGATTACATGTGTAATATAAAACTGGAATTTGACCAAAACTGTATCCTCATGCGCCCATTGTATCGTAGGAACACCGACCGTATACGTGTACGACAAGTGTGCCACCGGGATTGCATGCTGGGAACCACGGGGATGCATGACCACCGATGATGCTTGATCCCCAGCCTTATCCACTCGTAGGAGGGAACAACTAATTAAGGCGCGGAGACATGAATGCAAACAAAATAAAATACTACTAAGCTGCTTGATTCTTTTCGATGGCCATTGCCTAAAATAATAAATTAACTAGCCTATAGAACTTTGTGACATGGATCTATAATTAATTATGATAGAACTATAGACCTTTCACACCGGAACCAATTCAATATCCCTTTTGAATAAAGTGGTTTATATATATAATAATGAATTTAAAAAATTAAGTTTCACTCCCGTTGCAACGCACGGGCATTTTTACTAGTAATACTAAACAGACAAAATTTCAGGCTCTTTTTTTGTCCATCTATTTTTTCGTTCACCTCATTCTAAACTCTATGTTGTCTATAACTCTCCTGATTTATATGATAGGTTCGGGATAGCTACGAATCTAAATCCAAATAGAATTCTAAGATATCAAATAAGCTAAATAGGAATCCTAATCTCTATCTAATGTCTATATCTATCTATACCTAATATTAAGCCTCCAATCCTGACCGGCCTGAATAGGAATCCTACTCTACTATATCTTTCAATATATATTATAATCTATCAGAATTCTAATTGTCAAAAATTTTCTCCAATCTTTTTGTCCAACTCAACTTCTCAATTGAGTCCAAACCGTATGCATGTCCGGTGCGATGTACCGTGTGGGTATTGTTTTCGCATGCATGCGTGGTATTTTGGGCAGCTGCCGAAGCAAACAGGAAAAGGATCGTTGAGTCCAGCTGCTACACAGAGCTAAGCCAAATAGGTCTCCATTGCTGATTAGGAGATAATATATTGTTTATTACTTGGCTAGGAACGACATGAAGTCCGTGTGCAACACGTGAATAGGAAAGAAGTAAGAGAAGCTAAAAGATTAATTAAAGGAAAGAAGAGACATGCACATCGTGATGACTAGAGCCCAAAGAAAATAATTGGAGTACGTGGCCCGACGCTGAGACCGGAGGTTGCACCGGCGGCATGGGAGGCAGTCGCGCGTGTCCGTGCGAGGTATGCGAAGGAGGGGGCAGCTCGGCGGCGTCGAGTTCCGCCTCCGTGACTCCGTGTTGAGTTCGTTGACTCATTCGAGACGAACAGTGAGGAGACAGGGACTCGAGGAGCGACCTAAGGCTCGACGATGAATCCTGGGAGCGTAGCTACTGGTCCGATGGTGGCAACTGCCAGCTTGACCAGGACCCGGACTCCCTCAGCGACGACGAAGATGGCGCCTAGTTCTCGGCACGGTCGTACGGTGGCGCCCTCGCGCGGGAGTCCGGTCCGAGCGACGGGACACTGCACGCGCCGACGGCCCCAAGCTCGCCGACCAACATGAGCTGACGTCATGGGACGTAAAACGCCTCGTGCGCCTCACGTTCCACGGTGGGGACGTGGAGGGCGATGATATGTACCAGCGGGCACTGGATGGCGCCACACCGGCTCGTGTCAAGCAAGCCGTCATGCTCGAGCAGGGGTTGTGGTCAGTGACGGTGAGGCTGCTGCAGCAGCCAACGTCGCGAAGAGGGATGTCGCACCGGATGGTAGGAAGGATGGTAAGGAGCATGCATGGCAACACACAAGCAGTGGCAGCTTTTTGGTGATTGGTTTTTTTTGTCTTCGCAACTATGGGTTTGCATCGTTTAATGTTGGAGTTGTATTTTTTCGCTCAGTTTTCATAAGTTCAATGATACATCTCCAAAGCATACAGTGCACTTGTCTGACTATGCCCAGCAACCAAACGTGTACCTTTCTTCAAGTGAAAATATACGTTCATCTAGATTTGTTTCAAGTCAAAAAAATTGATTAACGTATATATAAAAATTATATCTCCTACATTTTTTTGTCCGTCTTTCCATAACTGACTGTGTAAATATGATAACTGTCTTTAATCGTCCTTCTCAATATCCACGACTTGAACATAAGTTTGTCGAAAAAAAGAGACTTGAACATAAGTTCCTCATGTAACTAGATCGCTAGAATCCTAATCCAAATAGACACATCTAATCTTGAGTAACCTAAATAGCAGGAATACTAATCCAAATAGAAAGGAAAAAAAATAGAAATTAGGTAAATTTTATCCTAATATTAAACCATGAAGTGTTTCGATTTCGGACCCTTTTCCGTTCTTTTTTCCTGTGATAAGTTCTGATTTGGATTTTTTTCACTCTGTTCAGAATATATTATGATTTTTTTCTTATAGCTATTTTCTAGAGTGCGTTCCAAATTTTATCATGACCATTTTTCACTCGGCTCCAAGTACGTTCATATGTTTTATGGTTTTTCCCAACCTGTTTTTTTCTAATCAAAATCTATTATTAAATTTATACTTAATTTTTTCTTTATTATTTTTTTTTGTCCATCTCTCCCTATATATATATATATATATATATATATATATATATATATATATATATATATATAGTAGAAAACTAAAGTTCTGATATCATTATGAGTACTTTTTTTGCCTTACGACTGAAAGGTTGTATTTTTTTTCTATTAACATCAGATAGTTTTTTCCCGTTGCAACGCATGAGCATACCTCAAAAAAAGGAAAATAACCAACGCATCAAATGCAACTTGCTCATCAATCAAAATAAAGTAACCAAAGCATAATCCAAGGCGGAATCCACATATTTCTCCCATTCCAAGAAGGACAGATCACCGACCGGCATGAGATTGTAACAATTCTTTTTAAGAGAAAAAAACAATGAAGGATTGATTATATTGTATAGTACTGTATGCAGTAGCTACTTACGTCACGGCGCTGACGCTACCCACGATGACGAAGAGTACTGACGCACATGGAAGCACGCACCACGCAGTGGCTAACAACGTGCGTGGCGGTAGCCATCGTCGTCATTAGCAGGGGCGGACCCAACACTAGGGCAGCCCAGGCAGCTGCCCTAGTCGTGGCCCAAAAAAAATAAGGAACAAGTTTTCATTTTCAATGTTCCATGATATTTCTCAGCTATTGTATCGACTGGTATCACACTGTTAATTATATAGATTGAAGTGTTTTATGTTTCTCTCAGTTTGCAAAATTTGCTTGAGAAATGAGAATGATTGTTTTACTGTGACATACATATAAATATATATAGTGGTCCTATAAACTATACCGTAGGGCATAGGCTGTGCTGTGTAGCACAGTGGATTTTGGACACCAGGATTTGGCCGCTAGGATTTCGCCCTAGTCTTGGCCAAATCCTGGGTCCGCCACTGGTCATTAGCGTGTGGATTATGAGTTATCACTATGACTACTCGCTCAACAGCTTCTGCATCTGTCTAAATAGACAAAAAAAAAATTACTCTTGCATCGATCGCGCTGAAAATCACGTGAAACCAGCCGTGCCACACACCACAGGGAGCTTGAAAAAACACCTGCTTACTCCAACTAGCTAGATCTGCAAAGTGATTTTACCATTCATCTTGTTGACAGCAAGTCAGCAGCGTTCAGGAATCAGATCTTAGCAATTTTTTAAGACTTTCGAAGGCAACTACAGGGATCTTTCTTCTTAGAAGTTATTATTATACATTTGGACAGCGAGGAACAACAGGTTTATCTTTGACGATGTGCACCCAAGTATTGACGCTGTCAAACAGATTTCCATTTTAGTTAGCATCTTAGTTTTACACAGGGAGCTTTCCGTTTCTGGGTTGTGAAAGGGGAGGGGAGAGGACGTGTGAGTCACCTCGGCACAGGCGACGTGGCAGTTCAACCCAGATGGCTGGAAGGAGGACACCAGGAGTCAAGCTAGTGTTAGCAATGTCACTGTGATGCACGTTACCGCACCATCACCTTCCAAGAACATAGACGCCAGTGGGGAATGGGTGAGGGCTGGCCATTCATAGCGCCAGCTACCTAGCCGTCAGCCAGAGGGCGCAGGCGAAACCAGTGGTCGAGCTCACAAACTCCAGACTCTAGATGAGTGGGTGGAACTACTCTTTACTTTTTCACATTTTGGTCATTTTTTTAAAAAAAATCATATGTGTACCTTTGAGTGACCTTATTCTAAATATAGACATCAGAGTCAGCGCCATGACATTTGGCGTCAAGGTTGAACGTCTCGGCGCCAAAGGCTTTGCCGCCGACCTTTGCACGCGGCCAGATTACAGCGTGGTCCCTATGTGGCATAGATTGGCGCCGTGAGGCTTAGCGCCGAGGTCAGGAAAGTTGTCCAAAATCTAGAAGCTCTAGTTCTAGTTCTTGGCTAATGTGAGCACCCTGTGAAGAAGCCTCACACTGGAGTCTAAGGTGTGACCATGGTGGAGATATTATAATACATTTTTTATTAGAGAAAGTTGATCATGTTCATGAGTTGATTAAAGATCTATAAGCTTCTAATTATGTTTTCATCTATTATGATTGTTGTAATCCCTAGACTAATCTTAAGTTCTAATCTCATGTTAGATCGTTTTTAGCATGTTCTTGTCATAGGGTGGACCTTCCGATAAGGCTGAGGTGTGACTATCACCATACCTTAATTTTGTCCAAAAAAAATTCCCCACAATTTGCTGGCCGTCCGTTTGCCATGTCTAACTTGTTGTCTGCCGTGCCAAAGGATGTTAGGTTAGTTGACTAGTAGTTCCAGAGGCACCCCTCAGGTCTTGAGTTTGAACCCTCATGGGGGCGAATTTCAGGCTGAGGGTAAAAAAATCCTCTCGCTCGTCCTAGGCCAAAGCACGGGTTAAGAGACGGCTCGGGTCTAGGCTCCCTGTGTGCGCACAGGTTAAGAGGCGATCCTCTCACGGAGCTTGGCTCTCTGTGTATGGATGGGGCGGGGGTTCGGGGATTTTCTCGACCTGCGTGAAAAGATCTTAATTTTGAATCTCCAAATAAGTTTATTATAAAAATATATTGAAGAATATGTACTATAAATTTCAATATCTTTTCTTGTATTATTTGATCAAAATTAAAAGCGGTTGACTGGTCGTGAAGCGAGAACGACCCCTGCTTTGAGACGAAGGGAATATTTTTAGTCAAAGAACCTTTACTTAGAGAGTTTGGCAATTTTAGTAATAATTTTCATCATTAATTAAGAATCTAATAAAACGATCGGACCTAGTCGAAACTAAGGGTGTGTTTAGTTTCCCATTTCACCCAAAAAAATTTAAGTTTTGGCCCATTATTTTGCAGAATAGAACTAAATACCATGCAAAATTTTTAGCAAAAAAGTATCTATTCTCTATTTTAGATTTTGGCCTCAAAAGAAAAAAAAACAAAAAGCTAAAAAGCCGTCACCCACCCCATGAAAAATTTGGCATTTTGGATAAAACTAAACACACATATAAAATTTTTGGCATTTTATATTTCATCATTCCAAAATAGTTGGCATTTTGCACTTTGCATTCTACGACCAACTAAACACAACCTAACCGGTGAAAGTCATCCTAAGAGCAACTCCAACAGTTTTACATATTTTGTTTGGCAAAATTGGGAGTCTGCCAAGTCCCAAATGAATATGACAAAGGTAAAAACAGTCAATCTCCAACAGTTTTGCATTATTCACTTGGCAAAAAAGAAAATTGTGGACCCACACATTTTCCCGTCCTTGTTTCCTCTTCGCACGCGCAGTGCTGTCGTCGCGCCATTTTCTTCGCACGTGCAGTGCTTTCCTCGCGCCATTTTCATCTCGCCGTCGTGGGACAGTCATCGCCCTGGAAGACCAGATCATCGTGGGAGGGAGGGTCATCGTGGGAGGGTCTTCGTATTGGTTGGCTAGGAAGCCCTGGAAGGCAGCGATGGGTTCCAGGTTACCGGAGACCAGATCAAGCCGGCTTTCACTGTGCATCTCCAAGGTTTGTGCTTCGTAGACGAATATTTTGCGGCAGTTCCTGTTTATTTTGTTGGATGTTCTCAGCTGCGCAATTGTTCTCAGCTACGCAATTGTTTGCAGCTGCGGCAGATGAGGGCTTCCAGATCGTCTCCGAAGACAATTGGATGACGACTCTTCAGACGACGACGATTACTTCGCCTTCGCAGCTGCTCGAATTGTGCAGATGTTTTCAAATAAAAAATGAAGGCCTGGTGGTTTGGTCCCACAGCGCAAGAAGCAGCGAGGAAGGATGTTGAAAGAACATTTGGAGTTTTTCAGTCTAGGTTTGACATTATTCGACAACCAGGTCACATCTGGGACACAGAGACGCTTGCATTGATCATGAGGGCTTGTGTGATCATGCACAATATGATTGTTGAAGGTGAAAGAGATATCGACCCTGATGAACGGTTCGATTATGGTGGTGAAAATGTCTAACCTTCTCGTGGCAAGCCTACTCGCACACTAGCTGAATTTATTGAAGCGCATAAAAAATCCGAGACAAGCCAACACACTTCCGGTTGAAAGAAGACCTCATCGAGCACCTATGGAACCATCATCCTGATTTATATCATAGGGAACCAGCATCATGATTTAGTTTCATATTATTATAATTTTTCTTACAAGTTTATAATCAATTATAGTGAACAATTTAGTTTCATATTTGTGTAATCGATACTTTGAAGTGTTATATGTTTACAAGTACTATCATCCATGCACGTAGCCAATCAACCCAAATGAAACACAATCAAATAAATTATGATAGCTGTATTTTTCACAATGTTTGACCGACTAAATATTACAAATCAAAGTACTGCTGCATATATGAAAAGGTTCTCTGAATAACAATTGAAATGAAAAGTGCTAGGCTTAAACTAAAACTAATTTCCCATATGCCGCGCAAGGATCTTCTTCTTCATTATCTCAAGCCACTGCAGCTGCTCTTGGTCGAGGGAGCTCTTGTCGGCTAACATTATGTCTTTCTCCTCCTTCAGCAAGTCTGCTTCAATTTTTTTTCTTCATTTGACAATCGCTTCTTCTCAAGCTCAAGCGAAGCCTTCTCTACCTCAAGTGAAGCTTCTCTTGCCTTATCTCTTTCCCTGTCACGTGCCTCCTTCTCCCACATCTTGTCCAAAGCTGCAATGCAAGCGTCGCCGCCTCCCTGCCTAGCTTCTTTTGCCTGCTTCTGACCCTTTGGCCTCTTTCGTTCTTCAGAACCTGGGCTGCAACCTCTTGCACTTCGTCATTGTTGTTATCTTCTACATTGCTCGGTGTGGAGTCCTTGGTAGTCTTCTGTTTTTTCTTAGTGGGTTGATTCTGCTGCGCAGCCAGTTCAATCATCTTTGTCTTCCACTTGTCTTCATCCTTCAGCCTGTGCCAACAGTGCATAAGAGTAAACGACTTATTGTCCTCGTCTACTCCCGTGTACGTCTCCAATGCTTGATTAATCTGCACAAGTAAAATATTTAAAATGTTTATATCTTCACATATGAACCAAATATTGCAAAACAAATAAAAGAACCAACTATGAAAACAAACCATGTCTTGGATAGTTGCTCCACTAGCATTCCTACATTCAATTTTCTCGTAGTATGAACAGAACTTGTTCACATCCTTCTGAATAGTGAGCGACCTATGCATAATATAATTCTCTGTCCTGACAGCTTCAGTTTTCTTGTGTTCCTCAAAGTATGCACGAATTCTACCCCAAAATGATAAACGAGTTTGACTGGCCCCGTGAATAGGATCTTTGCTAACGTTCAACCAAGCTGAGCATATAACTTTATCTTCCTCTTTATCAATTTTTTTTGTCCTATGTGACGCACCCTTCGCAGCACGACGACGACCAGCAACTTCAGCTGCCTGCACTTCCACAACATCATCTTGAAATTGAGAAGGAAGATCATTACTAGTTTCCTGGGTGTGTGCAGTCAGTGGAAAGGTCAAGTCGGCCAAGCTAGGAATATGATCTTCATTTGATGTGAATATGCCCATATAGAATCCAATTCCATCCATTTGAATGAATCTACAAAAAAGAATGACAAATGTTAAAAAAAATATCAGATGAACATGGCCAGACCATGTATCCAACAATTGATAAAGGTAGAATCCATGGCGAGTTCAGAATTGTCGGTACCAACAATATAGGGGTACCTACATTCATCGATAATAAAAAACTAAAACGACCGAAACCACAATAAATGGCAGCCCGCCTCGACCGCGCATCCGGTCCGCCTCGTACGAGGCCCGCTCGACGGAGGGCCTCGACCGCACTCCGTCTCCAACTCGTGCGAGGCACCCTCGACGGGGGGCGCCTCGACCGCGCCCCGCTCCGTACAACAAAGTACCTCGACTGCACTCCGACTCGC
This sequence comes from Saccharum spontaneum, assembly GCA_022457205.1. Lineage (NCBI taxonomy): Eukaryota > Viridiplantae > Streptophyta > Magnoliopsida > Poales > Poaceae > Saccharum > Saccharum spontaneum. Next base: position 52,870,825 of record CM039611.1, read on the forward strand.
ACGAGGCCCGTCCGCCCGTCGGCAAGGCTCCGACTCGCGTGACCCCGGGTCGGGATGCTCGATCCACTCACTTCACCTACCCCAGGACAAAAGCCTGAGCATTTAATGCGATTACCTACTCCCACTTACCGGCATGGCCGCAACCAGAATCAACGTGGGAGCAATGCTAGTGTCAGTCTCCACTGTTTTACCGCCCATCCCGTGATGGGAGGTGAAACCTGTCACTATGCTCGCCTTACCGTGCACTGTTTATCGCCAGTCACCCTCGAGGGAGGATACGACAACGCCCGTACCCCACCATCTCGGGGATTCGACCTAATCCATCCGGTCTCGACCTGGCCTCGACCCCGCCTCGACGCTCAGTATGACTCAACAGGGAAGGAAGGACGGCATGGCACGGCGCTCCGAGTCGTTTCGACGTCTCGTCCCCTACATCACCATGGTGTCCAGGGATGGTCTTCCATTCCTAAGGGCACGTCGCTACAGTCACCTCAACAGGGATCGACAAAACATCATTTCAAGACTCCCCGTCGTCCTGACCTCCTCTCGCCCTATAAAAGGGTGGGCCGGGGGACTACAAAAGAGACGAACGAACAGGCAAGACGCAAGATAGAGATCAACATCTCAAGCAATCATCCTTGTACTCTTTTTTCCTCTCTTTGAGACTTGGGCTCGACGCTCTCTCTCACCAGCTTGTAACCCCTACACAAGCACCTCGGTGCAAGGAAATACATAACTCTCTCCCCCCGCTGGACGGAGGGCCTTCTTCTGCCCAAACCAGGATAAACTCCCGAGTGTTCTCCTTGCATCACCATCCAGGATAGGGACACACAGCACTCACTCGTCGGTTTAGGACCCCCTCGGGACCGAACACCGACAGTTGGCGCGCCAGGTAGGGGAACGCTGCGTGCCAACGTCGCTTTCCCGCCATTCTTTCCTGGATGGCTGACCCCAAACGCCCTATCCCGTTGGCCACAGTGATCTGGTTCGGGAGTTTGGAGTTCATGTCGCTTGGCTATGGCTACGATATGGTCCTCCTCCCGCCCAGGCACCCCACCGACGAGGATTACGAGCTCTCCCAGCCTAGGGGAGCGCTCCGCCGGTATCATCGCTCTCGGCAGGCACGAGCTGCCAGACGACGATGAGCCCGGCGCAACCACCATCTCCACCTGATGGAGGGTGGTGGGATCCCCCGATTTGGCGCCTCTCAGCTAGACGCCAACCTAGATTTCCTCGTCGAGGGTCTGGGTAGGATAAGCTTGGCTGAGGGTAAGCTGCCAACGGAGAATTCCGCCGATCCCCCGTCCGGTGAGACACCACCACTGCCCGGATCAACCATTTCGGCACGGGCAGTGACATCTCCTTCACCATTCTCGTTTGGGCTAGACTCGGCTGCCCAGGTGTACGCATCTTCCGTGAGCACTCGCATGAATGCTTATGAGGAACTCCCCGGGCACTGTTGATATTTGGTAACGCAATTAGGAAATGATCCGCAAGCGCACGGATATCGGTGAGCACTTCACCCGGGATGTTATCCAGAGTATCGTATTTATATTTTTACCACTAGGAGAAAGAGTGCATCTGACTAACCAAATCTATTACTACTAACCTTTAGGCTACAACCACTATGATTTGATGTGAGTGATGTATAGAGAAGACTACAACCGCACTCTTCTTCTAACCTTGGTAAGGATGATCTACTGTTCTATTGGGGAGGTTTACGGAATCTAGACACCACAAAGGATGTTCAACCCGCACCTATAAACCCTATCGATCCTGCTAACGGGATATGGAATACAAAGGTAACTCGGAATTGTCACGTTCCTCGCTACTACCACGGTCCGGCTAGACGAGGGGATATCTATGAGTATCCTAGCTTAAACACCACGTTTACGCTAGAGATGATTACTCTAAACTCTACGCGAAGAGATCAAAGTAAACTCATAAACCAAAGAACAATAAAACAAAGAACTTACTAGAATTTAGAAGTCGAAATACTGAAGAATCCTGAGAACAAGCCTCGGGTTAGAAGAACTTGCTCCCGCAGGTACAACCTCGGAGTAGACACCGACAGGCCGGCTTTCTCCGATCTACACCTCCACTCTATCTCTCTCAATCTAGTAGAACTAATTCTACTTTCACATTGGATGCTAAGCCCTAAGAGGTGGGAACCCTAGAGGGAACCTCTCTCTCTAAACCCTAACTAGAGATATGCAACTGAATAATGAATTGGGGTCTTCTCCACCAGGGGTCAGGGGCCTTGCTTATATAGCCCTTTTGGATGAATCTGGACCGTCGGATCAAACCGACCTTCATCCTACGGTTTTCCTTGATCCTCAAAGGCGGTGGAGCATAATCCGCGAGACTCGACCTGATTGGTCCCGGGGGCAGGGCGGGCGCCCTAGGGCACAGGGCGGGCGCCCTGTGTCCGGCCCCGTTACGGCTCCTGTTCGTTCCCGTGGCTTCTGGAATCTTCTAGATGTAAGATAATTACGTGTTCGGTTAATATCCCGTCATTAATCCGACATGTGGGCCTTTCTTCCGTATTTCCTGATAACCCCCTGCAGAAATAGATAAACAGCAAAACTCGTGGAATTCTGTTAGATCAAACCCTAATTCTAGGTGTTGCTTGCATATAGGTCCTTTTCTTTATTTATTTGATGGTTATAATTGATACTTAAGAACCGTCAACAAACACCCCCATACTTAGGCTTTTACTCGTCCTCGAGAAAAGGTTAGTTAATAAAACATCTGGGGTTGAAACATTCTTTCATACCTGCAGGGTGTTGTAAAAATCCACTGTGCACTTATAGTCAGGGAAATATATGGTCAGAGTAAAGAGCCTTTCTTCTTCTTAATCCCTATCACTTGGAGTTTTTACATATTTTTGAAAAGAAAAACTTAGCATACCTTTATCCTCATAGGTGCTCTTAGAGTCACTCATTATCTTTTATATTTCTCTCTGAGGCTGTTTTGATTTTGCAAAAATAATTCTTTAAGCATACATACCTTGCATTTATTGTATGGTCAAAACCGGATCCGAGGAGAAGAATACCATACTCTTAGATCAAAGATTTTGAAAATTAAAAACTTGTCACTCTTACTGGCATATTGCTTATTAGAGGGACCATGGGCTATCATTTTCTTTTCATCATATTTTTATCATATCTCATTTTTTTTCCTTTGGGTGGATACCGAGGTACCCCTAATTCTACTGCCGGACACTTGTCCATTTTTTTCCACGAGGTTATCGAGCACTTGCTCCTTTTTATTTCCTCGATATATTCATAATTTTGCATAGCCCATGCCTCTAACGCAATAATACTTCGGAAGAGTGAATCTTTCTGAATAAAAATGTCTTGATCTTAGGAGTATGATAAATTTCTCAACAAGGGTCTAACTTGTTTTGAACAAACTCAATACAAAGCAGATAGCTTTAATTAATATTTTCATGTTTAGCAGGCATATAAAACTTGAGGATGGTAGCTATAATTTTGAGATTTTTAAAACAAATTCTCCAAGCAATAAAGATACTAAGAATAAGGTACTCATACCCTTACCATCTCTTATTCCATAATGACTTTTAGCAACACAGGGTTTTGAAATAATTTTAATAATTGCAGGTTTCCAGGAAATATCACAGAGTGAGATTGATCATGATTATACGCATTTTTATCCTTTTAATTTATCATGTTTAGAGAGATAAAATTCTGCACAAACTAAGGTGAGTGTGTAAGTGTGTAATAAAAGTGTGCAGAGTGTGTACCTGGTTCATGGAGTGGTGCGATCGAAGTGTGTGTGACATGTCAGGGAATCTCCCCCATACTTGTTTTCTGCTTTCTTGCACAAAAGTAAAGTAGAGACACACAAGACATACTAATAATAATCTTTATTAATCTTGAGGCATAATAATAATAACCGAATATAATAGATCTAAACTGATTATAAGCGAACCTAATCGAATCTAATAATAACTAAGACATATATAGCCCCAAGATCTAATCTAGATAGCTCAGCGACGCTCACGCCTCCTAAGACTATGCTCTAACTCATCGATCCTCTTGTTGGCGTCGGCAAGGTCATCCCGGCTTTAATTTTTAATTGGAAGGTAAAAATTGATCACGTCTATTTCTTCTAATTCTTTATTGGGCTCTAAAAATAATTTAAGACGTTGACCATTTACCTTGAATAACGTACCTTCGTCATTTGGAAGTGTGATAGCTCCGTGGGATGATGAATGAATTACCTTGAATGGTCCTTCCCATTTGCTCCGGAGCTTTCCATGCCCGAAAAGCTTCACCCTGGAATTAAAAAGTAATACCTTATCTCCGGGTGAGAACTCCTTCTTCTTGATCCTCTTGTCATGCCATCTCTTGACTCTTTCTTTGTAGATCTTTGAATTGTGATATGCTTTCTCCCGCCATTCTTCTAACTCCGATAATTGCATTCTTCTATGTTTTCCGGCGATATCTAGGTCCATATTCCATCTTTTTATGGCCCAGTGTGCCTTGAACTCAAGTTCAACAGGTAGGTGACAGGTCTTTCCGTATACCAATTGGTATGGAGACATTTCAATTGGGGTCTTGTATGCTGTCCGGTAAGCCCAGAGTGCATCGGGTAACTTGTCCTTCCATGCCGTTCCCATCTCGTTCACCGTCTTCTGAAGAATGTTCTTGATTTGCTTGTTAGAAGTCTCTGCTTGGCCACTTGTCTGAGGATGATAGGGAGTAGCGATGTTGTGACGGATTCCATGTCTTGATAGATAGTGCTCGAAGCGCTTGTCAATGAAGTGTGATCCTCCATCACTTATCACTATCCTGGGGACTCCAAATCTTGGAAATATGATTTCCTCAAACATCCTCTTCGAACTGATATTGTCGGCATGTTTGCAAGGTAGTGCCTCTACCCACTTGGAGACGTAATCAACCGCCACCAAGATGAACTCACACTTCTTAGATGGGGGAAATGGACCCATGTAGTCTATTCCCCAGACATCAAAGAGTTCAATCTGAAGGTTGTTGGTGAGTGGCATGGCATCTCTTGTATTTATGTTTCCGTGCCTTTGACATGGCCCACATCTTCTGATATATTGCCTTGTGTCATCGTACATCGTAGGCCAGTAGAATCCACATTGCCAGATCTTTGAATGTGTACGGAATGCTCCATAGTGACCTCCGTATGGTGATGAGTGACATCTGTCGATGATCTTCAATCCTTCCTCAGTGGTCACACATCTTCTAAGTAGGCCATCAGCGCATACTCGGAAGAGATATGGCTCATCCCATATATGTGAACGACTTTCCTGAATAAGCTTCTTCTTGTTTGCTCCGGGTGGTACATAACCTGAAACCATAAAATTAACAATATCTGCATACCAGGGGTCAGATCTGTTAATCCCGTAAAGCATGTCGTCCCGGAGTGAGTCATTAATGGGGGGTTCCTGTGAATTCTTAAAGTACATTCTAGACAAGTGATCAGCAACAGAATTTTCTACTCCCTTTTTATCTTTTATTTCTAAGTCAAATTCTTGGAGTAATAAAATCCATCTGATTAAGCGAGGTTTAGCATCTTTCTTAGTGAGCAAATATTTTAGTGCAGCATGATCAGTGTAAACAATTATCTTAGCTCTAACTAAATAAGATCTAAATTTATCAATGGCAAAAACAACAGCCAGAAGCTCTTTTTCAGTGGTTGCATAATTAAGTTGAGCTCCTGTCAAAGTTTTACTTGCATAAGCAATTGCATGATGCTTTTTATCTTTAGTTTGTCCCAAAACTGCCCCCACAGCATAATCACTAGCATCACACATAATTTCAAAAGGCAACGACCAATCAGGGGGTTGAATGATTGGTGCAGAGATGAGTGCTTGCTTTAATAAATTGAAAGAATTTAGACATGCATCATCAAATTCGAAAGGAGCATCCTTGGCTAGCAAAAGAGTAAGTGGTCTCGCAATAAATGAAAAGTCTTTTATAAATCTGTGATAAAAACCAGCATGGCCAAGAAAACTTCGAATTCCTTTTATATTCACAGGTGGAGGTAGTTGTTCAATTACTTCAATTTTAGCTCTATCTACCTCAATACCTCTTTCAGACACTAGGTGTCCTAGCACTATTCCTTCTCTAACCATAAAATGATATTTTTCCCAATTAAGGATTAAGTGCTTTTCTTCACATCTTTGCAAAACCTTATCTAAGTTCTCAAGACAACTATCAAAAGTTTTTCCATAAACTGAGAAATCATCCATGAAAACTTCTATAATCTCTTCAATCATATCAGAAAATATAGACATCATACATCTTTGAAAAGAAGCTGGTGCATTACATAACCCAAAAGACATTCTACGATAAGCATACGTTCCATATGGGCATGTAAAAGTGGTTTTGCTTTGATCATCAGGATGGATAGGGATTTGGTGATACCCTGAATATCCATCTAGAAAACAGAAAAACGAGTGTTTTGCTAACCGCTCAAGCATCTCATCTATAAAAGGCAAAGGAAAATGATCCTTTTTCGTGGCTTTATTAAGTTTTCTATAGTCTATGCACATCCGCCACCCAGTGACGGTGCGTTGCGGAATTAGCTCATTCTTATCATTTGTAACAACAGTCATGCCTCCCTTTTTAGGCACAACTTGAACAGGGCTTACCCACTCACTATGCGGCACAGGATATATAATCCCTGCATGCAGCAACTTTATAACTTTTTTTTAACTACCTCTCTCATCGCGTTGTTAAGTCTACGTTGAGGCTCTCGAGAGGGTGTAACAGAAGGATCTGTCGGAATACGATGGGTACAAATCATAGGACTGATTCCTGTGAGATCTTGGAGTGAGTAGCCAAAGACTGAGTGATGTTTTTCTAAAACGGTCATTAATCGCAGAGTTTGTTCCTGAGTGAGTTTATTACTAATGATCACAGGAAACTCTGGATTATTGTTTAGGAAAGCATAGATAAGACCGGGTGGTAAAGTTTTAAGCTCTATAGGAGGTCTGGGTGTTTCTGCAAACTCATCTAAAGGTTCAGGTTCAGAAGGTTTAGCTTCCTCTTCTATGAAGAAAGGGGCTTCTTCTTCTAAGTCTGATTCATTTAAAAGCTCTAGAGACGCAGCTTTTACCTCTTCCATAGGATCAGGCAAAAGAGATGACTCGATCTTATTATTCAAGGAGTGAGAAATTGTCATAGGGAATTTAAAATCCTTTCCAAAAGAAATGTGTAGCTTTCCAGTTTGACCTTCATAAAGGAGTCTTCTAAATGGTTGTCCTATCAACAGGTCGAAGTCCCATGTATCAAAGATACAAAAGTTCAAATGAATCATGGAGCCTTCTACCATAAAGGGTAGGACATTCACAATTCCAAGACTGGGGACCAATCGTCCCGAAGATTCCTTCATGAACTTTGTTGTGGAGGTTAAAATTAATTTTCCAAATAATTTAAGTGCAAAAGCTTCAGACATGATATTGATCCCCACAACAGGATTATAGAGAGCATCAAATTGATCAGAATCATAAGCACAACGTATAGTGATAGGAGGTGTATCCAAACGGATCACTTCAGAGGAAAGCTCTGACTCCTCCAACCATTCGCTACTCATGACTGAGATAAGCTCTCTCAATTGATATTCACTTGGTAAACAAATGCTATAATGGCCGCTTTGGGGTTTGTCTATAGAATGGTAGTTTGAAATGTTTCCAAAATCGGCAAAAAGATCGGATTCTATATCCAGCATGAAATCAGGTGGTGGAATTTCTTCCTTTTGTGGCTCAAAACTTGGGATAGCTGAAGTAGGTGAAGAATTCGGCAGAGTGTCTACTTCGGCTTCGTAGGTTTCATCATGGAGGGTATTATCCATCTCAGCTTCTAGGATTCTATCTAGGATCGCTCTAGCTTCATCAGTAGGGATACGAAAGAAAGAACCTCTAGACATTGTATGTAGCATTTGTTTATGATCTTTCTGAAGACCTCGAAAGAAATGAAAAAGGAGAATAGGGTCTTCAATATTGAGTTTTGGACCAGATTCTAAAAGATCAGAAAAACGTTTCCAGGATTTTCCCAAAGTTTCATTTTCTTTTTGTTTAAAAGATAGAACTTCGAGTCTAAGGTCGGCGATACGATCGAGGGAATAAAAATCTAAACAGAAGTTGGCTCGTAAGACTCCCCATTCACCTCGTTGTTGACTTACCTTCTGACTATACCATCGTCTAGCTTCTCCTCTTAAGGAAAAAGGAAAAAGCTTCCAACGTAAAGTCTTATCAGAAATGCCTTCAATGCGAAGACAATCGCATGTTTGCTCAAAATCTCTAATATGAAGGTAAGGATTTTCGTCTTCCTTTCCCGAAAAGGATAGGTTCTCAATCATGGCAATTAACCTTGAACTTAACCTATACTGGGATGTTTGGATAGACTGTGATGACTCCTATGGTAAAAGGTCAGTTTCCGAAGGTGTTGCAAATTGATAGATTGATTTAGAATCTTGGTTCTCCATAAGGTAAGAATAAAGAAAAGATAAGGAATAAAAAGATAAAGAAAGATAAAAGTATAGGTACAAGCTAGTAGTAAGATTCAAGGTTATCTCAGCAAACCGTCTTTCTCCCCGGCAATGGCGCCAGAAATGCTTGTTGATATTTGGTAACGCAATTAGGAAATGATCCGCAAGCGCACGGATATCGGTGAGCACTTCACCCGGGATGTTATCCAGAGTATCGTATTTATATTTTTACCACTAGGAGAAAGAGTGCATCTGACTAACCAAATCTATTACTACTAACCTTTAGGCTACAACCACTATGATTCGATGTGAGTGATGTATAGAGAAGACTACAACCGCACTCTTCTTCTAACCTTGGTAAGGATGATCTACTGTTCTATTGGGGAGGTTTACGGAATCTAGACACCACAAAGGATGTTCAACCCGCACCTATAAACCCTATCGATCCTGCTAACGGGATATGGAATACAAAGGTAACTCGGAATTGTCACGTTCCTCGCTACTACCACGGTCCGGCTAGACGAGGGGATATCTATGAGTATCCTAGCTTAAACACCACGTTTACGCTAGAGATGATTACTCTAAACTCTACGCGAAGAGATCAAAGTAAACTCATAAACCAAAGAACAATAAAACAAAGAACTTACTAGAATTTAGAAGTCAAAATACTGAAGAATCCTGAGAGCAAGCCTCGGGTTAGAAGAACTTGCTCCCGCAGGTACAACCTCGGAGTAGACACCGACAGGCCGGCTTCCTCCGATCTACACCTCCACTCTATCTCTCTCAATCTAGTAGAACTAATTCTACTTTCACATTGGATGCTAAGCCCTAAGAGGTGGGAACCCTAGAGGGAACCTCTCTCTCTAAACCCTAACTAGAGATATGCAACTGAATAATGAATTGGGGTCTTCTCCACCAGGGGTCAGGGGCCTTGCTTATATAGCCCTTTTGGATGAATCTGGACCGTCGGATCAAACCGACCTTCATCCTACGGTTTTCCTTGATCCTCAAAGGCGGTGGAGCATAATCCGCGAGACTCGACCTGATTGGTCCTGGGGGCAGGGCGGGCGCCCTAGGGCACAGGGCGGGCGCCCTGTGTCCGGCCCCGTTACGGCTCCCGTTCGTTCCCGTGGCTTCTGGAATCTTCTAGATGTAAGATAATTACGTGTTCGGTTAATATCCCGTCATTAATCCGACATGTGGGCCTTTCTTCCGTATTTCCTGATAACCCCCTGCAGAAATAGATAAACAACAAAACTCGTGGAATTCTGTTAGATCAAACCCTAATTCTAGGTGTTGCTTGCATATAGGTCCTTTTCTTTATTTATTTGATGGTTATAGTTGATACTTAAGAACCGTCAACAGGCACCATCTACGCTCCACTCTGGACCTCGTTGCGTCCACGCCGGCTTCTGATTACTGGACTCTACGGAGACACCGGAAACAGAGCCCCGTGTGACTGCTTCTCAACGTTGCAACCCCAGCGATGATTTGCAACGGCCACACATTCCCCTGTCATACTACTACTTTGGCGCTCCTGACTCCGATTCGGCTGATGACACCTACGATCCGACCCGCGAGTGCTTCAACGTCGACGTTGAAAGCACGTCGGAATCGGAGGAAGAAGAGCCGGTCGAAGGAAGGCACACGCCACCTCATGTCGAGCTCCCTGCCGAGCGGGACGAGGCTCAATTCCTTGCGGATCAAGGAATGCAGCTCGAGCAAATCCGTGAGTTGCAGGAAAGGCTCGACGAGGAACGAGAGAACCTGCATCTACTCCAACAAACCCTCGAGCGTGAGCGTGCGGAACGCGCACTTGGCGGGAGAGCTCACGAGAGAGCTCGCGACGTTAACCGTCGCATCGACGAGGACCGGGTGATCGACCCCCCGGTTTTCGCTCGAGCCAGCCAGAACGTCGTTGCCGCCGTCATGCTCCTCCGCAACATGCCCGAGCCGTCGAACCCCGACGCCCGCCGGGCTTGAGATGAGATCCGAGAACTCCGGCTTCATTTTCCTGCGTCAAACAACGTCGCCGAGTACGAGGCGCTCGTTACGGGGCTGAGAATTGCCATCGAGCTCGGGGTCTGACACCTCGACGTTCGAGGCGACTCCCAGCTCGTGATCGATCAGGCCATGAAGAGCTCGAGCTACCGCGACCCCAAGATGGAAGCCTACTGCCAAGAGGTGCGGCGCCTCGAGGACAAGTTTCACGGCCTCGAGCTCAACCACATCGCACGCAGGTATAATGAGGCCGCTGATGAACTGGCGAAAATCGCGTCCGGTCGAGCTACGGTTCCACCAGATGTTTTTGCGAAAGATCTCCAGCAGCCGTTCGTCGACCTTGGGTCGGATGGAGGGGTCGACGGGACGTCACTCGACCCCCCACCTGAGTCAGAAGCCCCCTCGACCGGGGCTGAAGCCATGTAGGTGGAAGGCTCGACCCCACCATCTGACCTTGAGCCTGACTGGCGTGTTCCGTACCTCGACTACCTTATCCGAGGGGGCCTCCCCTCGGACAAGACCGAGGCTCGACGGATCGCTCGCCGGGCCAAAACCTTTGTGATCATTGGCGACAGTAGGGAGCTGTACCGCCGCAGCCCTACTGGCATCCTCCAACGCTGCATCACAAATGAGGAAGGCAAAGACCTGCTCGATGATCTGCACTCGGGGGCTTGCGGTCACCACGCAGCGCCTCGAACCCTCGTCGGAAATGCCTTTCGACAAGGGTTCTATTGGCCGACCGCGGTCTCCGACGCTGTCAAGCTAGTACACTCCTGCAAGGGTTGTCAGTACTATGCGAGACAGACCCATCTTCCGGCACATGCCCTGCAAACTATTCCCATCACGTGGCCGTTTGCCGTTTGGGGGCTCGACCTTGTCGGACCTCTAAAGAGGACAACTGGCGGCTTCACCCACTTGCTCGTTGCCATCGATAAATTCTCCAAGTGGATCGAGGCCCGTCCCATCACCAGTATTAGGTCTGAACAAGCTGTGCTTTTCTTCACCGACATCATCCATCGCTTTGGGGTTCCCAACTATATTATCACGGACAACGGCACCCAGTTCACTGGGAAAAAATTTTTGGATTTCTGCGACAACCACCACATCCGTGTGCTGTGGTCAGCCGTGGCTCATCCAAGAACAAACGGCCAAGTGGAACGTGCCAACGGCATGGTCCTACAAGGCCTGAAACCCAGAATCTTTGACAAGCTAAACAAACATGGCAAAAGATGGGCTGCCGAGCTACCCTCGGTCCTGTGGAGCCTAAGAACAACGCCGAGTCGAGCCACGGGGTTCACTCCGTTCTTCTTAGTCTACGGGTCTGAGGCTATGCTCCCAACTGATATAGAATACGGATCTCCAAGGTTGAAGGCCTACAATGAAAGAAATAACGACGCCACAAGACAGGACGCCCTCGACCAGCTCGAGGAAGCCCGAGATGTGGCTCTGTTGCATTCTGCCAGGTACCAGCAGGGTCTCCGACGCTACCACGACAGACACGTCCGCAAGCGCGACCTCAACGTCGGCGACTTGGTGCTACGGCGGAACCAGAACACCAAGGGACGGCACAAGCTCACGCCACCGTGGGAAGGACCGTACATCATCGCAGAAGTGCTAAAGCCGGGCACCTACAAGCTATCCAACGAGAAGGGCGAAATCTTCACCAACGCTTGGAACATTGAACAGCTACGTCGCTTTTTCCCCTAGAAAGCCTCGAGGCTCTGTAATTTCTTTTTTCATCGATAAAGAATACAACGATGTTCAAATTTTCGTCTCACAATGAGGAAGGATCGACTCTGCACTCCCAGAATCGACCCTCCCTCGGGGGCTACAAGGGGGGAACCCCCCAGTCCCTGAAAAAATCTTTTTACTCTTTTTTAAATTTAAGAACCGCTTCTTAGATCGACAGCGCTGCAAGAGCACCCTAAGGTTCGAAAGGGCTCTCGAGCCAGGAGTATCACCTACGCCTCCGAGGCTACGATACCTCCACTCACCCCTCACGCCTTCTAGAGGTGCAACTTCACGCTAGGAAGACCTAAATAACGGTTCTTAACTTTGAAAAAGAATAAACCCCCTGTCGCTCAGATCAGGTTCTTACATGATCTACAAGGCCGCAACGGCACCTTGAAGCTCGAGGGCAGTTGAGCCGTGAGATCACTTACGCCTCCGAGGCTACGGTATCTCCACTCGCTCCCTTACGCCAAAGGACGCAACTGTGTGCTAGCTAAATCACGCAAGAACACGATCCAAGCGATAAAGGGAAGAAAAGCTCGAATAAGACTAAAACAATCACGAACCAGTTGATGTTTCGAGTTTTTAGGGCCTCCGAGGCCACCACGACCAATATCCGAAATACTAACTTATTACATGGGCCTTTGCGCCCAGATTTGGCTCACAGGCCCTCGTCGTCAGCAGGCGGAACCACCTCGGCTTCAAAAAGCGAGGCCAGGCGGCTCCCAGGCTCTTCTGCGGCTCCAATCAGCTCCAGGCAGGCATTCTCGTTCTCGTCGTCCGTCCGATCTGGGTCTGTGATGAAGCCGTCAGCAACGAGCTCCATGTCGAACACAAACCCAGAACGGACGATGGCCAGCGCCCTCTTTACACCGTGATGGAGGCTGTCCCGTATCTTCTCCCGGGCGAGGCGGCCCAGCGCCGCCATCCGACGGATGAAGGAATTCCTCGGAACATCTTCTCCGGTGTCGGCGTCAGGCTCGACCCCCAGGCCGTCACAAACGGTGGTGATCGCGCCCTGGAGCAACTGGGTCCTCCGGGTCTCGGCTTCGAGGAGGCTCTGGAAGGAATTGGCAGACGCCTGGGCCACCCGATTCTCCCTCTCCAGCTCTGAAACACGATAAAATAAATTAATACCTAACACGGGGCCTCGACGCCGTGGCCGTAACAATCATACTTACCCTCGGTATGGGTCTGCAAGCCCACGATCTCATTGCGGAGCCCCCCGCACGTCCGCTCAAGCTCTCGAAGGGCGCCGTCCTTGTCACTAATGGTCGCCCTCAGCGCCTCGATCTCCTGGCGGGCGGTCTGGAGTGCCGCGTCCTTCTCCTGGACGGCCCCGTTCAGCGCCGTGATCTCGTTCTTCAGGGCGCCAAAATGGGCTGTGACCTCCCCTATCTGGACGTTGAGGGTATCACGCTGACGGCTGACCTGGGAAACATCCTCCTCGAGCTCCTTCACCCATGCCGACAGGGGCTCGAGATCCCTGTGGGCCTGGGCAGCCTCCTCCCGAGCCTTGGTCGCGTCGGTGCGCACCACGGCCTCGTTCGCCCAGGCCTGCATCGCCTCCTCCTTCACCGCCGCGTATGTGACGCGCAGCTCAGCCATCTCGGCATTCCGATCGGAAAGCCGTTTCTGGGCCTCCTCGACCAGGACCCGTTGCTGAGACAGCGCGGCCCACACGCCACTCTCATCCCGGATGAAGAGTGACTTGCGGCGGGAGTACTCCTTCAGCTCCTAATCACAATTCAAAAAAACCAAAAAGATTAAAAGCCAAGGGAAAAAGACACCGAGAACCATGAAGAAAGTCGATGGGTCGAACATACCTCGGTGGCATCCCGTATACCTCGTGACACGGTCTCCGTTGCCACATGGAGCACCCGATCGAGGTGTCGATGGAGACCCTCGAGGTACTCCCAGCGGTGCACCTCATCCCTGTCGTTCAGGGTGAAGATGGGCTCGGTGTCGGGGTTCGCGGCGTCCCTAAACTGGAGGGACGGCCCCCCCACCTCGGAATCTCCGCCTCCGCCCGTGCAATCGCTAGCGCGGTGATATCCGGCCACGACGACGACGACCCGGCCGGGGCACCTCCCGGCCCCGTGGAAAGACCGGCCTCGCCCGTAGTTCCCGCTTCTCCAACGGCCGTCGAGGCACCGGCCTGGTCTGCAGCCTCACCCTCCTCGACCCCCATCACTTGTTTCCCTTTGTTCAGGGGGGAATCGTCGAGGGTGAGGTCCACGGTCACGGGCGCCCGCCCTTCTGTGGGAGCCGGCCCCTCGATCGCCGGCACCTCAGGAGCCGCCGCCTCGACCGCCGGCGCTTCTTCTTCTGGAGCCTCGGGCGGGGGCTCGACGGCCCCGACCTCCACCATAGCCGCCGACTCCACTGGCGGGTCTTGCTACGGCTGCGGCCCCCCTCGCTTGCACCGCCTCCTGTCCTGCCGCCGGCGGGACTTCCTCCATAGCCACGTCTGCACCAACCCGCTCCGCGTCACGGACGGATGCTTCGGCCGTTACGGCCTCGACGGTAGCCTCGGCCGTCGGCAACGGCCTGGGCTCCGCCTCGCCCGTGCTGGGCGCCACCTTCTCTGCCGGTTCTGACCCCTCCACGGTAGGGTCGGAGCCAGCAGCCGCCAAGGCACTCGATGCCGTCTGGGCCGCCCCCTGTTGCTGTCGCTGGCGCCCCAGTGCGGCCTCGACTCGCTGGACCCAGGCCGTATCCTGCTCCGCCGTCTGGTTAAGGACAACGACGCTGGCCCGCAGCGACTTCACGGGGGTAGGCCCCATCGGCTCCGCCTTTCGCTTTAAACTACAAAACGAGAAGTAACGTCAGCGAACGGATCTGGAGAAAGGCAGAAGAAACAAGCATAAACATTTACCCGGAAATCGGCACCAAGGGCCTCGACCCCGTACGCTCCGAGCCTCCCAGGGCGGCCGACGGTGGCCTCGCAGCGGCCCCAACAGCAGGCCGGGCACTCCTTGGGGCCCTGGCCGGCGCGCCGCCCTGCGCCTTCTGCGCCTCCGAGGCCAGCTAGCCTCGGGTTCTCACGCCTGCCGGTGGCGCCATCGATGGCGACGTCGGTACCACCGTCCCAGCCCCTGCCCGAACTTGCGGGGCCTGGGCTGGTGCAGGCATCCCCGTCGACCCCTCCTGCTAGGTCCGGGGTAAAGCGGCCCCTCCCGTCGAGGGGCCCGCCTCCTTCTCCGTCTTCTCCTTCTTCTTTCTCTCCTCCTCCTCCTCCTCGGTCTCCTCGACCACGACGACCGAGGAGGACGCCCCCTTGATGGGCCCCAACAGGGGGCGGATGTCGGGGAGGTCCCCCAAACCCGTCGCGACGTCATACCGCGACAGGGTGTCGTCGTGTTCGCCGCTGCTGTCGTCGTCCTCCCCCGAGGTCGTCTCGGAGGGCGACGGCGCCAGGGAAACCCCGTCGATGGTCTGCTGGCGCCAGAGCTTCTTCAATGCCTCCGCCTCCTTGGCCTTGCGGATCGTCCGCTTCTTGGCCGTCTCCTTGGTTTGTTTCTTCTTGGACGCGTGCTGGCGTCGAGCCTCCCGGGCGGGCCGATCCTCTGGGACTGGCGGCCGCGTCTCCCGCAGTGCCGACAAATCCTACACGCCGGCCTCGACCAAATTAGCAGAATCCAAAAATAAACAAGATAAATGAACGTACTGATCCAAAGACACTTACCACGGGCTCGAACCCCTCGGTAGGTCTCATGGGGACCCAGTTGACCTCCTCCACCTTGAAGTTCCCGACCATCCGACGCGCTCACCGGAGGACCTCCTCGAGGGCAAGGGACTCGTGGGACATCCGAGTCCCCTCCAAAGATGCCTCCGGGGTCATCTGGTCGAGGCGGAGACGACGCCGGCACAGCGGCATCACTCTGCGCCGGTGGAAGGCCGTAGCCACCGCCGCAGCCGTCAAGCCCCGAAGGCGAAGCTGCTGCAGCGCCGCCAGCAGAGGGTCCAGGCGCGGCTTCTCGGCATCTGGGACTCCGTAGACCCAGTTCTCCTCTCGAGCGGTCAACACTCGGCCGGTGTACCCCGGCAACTGATTTTCATCGTTGCGGAGGTAGAACCAACCCTCGTGCCAACCGCTGTTCGAGGAGATGAGGCGAGCCGGGATATACAGATCCGCCCGGCTCAACCTCACCTGCAGGACGCAGCTCCCTACTCGAGCCGCGCACAAGACCCCCTTCTCCCCCGCCCTCCTGGCGAAGAGCTCAGCCTTGAAGAGGTGAAGCCACAGGTTCCACTGCGGCTCCACCCCAAGGTAGCCCTCGCAGACTGCCGCAAAGATGGCGGCCTGCGCGACGGCGTTGGGGGCGAGGTGATGCAGCTCCACCCGGTAGTAGTGGAGGAGCGCGCGCATGAAGGCGGACGCCGGTACGCCGAACCCCCGCTCGTGGAAGCAGACGAAGCTCACCACGTACCCCTCGGGGGGCGCCGGCTCCCGGTGGGCAGGGGGCGGCGTGATCCACTCCGGCTGCGACCGACTCGTCCTCGGCCGCAGCAGCCCGTCCTCGACCAACTCCTCCAACCTCCTCTCCGTCACCGAGGAGGCGGCCCAGTCGTCGGCAGGGAGGATCTGGCTCTTTCCTGCCATTGGTGCTGTCGGGAAGGGGGTGGGCGAAGAGGATGTGGTGGCGGCGGCGATGTGGGCGGAGAGCGCAAGGAGGCAAGGGCCGCTTGAGGCAGAAGATTGCAAGAGCGCAAGGGACCGGTGGGGAACGCAAACCCCTAGGCTATGATTTTATATGCCCTGGCGGAAGCCCAACGACCGCGCGAAAAGTTAGGAACAGTTTCCCGCATTAAATGCTCCCACCTAACCGTTTCCCCCACATCTCGCAGGAGCCGGGCACGTGGCCGTCCCCCACGCCGTAACCGAACGCCACGTCGCCCACTACCGCGCCGATCTCGCTCTAAAAAGGCGCGCCTGGCTAACGGGCGGGGCGAGATCCGCGGACGGATATTCCCAGATACCTGGTAATGGGCTCCGAGCCCACTATAAGTCTCGAGGGAACGGAAGCTGGCCCTCGACCTGGGTTCGACAGCTGCCCTCGAGCGACAGAGCAAGGGACGACCAGGGATGCGCCCGTACATGGCCAGGGCTCGAGCCGCGCTCTCGAGGCACCCCAGGACGTATTCGAGGCTGTAGGAGGAGGTCGATGTAGGAATCCCCTCGGGGGAGGCACCGAGCCCTCGGATCCCGTCGCAGGGAACCGACATCCACACGACCACTCCTTGGCATTTTTGA
Organism: Saccharum spontaneum; assembly: GCA_022457205.1. Lineage (NCBI taxonomy): Eukaryota > Viridiplantae > Streptophyta > Magnoliopsida > Poales > Poaceae > Saccharum > Saccharum spontaneum. The sequence goes on from CM039611.1 coordinate 52,888,301, forward strand.
GAGCGCCTCCGGGCCACAAGCTGACTCCTAACGTCTGGAGCACGGACTCTCACTCAAATTCCCCCGCTAGCAGCTCGCCGGGGATCGTCGGAACTCGCCCAAATGGGGTAGTACGGCGTTCCCCACCCCTCCTCCTCCTCTCTAAAGGAGAAGCGTGAGGGTCGCACGACGGAAGACGGCCGGGACTCTGATCGACCTCGTGCGTGCGAGGCTCGGGGACTCGACCGCAACGAACCATTCCCCAATAAAACGAATAAAAGACCTCGGAGGAGTCTCAACACTCCGCCGAGGCCTCGGGGGCTACACCCGGCGGGTGCGCTCGCGTGCCCCCACCGGAAAAAATCACGACACTACGACTCCAGTTCAAACAAACCTCTGGGAGAGTGATTACACACTCACCCAAAGGCTCGGGGGCTACTGTCGGTACCAACAGTATAGGGGTACCTACATTCATCGATAATAAAAAACTAAAACGACCGAAACCACAATAAATGGCAGCCCGCCTCGACCGCGCATCCGGTCCGCCTCGTACGAGGCCCGCTCGACGGAGGGCCTCGACCGCACTCCGTCTCCGACTCGTGCGAGGCACCCTCGACGGGGGGCGCCTCGACCGTGCCCCGCTCCGTACAACAAAGTACCTCGACCGCACTCCGACTCGCACGAGGCCCGTCCGCCCGTCGGCAAGGCTCCGACTCGCGTGACCCCGGGTTGGGATGCTCGATCCACTCACTTCACCTACCCCAGGACAAAAGCCTGAGCATTTAATGCGATTACCTACTCCCACTTACCGGCATGGCCGCAACCAGAATCAACGTGGGAGCAATGCTGGTGTCAGTCTCCACTGTTTTACCGCCCATCCCGTGATGGGAGGTGAAACATGTCACTATGCTCGCCTTACCGTGCACTGTTTATCGCCAGTCACCCTCGAGGGAGGATACGACAACGCCCGTACCCCACCATCTCGGGGATTCGACCTTATCCATCCGGTCTCGACCTGGCCTCGACCCCGCCTCGACGCTCAGTACGACTCAACAGGGAAGGAAGGACGGCATGGCACGGCGCTCCGAGTCGTTTTGACGTCTCGTCCCCTACATCACCATGGTGTCCAGGGATGGTCTTCCATTCCTAAGGGCACGTCGCTACAGTCACCTCAACAGGGATCGACAAAACATCATTTCAAGACTCTCCGTCGTCCTGACCTCCTCTCGTCCTATAAAAGGGTGGGCCGGGGGACTACAAAAGAGACGAACGAACAAGCAAGATGCAAGATAGAGATCAACATCTCAAGCAATCATCCTTGTACTCTTTTTTCCTCTCTTTGAGACTTGGGCTCGACGCTCTCTCTCACCAGCTTGTAACCCCTACACAAGCGGTGCAAGGAAATACATAACTCTCTCCACCCGCTGGACGTAGGGCCTTCTTCTGCCCGAACCAGGATAAACCCCCGAGTGTTCTCCTTGCATCACCATCCAGGATAGGGACACGCAGCACTCACTCGTCGGTTTAGGACCCCCTCGGGACCGAACACTGACAAGAATTAACAGCGAACAGTACAGAAAAACAGCCGGCTATCTCCTCATATCATCCGGTCATATGCTACTCCCACCGACCCAGACAACCATCCTCAAATCCAATCCATCCTCCTCCTCCAAGGCCGCCATCTCCTCCCCCACAGCCGGCCATCTCCTGGTCATCCCCTCCCCACAAATGGCTAAGAACGAAAACCTTAGGACAACGGAAATAGTAGACAAACAATTGGAAGATTGGATTCATGGATTACCTAAAACCACGCCGGCATTGATGAAGATCGGGCACTGTGGGAAGAACAAGTTGCACCCTCGACGACACTTTTCTTCGCGGGAAACTACGACGGCGCCGAGCGGGAACACGCACGCGGGAGGAAGAAAACCGCGGGGGAGAAGGATGCCAAGCGCGACCCAGGCGTGCATATATGCCAGTTCATCCTAGATTTTTGCCAAATTAACAAAAATACCAAGCTCATTTGCCAAACCGTTCGATAGGAGATTTTTAGACTTTTTTTTGCAAAAACAAGAATGACAAGCCCATTGCAAAACCGTTGGAGTGGCTCCAACCTTCGTTTGGGCAATCGCCACAGCCGTGTTGCCCTGCCGCCACCCCGCCCCACCGTGTTCCGTACTTCCGTGAACCAGCCCAGGGCTGCTGCGCTTGTCCCGCTCCCCCGCCGCCCGCACCTCGCCGCCTGGCCCCGCGCGCTCCTGCTATCGCGTCACCACCGCCGCCACCAGCCCTGGGCCTGCGAGATGGCTCTCCGGTTTTCGCACGCGGCAGCCCAACTTCATCGGTGCTCCGGACTTCGATTGGTGAGTCAGGTTTCGCGTCGTCGTCGCCTCCTCGATTCGGACTCGCCTAGGCCGCGAACGATGTCACGTGGTGGGTGCCGGTTCTGTGCAGCTTGTGCAGTTGCGGAGGTGGATTAAGCGCCGGGGAAGGGCGTGCTGCAAAATCCCCTCCTAGTTCTGAAAGTACATTGAGATATTAGGGATTGATTCAGGGCTTTTGACGGTGTTTTTTGTTGAACTACTTGCAATTCTAGCATTTGAATAATGATGGATTGTTAAATAAATTTCACGGTAGATATACTGATTTGGCATGTTTGGGTTTGTAATCTGCAGGGTCGCCCTCTTCCTGATAGCGAGCATGAGCAGCGCAAGCCACACAACTGATCTGCTCTCACATAGCTAATCATCTATGATGTTTCTGCTATCAGCTTGTATTATACACATAGTATTAGGACCTTCATTTGTTTTATGAAACCGAATTCCACAATTTTGTGACTACCCCTTTGTTTCACCACAGGCTACATGGGCCGTCAATGTGAACCTAGTCTAGCTCCAGCACTGTCCTCCACTTCCCCAAGGGCACCTTCCGTTGCCGTAGCTTTCTTTGCTAAAATAGAACTATTTACCCGGCATTACCTCTATTATCAAGATTAACGTAATTGTTGATCATGTACCACACATGCCTGCATTTCTTTAAAAAACCATGAAGATTCTTTTACTTCGATTTTGTTTCCGAGAAGATAATAACAGAGGACATAGCTCTTATCATAAATAATCTCTTAGGGGTAGAATTATTCTGCATGGCAGTCAAGTCCATATTTCTATGGACCAAGCAAATGACCACACGGAGATAGGATTATTCCTTTTTTTTTAAAAAAAAACTTTTCCTCCCTGCCTGGTCTGCTTTTATCTATTCTCTTTCCTATTTCATTGACCTGAGTCATTAAGAAAGGGGTTTTGGCTATCATCACATGGTGTATGTAGTTGGAGTTTTGCTTTTATGTCAATGCTTGCAATGATCTTTTCCCAAATGAAATTGGCTTAGAATAATTGTGCCATCTCCATCATGGATCTGGAAAATCAGAAATAAACAGGTTTTAAGAATTCACTTGGTTGACTCCTGTTGCCTGTAGCTTCATTGTTGTTTCAGTTTAGGAGTATTTTCTTCTATTCCTTGTTATTTTTGCATTTGTACTATGTTTTCACACCCCCAAAAGAATTGACTAGAAAAACCACCATCATGTACAAATATATTTGGAACTGAATGCCATAGGTTTTTCAAATTACTAAACATGGTCCTAAATGGCTGTGTTTAATTGGAAACCTGTCATTCTCTACATTTTCACCAAATAAGGTTACTCTTTGTGTTGATAGCGTGCCTGCATTGCTTTACACGGTGGATCTTATTTAGGCATTCAACACAATATATATTTCCTCTTCCCCTTTGAGCTACCACCGCAAACTTCTGTTTTTTTTCTTGATTGATGTGTATGCCTCAGTTACATGTGTATTCTGTATTGCAATAATTTCCTGTTTTTGCTGTTTGGGATGCTCGGGCAATCGCGCATGCTATGCCAGTTCAATAAAAGCAGTGCTTGTTTCCTGGATTAGACTAATTTTCCCTTTGTTGTTACTTCGTATTCTTACAAAATAGGTTGTACTAGAAAGCTACGCGCGGCGTTGCCGCGCGCCCACGTGGAGTGCCTATCATTTTGAGCCAGTTTGGTAATTCGTTTGTGTTGCCATGACCTGTTCATTGCTTCTTTTTTTTTTATGAAGGATTGATGTATACTGTGGGGGTGTGGGGGTTTGGGTACTGTAGGTCGCGGAGATTGTCTGTAGGCTATGTGTACCACGTATAGTTGAAGTATATTGTTTTTTGTGTGTATTCATTTGAAGTTTTTTATGTATGAGACATGATGTGCTTGTGTATGAGAATGTACGGAATATTATATATCATATGTGTTTTTTTTGTGTATAAGTATGTACGGTAGAATTTATATTTGAGTATTTATATTTCGGGTTGGCGTTAAATTAATTGGCCACCAAAGACCATGAGAAATGGTATATGATATTGAATTTAAGGTAGTGGAGATATTTTTAGTGCACATGTGGTGGAAACTACAAATTAATCATTCACGAAAAAGTATGGAATTGCTACTGTACCGAATAGAATGCAGTAAAGCATATGATATTTTAAGTTTAATGCATACATCTGTTCGTAATAAAGTCAACAAGACTGGTTTTGTGTTTTTATGTTTTTTGTTTGGTTTTATATGTTTTTTGAGAGATATATGGTTTTTGAAGAAAAGATAAAACTATTAAATAGGGCAAAGAGGTTCGCGGACCATTTTTGGCCCATTGAGGCAGGCCGGCCCATTGAGAAGCAAGGACTGCGGGTTGATTATTATAAAGTCCAAGGTTTTTTTCGTAAAATTTTCTGTGAGAGGAAGCCGGACTGCGGGTTGATTTCAATAAAGTTCGAGGGTTTTTTTTTGTAAAATGTCTAGGATTCGCCCGATCCTGGCCGTCCGTCCGGCCGATCGGACGGCCAGGAACGGCCGGCGACGTGGCACGCTCTGGTGCCAGAGCTTGGCTCAGGTTTAGAAAGTAAGAGATCGGTACTTCCACCTGCTATTCATCTGCACCTGTATATTCTCTTGATATATTTTGGCATCTTTTGACTCTCTAATGCTAGGTATTTGATGATTTGCTTATTTTGCACTTATATAACATTGCATGACTGTCTAAATTTACTATGTATCTACTGCATGCGGCATGCCAATGAGGATCTATGGGCTGTCAACTACTCAGCTTTCTAATTAATTTTGTTATTGCTGCTTTGCCAATCTGCCTTTGCTCCTGATCTTGGTGAAGACATTGCTCCTGATATAGGTACATCCAGAAAACCTACTGCATTCAGAATGGTGCTTCTCTGTTTTCTCTAGATGTACTACTGTTGTTCCTTCAAGCAATTGTCCTAGGTTATGCTGGATATTCTTTAGTTGTAGATGTACACATTGGCATTATTTAAGTTGCTATGAAGTACTGATAACCATCTTTCTTGTTCTCATTCTATCTTCCAAAACAAGCTACTTGTATGTGCAAGCTGCAGATATTCAGGTACATTTCTTTTACAAAAAGGTCATGTTTTTTTGCTCAGAAAATAGTATTATGATATGTGTTTGATGATTGCTTATCTTGCATAAACTTGGGTAAACATTACTATATGTTCTTTTAAAAGTCAACATAGATACAAAATCTTGGCAGATACTATCTTTACATGGTGCGCTATGCATTTTCTTTATGATGCAAATCACTGGCGAAATTAGTAACTGTGTATGGTTCAACTGTCATTTTCACTGTTCTCATGACTTCTTTAGTTTCCTCAGTATTTGTTCATGTTGTCTTACGCTGTAAAGATGGCAGATTGGACAAGGAAAAGCATTTGTGCATCGCACAAGCACACTAGATGAGAAATACACTGAAATACAACATGTTTTAACACTAGCATGCACTGGTTGAAATTGTTTACATGGTTGGTTTGCGGTTACACATAACTTATATTACTTATAACATCATGAGAGTATCGTTGGATGAGAAGCATGAGCTTTGCAGTTGTTCAGCTTATCTCTGTTTTTCTTTTATAAATATGTTTGCATGAACTGGTCCACCACACTGTCAAGAGTCATGCATAGTTTATGCACATGGATAAATAATCGGCCTTGCCTTGGTGCTTTCATTGTAGTCCATCAATCAGAAAATGTTCTAATTAGATACAAAAAATTTGAATGATAAAAACATTTAGTTTTGCTAGCAGTCAAGAAACTACCTTTGCCACAATAGTTTCAGTTCAAGATGTTAATTACAAAAGGTTACTGCAATTTAATTGCGATAGCCTTCTATGCAGTAACAAAATGACAAGGAGCTCAGAAAAAGAAATGGGATGACGAGACGTTAACAAATGTATCGTACCACATTATAAACAATTAAATATGCATATAACTTAAGTTATTATGAAGATATTTGCCACAAAATGATGGACTGTTTTAGTGATTTGCACATAGCTTTTAAGAGGAGTTACATCAAGATGAAACCATTTCAGAAGCATTTAATTTTCTTTTTTACGTGTTCAGTAAAATAGCTATTTCCCCTAGCTATTACCCTCTTTTGCTATTTTCTAGCTTAATTCTGGGCTGTTATTAACCTCATATCCAATGGTTTGTCTTTTTTTTTCCCAGTGGTTTTCAGTAACAGTGCTCCGTCACGATTAACTTCCCTGCTGCAAGCTATGAACACTATGAGGAGTAGCTAGCAGCTGCCATCTGAATAGCCTAGTAGCAAGCGCACAGAGGTGTTGACACTATGAGCAGCTACAGATACTTACAAGTACCACATGCCTTAGCTTATTCCATTGGAAAAAGAGAAGAAGAGCAAAAGAAGTCATGAGGCAGCCAAAAAGCAGTGACATGTACATAACATGAAAGAAGTCACATTGCAGAGTATCTAGCCAGTTTGTTGTACAGTCCTGGCATTTCAATATTGGCTGTGTTTAGTTGCTTTGAAAAATACATTATGCAAAAAAAGATTCTCCGTCACATTAAACTTGCGATACATGCATGGTGTACTAAATGTGGATAAAATCAAAAACTAATTGCACAGTTCGGTTGTACTTTGCGAGACGAACGTTTTGAGCCTAATTAGTCAACGGTTGGACAATTATTACTAAATACAAACAAAATTGTCGGCGTTCGGTCCTGCGAGGATCTTAAGCCAACGAGTGAATCAATGCTGCGTGTCCCTAATCTGGATGGTGATGCAAGGAGAGTACACGGAGGTTTATCCTGGTTCGGGCAAAAGAATGCCCTACGTCCAGCGGGGAGGGGGGTATTGTATTTCCTTGCACCTAAGTGCTTGCGTAGGGGTTACAGGCTGTGAGAGAGGGAGCCGATCCCAGGTCTCAGAGAGAAAAAGTGAGAGTACAGAAAAGATTGCTTGAGATGTTGATCTTCTACGGTGGGATGGTGACTGGCTTTTTATCGTCCGTTGTTCGCCCGTCCTCCTTCGTAGAGTCCCCTGCCTGCCCTTTTATAGGGTCAAGAGGAGGCAGGGACGCCGGGGGTGCCTTAGGAGTGAAGTTTATCGACCGCTGTAGAGGCCGCTATAGAGACGTGCCCCGAGAATGGCCGGCCATCCCCGGATATCGTGATGACGTAGAAGAAGAGACGGTGAAAAGACTCCGGACCCTGTGGCATGCGAGCCTTGCTTTCTTGTTTGACCGGCGGTTGGTCGAGGCCGGGTCGAGACGGGTCGATGATGAATGGATAAGGTCGAGTCCCCGGGATTGCGGGGTACGGTACTCGTCGTATTCTCCCTCGAGGGTAATCAGTGACGGAATAGTGCCTGGTATGGCGCGTACAGTGACAGGTTTTCACCGCCCATCCCGAGATGGGCAGTAAAAAGTAAGATTTGACACCGGTACTGCTTCCATGCTGATTACCGCTGTAGACATGGGGGTAGGAAGGGGTTGGCAGTTGCATTAAATGCTCTGACTTTTGTCTCAGAGTTGGTGAGTGAGGTGGGTCGACCGGCCCGACCCAGGGTCGTGCGAGTCGGAGATTTCTCGGTAGTCGAGGCGTCCTGTCGAGCGAGCCTCGTGCGAGTCGGAACGTGGTCGAGGCATCCCGTCGAGCGAGCCTCGTGCGAGTCAAAATGTGGTCGAGGCGTTTCGTTCGCTGTTTCGGCTCGTCCCGTTTTTGTGGGCAGAGCTTTTGGCGTGGTTTTGTTTTTCTTGATCGTTGATTGTGGGTACCCCTTGTTTTTGATACCCGACAGTAGCCCCCGAGCCTTTGGGTGAGTGTGGGTCACTCTCGCAGAGGCTCAGTGAGTCATGAACTGGAGTCATAGCGTCATAGCTTTTTTCGGTGGGTGCGCGCGAGCGCACCCGCCGGGTGTAGCCCCCGAGGTCTCGGTGGAGTGTTTTGACTCCTCCGAGGTCTTTTGTACATTTTATCGAGGAATGCTCTCGCATCGTGACGTGTCTCGTCCTCTTTCGTTTGAGGTCTAGCTTTTTGCGGTCGAGCCCCCGAGCCTCGTGCACACGAGGTCGATCAGAGTCTCGGCCGTCTTTTATCGTTCGACCCTCACGCTCCTTTGGAAAAAAGGAGGAGGGGTGGGGAACGTCGTACTACCCTCGTTCCGACGGTCTCCGGTGAGCTGTTAGCGGGGAATTTGAGTGGGAGCCTGTGCTCCATTCGGTAGGAGTCAGCTAGCGGCCACGGAGGCGCTCTCAAAAATGCCAAAGAGTAGTCGTGTGGATCTCAGTTCCTTGCGATAGGATCCAAGGGCTCGATGCCTCCCTCCGAGGGGATTCCTCCGTCGACCTCTCTTCTAGCCTCGAATACGTCTGGGGGTGCCTCGAGAGAGTGGCTCGAGCCCTGGCCTTGTATGGGCGCATCCCTAGTTGTCCCTGACTCCGTTACTCGAGGGCAGCTGTCGAACCCTAGTCGAGGGCCAGCTTTCGATCCCTCGAGGTTCATATCGGGTTCGGAGCCCGTTACCCATTCGTCTAGGAATATCCGTCCGCAGATCCCTTTCCAGCCCGTTTGGGGCGCGTCTTTTTAGGAGGGGAAGCGAGAGCGGCGCGGTAGTGGGTGGCGTGGTGCGACGGTTACGGAGTGAACGGCGGACACGTGCCCTTACCTGTGGGTTTCGAGGGAGCGGTTAGGTAAGGTCATTGAATGCGGAAACTGTTCCTACCTTTTCGCCCCCCGTTGGCCTTCCATCGGGGTATAAGTGTGAGGTCCGAGGGTCCCGTATACCCCCTATAGGCCATTTGCGTCTCTGCCCTCTTGCTCTTTGTGCGCCCTTCAGCCGCCATCCACCGCCGCCGTCGCTTCTTCCTCTACCGCTGCCGCACGCCGTTTTCCGACGACCATGGCGGGCAAGAGCCAGATCCTTCCTGCGGAAGCGTGGGCTCGTTCCTCGGTGATGGAGAGGAATCTAGAGGAGTTGGTTCGCGACGGTCTTCTGCGACCAAGGGTGAGCCGGACCCAGCCGGAATGGAGGGTGCCGCCGTCCGACCACCGGGAGTCGGCGCCCCCGGAGGGATACGTGGTAAGCTTCGCTGCTTTCCATGAGAGGGGGCTCGGGATGCCACCGAGCCGCTTTATGCGGGCGCTCCTCCACTACTACAAGGTGGAGCTGCATCACCTCGCCCCCAACTCCATCTCGCAGGCTGCCATTTTTGCGGCGGTCTGCGAGGGGTACCTGGGGATGGAGCCACACTGGAATCTGTGGCTCCACCTCTTCAAGGCAGAGCATTTCGCCAAGAAGGCGGGCGAGCGAGAAGTGCGGCGCGCGGTGCATGCGGGGAGCTACACTCTCCAAGTCTGGGCGGGTCGAGGTGAGCAGTACATCCTGGCGCAGCTCATCTCGTCGAACACCGGCTAGCACGACGAGTGGTTCTACCTACGCAACAACGACGATCGGCTGCTGAGGTTCTCCGGCCGGGTCCTGATGTCGCGTGAGGAGAACTAGACGTACGGCGACGTCGAGGAGGACAAGACAAAACTGCAGCCGCTCCTCGACGCGTTGAGGAGGCTTCGTCAGCGCGGGTTGACGACGGGAATGGTGGCCGCCGTGTTCCACCGCCGGAGGGTGCTGCCGCTGATGCAGCGCCGACTCCGGATCGACGAGATGACGCCGGAGGCTTCGCTGGAGGGGAGTCGTATGTCGCACGAGTCCCTACCCCTCGATGAAGTCACCCGGCGTGCGCGGTGGATGGTGGGGAGCTTCAAGAAGGAGGACATCGACAGGGTCCCGATGCGCCCTACCCAAGGCTTTGAGCCTCTGGTAAGTGTCGTTGTTGACAACCTTGGGTTCTTTTTCTTCCCAATTCCCTTGACTAAGTTGGTCGAGGCCTCTGTGCAGGATCTGTCGGTGGTCAAGGAGTCGCGGCCGCCGGTTCTGGAGGATTGGGCTGCTCGAGAGGCGAGACGCCTCTCGGCAGCCCAGAAGAAGGAAGAGAAGGACGCTGCTAAGAAGCATCAAGTCAAGAAGGCCCTCGAGCACGAGGCGTTGAAAAAGCGTCGCCGCCAGCAGAGCCTCGAGGGTCTCCTAATCGAGGAATCCACCTCCGAGACGGTCTCGGGGGAGGATGAAGACAGCGGCGACGATGACGCCAGGTCGCGGTATGATACCGTGACTTTTCTGGCGCATCTCCCCGACGTGCGGCCCCTGCTGGAGCCCGTTGGGGGGTCGACCTCCTAGGCATCGAGGGAAGTCTCAGTGCCCGTCGATGGGGAAGGAGAGCCAGCAGAGGAAAGGGCCCGAGCGGGGCCTTTAGAGACGGGATCTACCTCGCCTGGGGTCCTGCAGGGGAGGTCGGTGGCGCCGCGCCCGCGAGTCCGATCGCGTCGGACTCTGCTGACGGGTGAAACAACGGTGTCGGCGTCTGAGGCCAGGGCGCCATGGACGGGCGTAAGGACTCGGGGCCAGATAGCCTCGTCGGCACAAAGGTCCTCAGGTGCCCCGTCAGCCCGGGCTCCGAGGAGCACCCGGCCAACAGGAGGCTCAATGGAGGGGCCCTCACAGATGCCGTCAGGTGGCTCGGGGAGGCCGGAGTCTAGGCCTCTGATTCCCATATTCGGGTAAGTACCTCACCTTGTCTTTCTGTCAACGGTAATCTCACTCTTTATTCTGACGCGTCTGTTTGCTGCTCAGCCACAAGCGCAAGGTGGAGCTCGCGGCTTCGACTCCTGTCAAGGCGCTCAAGTCGGGCGCCGCCTTGATGATGCGGACGCCGGCCGATGACGCCGCCTGGGTCGCGAGGTACCAGGCTGCGACGGAGCGGCTCAGGACGAGGGAGGCTGCCGCCAAGGCGGGAGCAAGCACCCAGGAGGTCGCTGGTCCTGGTGACGCCGCGCGGGAGTCAGAGCCTGTTGAGGCGGTCCTGGACGGTGCCAGGCTCAAGGTGCCTGGCGCTGGTGGGTCAGAGCCTGGGTCAACCGTGACGACACAGGCGACCATCGAGGCCGCTGAGGCCGAAACATCCGTCCGCGACGCGGGGCGGGCGGATGTTGAAAAGTCAAGAGAGGTGGTGGAGGCCCGGCGCAGCCGGAGTCGCAACCGGCTCGGGAGGAGCCGCAGCAGGACCAGCCAACGGAGCAGGCGGTCGAGGCAGAGCGGGGGGTGGTCATGCCACCGTCCAACGTACAGGCGGTGGCGCCAACAATCGAGACACCAGCCCCGCCCCAGGGGTCGACCCCGGCTGTGATTGACCTTACCGTCGATGACCCTCCTTCTGACAAGGGGAAGCAGAAGGCGAACGTCGAGATGGTCGATGCCCCGGATCGGCCCGGTACTTCTGCGACGTTGGGGGATGACCTGGCCGAGGCGTCTGCCAGGTGGCCCGACTACGCGGGGCTGGCACTTGTATGGGCGGAGGAGGAACTCCCGCGCTGGGGTCGGTCGACCCTCGAGTTCAGGGACGCGTCTAACCCCAGCGCCGAGCCCTTCTTCGCCCTCGATGACAAGGACAAATTGCAGCACTGGGAGTTCATCGAGGGACTCCGTAAGCACTCCGTGCAGTCTCTGCGCATGGTCGCAGATACCTTGGTGCGGGGTATGTCGGAGGCTTTCAAGGTGAGCTGGGTTTGTTTGTCTTTCCTTGCGTTTTATCCTTCCTTTCTCCATGGTTCTGATCTTTAGGTTTTAACTGTGGTCAGGAGCTCAAGGAGCGTTCTCGCCGCAAGTCACTCTTTATCCGTCATGAGAGTGGCGTGTGGGCGGTGCTTGCTCGTCAACGGGCTCTAGTCGAGGAAGCCAATAAGCGGCTATCCCAGAAGAGCGCCGAGGTGGACGAGCTCCGCGTCGTCCATGCAGCGGTCAAGGAGGAGGCGGCGCAGGCTCGGGAAGCCGAGGCCAAGGCGCGTGAAGATGCGGCAAGGGCTCGGGAGGAGGCGGCCAAGGCTCGTGAGGATCTTGTGCCGCTGCTGGGGCGCGTGAAGGAGCTCGAGGAGGATGTCGCCTTGGTCAGCGGTCAGCATGACGCCCTCAACATCTAGATCGGGATGGCGTCCGCTCGCGTCGGAACCTTGGAGGACGAGGTTGTGACGTTGAAGGGGACGGTCCGAGAGAGGGACGAGGCTCTCTTGGGCACCGGTTAGGAGATTGAGGCGCTGAGGGCGGCGGTCCTTGACAAGGACGAGGCTCTCCGAGCGTCGGAGAAGGCGCACGAGGAGCTGCGCGATGAGGTCATGGGTTGGCAGACCCACGCTGAGGGTAAACCTTTTGTCGTGTTTTGGCCTTGGCCTCGAGGTCCCAGGCTTATGCTAACTTGGTGTTTGTGTTTCAGAGCTGGAGAAGCAGCAGCATGCGGCCCAGGCGACGGCTACTTCGTTCCAGAACCTCTTCGAGGCCGAGGCCGGGCGGACTCAGTTGCTCCAGGGTGCCATCACCTCGGTGTGTGACGGCCTGGGGGTCGAGCCCGATGCCGATACCGAGGAGGACGCGCCGGGGAACTCGTTTGTCCGCCGGATGGATGCGCTGGGTCGCCTTGTCCGCGAGAAGATACGAGGCGGGCTGCATCACGGCATGAAGAGGGCCATGGCGGTCGTTCGGTCTGGGTTTGAGTATGACATGGGCCTCATCGCTGATGGCTTCATCACGGATCCAGACCGGACTGACGAGGAGAATGAAGTTGCCTGCCTGAACCTGATCGAGGCCGCTGAAGAGCCCGGGGGTCGCCTTGCAAAGCTTTTCGAGGTCGAGGTGGTCCCGCCCGCTGATGATGAGGGCCTTGAGCCAAACCTGGGCATGAAGGCCCATGTAAATAAGTTAATATTCGTAACTTGCGTCATGATGGCCTTGGAGGCCTTGAAACATTTAGATGTAATTTTGTACTAAATGTCCATTTTCGTTCGAGTTTTTTCTTCCCTTTCTCGCTTGAATCGTATTCTTGCATGATTTTCTTAGCGCGCGGTTGCACCCCTTGGCGTGAGGGAGCGAGTGGAGGTACCGTAGCCTCGGAGGCGTAAGTGATCTCGTGGCTCGACTGCCCTTGAGCTTAGGGTGCGTTTGCGGCCTCGTGGACCGTGTAAGAACTTGATTCGAAGCGAACGGGAATGTTAGACATGAGCTTTTTCAAAATCGTGAACTATTACTAGGTCTACTTAGCGCGTAGTTGCACCCCTTGGCGTGGGGGGGTGAGTGGAGATACCGTAGCTCGGAGGCGTAGGTGATCTCGTGGCTTGGCGGCCCTCGAGCCTTAGGGTGCTCTTGCGGCCTCGTCGACTTATATAACAGCTCTCTTCTTTTTGAAAAATGCAAATTTTTGGGGATACGTAGGGGGTTCCCCCCTTGCAGCCCCCGAGGGAGGTTCGACTCTGAGAAAACAGGGTCGATCCTCTCTGGTTGTTATGAAAAAATGCTTTGAACACCGATGTATTCTTTATTCTATCATGGGATTGTGAAACAATTTCAGAGCCTCGAGGCTTTAAGGAAGAAAGCGACGTAGCTGTTCAATGTTCCACGCGTTGGTGAAGATTTCGCCTTTCTCGTTCGATAGTTTGTAGGTGCCGGGCTTCATTACTTCCACGACGATGTATGGCCCTTCCCATGGCAGAGTAAGCTTGTGTCGTCCCTTGTTGTTCTGGCTTCGCGTAGCACCAGGTCACCGACATTGAGGTCCCGTCTGCGGATATGTTTATCGTGGTAGCGTCGGAGACTTTGCTAATACCTTGCCGAGTGTAACAGAGCCACATCACGAGCTTCCTCGAGCTGGTCGAGGGCGTCCTCTCTTGTGGCGTCATTGTTTTGCTCGTTGTAGGCTTTCAGTCTCGGGGATCCATATTCTACATCGGTTGGGAGCATAGCCTCGGATCCGTAGATTAAGAAGAACGGAGTGAATCCCGTGGCTCAACTCGGCGTCGTTCTTAGGTTCCACAGGACCGAGGGGAGCTCGGCGGCCCATTTTTTACCGTGTTTGTTTAACTTGTCGAAAATTCTCGGCTTCAGGCCTTGTAGAACCATGCCGTTGGCACGTTCTACTTGGCCATTTGTTTTTGGATGAGCTACGGCCGACAAGAGCACACGGATGTGATAGTTGTCGCAGAAATCCAGAAACTTTTTGCCGGTAAATTGGGTGCCGTTGTCCGTGATGATGCAGTTAGGAACCCCAAAGCGGTGGACGATGTCGGTGAAAAATAGCACAGCCTGCTCAGACCTGATGCTAGTGATAGGACGGGCCTCGATCCACTTGGAAAATTTGTCAATGGCGACGAGCAAGTGGGTGAAGCCACCAGTTGTCCTTTTCAGGGGCCCGACCAAGTCGAGCCCCCAAACAGCAAACGACCATGTGATGGGAATAGTTTGCAGGGCATGAGCCGATCCTGCGAGGATCCTAAGCCAACGAGTGAATCAATGCTGTGTGTCCCTAATCTGGATGGTGATGCAAGGAGAGTACACGGAGGTTTATCCTGGTTCGGGCAAAAGAATGCCCTACGTCCAGCGGGGAGGGGGAGTATTGTATTTCCTTGCACCTAAGTGCTTGCGTAGGGGTTACAAGCTGTGAGAGAGGGAGCCGATCCCAGGTCTCAGAGAGAAAAAGTGAGAGTACAGAGGAGATTGCTTGAGATGTTGATCTTCTACGGTGGGATGGTGACTGGCTTTTTGTCGTCCGTTGTTCGCCCGTTCTCCTCCTTCGTAGAGTCCCCTGCCTGCCCTTTTATAGGGTCAAGAGGAGGCAGGGACGCCGGGGGTGCCTTAGGAGTGAAGTTTATCGACCGCTGTAGAGGCCGCTGTAGAGACGTGCCCCGAGAATGGCCGGCCATCCCCGGATATCGTGATGACGTAGAAGAAGAGACGGTGAAAAGACTCCGGACCCTGTGGCATGCGAGCCTTGCTTTCTTGTTTGACCGGCGGTTGGTCGAGGCCGGGTCGAGACGGGTCGATGATGAATGGATAAGGTCGAGTCCCCGGGATTGCGGGGTACGGTACTCGTCGTATTCTCCCTCGAGGGTAATCAGTGACGGAATAGTGCCTGGTATGGCGCGTACAGTGACAGGTTTTCACCGCTCATCCCGAGATGGGCAGTAAAAAGTGAGATTTGACACTGGTACTGCTTCCATGCTGATTACC
The DNA here is from genome assembly GCA_022457205.1 of Saccharum spontaneum. NCBI lineage: Eukaryota > Viridiplantae > Streptophyta > Magnoliopsida > Poales > Poaceae > Saccharum > Saccharum spontaneum. Next base: position 52,903,762 of record CM039611.1, read on the forward strand.
GCTGTAGACATGGGGGTAGGAAGGGGTTGGCAGTTGCATTAAATGCTCTGACTTTTGTCTCAGAGTTGGTGAGTGAGGTGGGTCGACCGGCCCGACCCAGGGTCGTGCGAGTCGGAGATTTCTCGGTAGTCGAGGCGTCCTGTCGAGCGAGCCTCGTGCGAGTCGGAACGTGGTCGAGGCGTCCCGTCGAGCGAGCCTCGTGCGAGTCGAAACGTGGTCGAGGCGTTTCGTTCGCTGTTTCGGCTCGTCCCGTTTTTGTGGGCGGAGCTTTTGGCGTGGTTTTGTTTTTCTTGATCGTTGATTGTGGGTACCCCTTGTTTTTTTTACCCGACAAAAATGCTACAGTGTCCCTACAGTGAATTTTGGCACTCCAAATTTGGGAACTAAACACAGCCATTGTGCTATGATGTCTTAAGAAGCAATGTATTTTCTGTACACAGTTCTGCACTGTAGACATGTTCCAGAAATTTGCAGACGGAGTCGATTCCCATTGATGTACTCAAATTTATATGATCGGGAAGGCCATTAAACTTGCTTGCTCAGTCAAAATGCACATGCCACTTCAACTATTCTGCAACTAAAATGCACAGTTTTGCTCAATTCCTTCCCGACAAACTGAATAGAACACAAAAGGGGCGTTGCTCAACAAAGACACTAAGAAACGCATGGTTTCACATCACGAACAATTAAACATGCATGTAATTTTGAATCGTTAAGATATTTGCCACAAAATGTCCGTTCGGAAGGCTGGCGGCTGCTGCATGGCTGGCTGTTGCTGCAAAAAATGACTAGCAAACACTGTTGCAGGCCAGCCGAACGAACAGGCCGAAAAGAGGCTAGCTCCACCTCCACGTTACCGTGGAAAGCGCGTGCCACTTTCCTTCCCTCTGGGTGGTGTGGTACTGTGGTGACTGGTGAGAGTGTCAGACTGAGACGCGCGTTTCCGCGTTTGCCACTTTCGCCGCTCTGTTTTGCTTCCTCCTCCGTTGGCCATCGCTCTTCTGGTTCTTCTTTTGCTCCCTCCTCCGTTGGCCATCGCTCAAGAACAACAATGCGTCGGCCAGATCTGATGATGCAGCAGGCAGAGGCGACCGCTGTGGAGGGCGCGATTCTATGGCTGGCGCAAACCATCCTTGAATCGCTTCTACCCGCCGGCGAGCTCGACGCATGGCTTAGTCGAGTCGGCCTCGCTGGTGCCATCGGGGAGCTCAAGTCTGAGGTGGAGAGGATGGAGACGGTGGTTAATGGTGTGAAGGGGAGGATGGTCGGGAACAAGCTGCTTGCTCGCTCCCTCGCTGGTGTCAAAGGAGCTCATGTATGACGGCGACGACGTGGTCGATGAGCTCGACTATTGCAGGCTCCAGCAGCACCAGGTCCAAGGAGGCATCTAAAGATATGCAATCGGGTGGCCACAACGCGGCCTCAGAGTGGCTACGTCGTTCAAAATTTTGTTGGCCCTTGGATCCTCGATCTGACGGTGCTGCTCCCTCCTCCGCACCGAATATATATCGGCTCCAACCCTAGCTCTCCCTCGCCCGTCCACTTCCGCCCCTGCTCACTCTACCTCCTCTCTTTGGCGGCGGCTAGGGCGGGCCCCGGTCGCGAGGGCGCTCACAGGCGACCGCGCGCCCCGGCGCTGGCGCGGGCGAGCGCCCCACCCCGGCGCAGCGGCGCGGCGTTGCAGGGCCGGCACTCTCTTTCTCTCTCTCTCTCTCCCGGTGCGGGGCCCTAGCGCGGCGGTGCACCGGTGCGGGGCCCTAGTGCGGCGGCGCCCCGGCTAGCGTGTCCAAGCCCCGCATGATGGCTCAGCGCTCAAGCGGCCCCAGGGCGCGAAGACTACTCCGGCGCAAGCTAGCCCAGGTGATGGTGGCCTCTCTCCCTTGCTCCTCCTCTCCTTCACTTTCGGGCGCCGGGTCGAGCGTCGGTCTGTGCTTGTCGGCCTTCTTTGCTGGGGTCGATCCGAAGCCTCCATGACCGGATCGAGGACCTCCATGGCTGGGTCTGTTCGTTCCCCCACCGGATCTGGCCTGGTGGTGTCCTTTCGGGTGCCGCTTGCGGCAGCGTACCTAGGGTTGAGCTGGGTCGTCCCCTCCTCGGCCATCCTCCGTGGTACAGAAGCTCACCGCGGCAGGTATGTCGCCCTACCTAGGTGTCGCTGCCACTGCCACTGCCCTCTTCCTCCTCACTTGCCTCCTCGACGCGGGGCTGGAAGATGGCCCCTCCCCAAGGCCAACCATTCCAAGGATAGTTTGCAGCCATCCAGTCGATTGGGCATCTTTTGTGATAAATCTGTGCATTGGATTTTACCATGTGGTTTACAGATTTCATGGGTGAATCATGGTTGATTTTGTTGCCTCAGGATGGCCGCGCCGTTCAAATTTTTGTTGGCCCTTGGATCCTTTCTTGTACAGTGATGATTAATTCTTCCATTCATGTTATCTGCTGAGGTTTGGGGCCGGGGCTGTGCAATGATGAACTTATTTTTAGACTGAGACAATGGAATTGTGCAATGATGATCATATAATTATTTTATTCTTCCATAAATCTTGCTATTTCCATTGCCTTTGTGATGACAATGACGTTATATTAGTTGCTACATTTTGTCTATTTGTTAATGAGTATAAATCCATTGTCGGTGATGTCTTTGCTTCACACAATTTATTGGTTGTTCTGTTACTAAGCACTTCCCATTGCCAATGATGTATTTGCAGTTGGGCTTGCTAGCAAGGTAATTTATTACTTGGTGAACTGCAGTATTTTACCAAATTGTAAGCCGTTCTGGAGTCCAGTGGTCATCTCTTTTTCATCTGATATTGTCCCCAATATCAGCACCTGTTCCTTGCCATCAAACTCATGCAAGCAAGAGTACTTTCCTTGGAGTGATTTTTTTGTATTGCTCACCCTTTATGCATTACTGAAAACCGATGATTTTTGCAGATCTATTGGAAAATGAGCTTTCTTCCTCTTCGTTGTGGCGTGAGTAAGCTCTTTGTTTTGGTAGGTTTCCTTGGTCTGTTATTATTTATGCATTTTAGCTTTTCTTGTCTCAGATTCCTTTTTCGTGCTTTGTGCTAAATGCATCGATTTATGAGCGATCTGTGAGAAAATATTCTCTAATAGCGTTCGGGCAGCCTGTTAGAAATATTGCATATAGAAACAATTTGGGCTAATCTTGCAGCGGCTAAGTGACCTCTGTATCAACTTTGTGTTATTACCTCATTCCATGTTTATCATATCTCAGGTCATATTATTTGCAGGTTAGTAGCTTCTCTTCTTTTTTTTGAAGCATTCTATTTCCCCTGTTTAATTTTCTTTCAAACAAATTTTCTCCTGGTAACCTATGTCTGCCTGGGAACTGTTGCTCTCTCTTGCCTCCTCTCCACCCCCTGAATTTAGGTTGTCAAGGGAACTTTGTTAGAACTGGCTTTAAGTTCCAAACTGTTTTACCTTTTCACAGATTGGTAGACCTTTTCACAGATTGGTAGAGCTTTGCATATTTTAAATTTTGAATAAAGCCAACCCGTGGTGAATTGCCCTAATTATAGTTCTTAAACTGTAATGCCTTATGATCTTAGGTTGAGTTCATGTTAGATATGAGGTTTTCCCTCAGCTGTGCATTGTATTAATTGTACATTTTCATGAGACTATATATTTGCATAGTAGTCATCTGTTGTAAACTACTTAGCTGTTGATAAAATTGAGTGTCAGAGCGTAAAAGTACCAATAGAATTTATCCTTGCTGAAATATTTGAGAAACTCACTAAAAGAGTTGACCGGTGGTTATATTATTTGTAAATAGAGCTAAAGGCAGAAAAAATCAGGATACAAACATGGCATACATAATCAGTCCAAAAAGTTATTGGATTGCTTCAGCTTATGTCTTCCGATATGTACTCTTCTACAAGTGATTTTACTTTCAGTCAATTGCCTCATTATCTGCTCTTTCAGTAAAAGAAGCTACTATGGAACTCTTGAAGTTCGCAGCTATATAGCTGTAGATTGTGAACAATGCTATTCCAGTCCTAGGTTATGGTTTCTATTTGCTTGTATGATCGCTTTGTGAACCAAGAGACCACCTGCGTTGCAAACAAGTTAACATATTAATGAGCTATTTTGTATTAACCAATGATCTATTATTGTTTCATGATGGAACAACTAAGCCAGGTGATCACATTAACCAATGTATTTGCGCTTCAGTTGTTTGCTATGTACATAAGGGAAAATTAATATATCTGTGCTTCTTTTGCTATGTCGTTATCCATAATCAGTATCGCATTTTCACAAACGTGTTTGCGGAGCCTCATGCTCAAGGATGGAGGCTGAAGCCAGCCTGGCTGGTACATGTGTCTTCATCTTTTTTAGTTTTCTTTTTCATTTCTTAGTGATCCAAATATAGCTTGAAAATTATATATAAATTACAGAAAATACTAAGGATTGCCAGCAATATATGTCCTTTTTTTAAAAAAAAATAGCGTCTACTTTTTTTTAAACATATGTCTGATGATCAAGCAAGTTTGGTGATTCCAATCTCCAGTTCAAGTGTGTAGCTAGGCAGCTTGGTGAGCAGCTAGATGAGAGGCAGCACATTTTAGATGGATGGCTACAGTTACTGGATGTGTTCAGATATTATATTTTTATTTATAGTTTCCCCTCAAATTTCTACTTCTTTACCTTTTCACCTTGCAAGATTGTAGTAAGCGCTCATATGAGCTTTTATTTGTGCTAACCTGTAGCGATAAATTGGCCTTGAGCAGTTTATTTGGTGATTTCAGTAGCTTTTATTTATAGTTGCCTGTGTTTATAGACGTAATCCACGTGTGATCGGTTGGGGTTTTTTTTTCCTTGCCTTCCACGTGTGATCATGTTTGCCCTACTAATGCTCATGAATCTTTTCAAATCAACGGAAGAGCTGGGCTACGACAGAGAGGTGCTCGAAGAAGCGTATGATCGACAGCATAGAGGTAACATACGTATCAGGGCAGTATTTTCGTACGTGAACAGCTAACTAATCGTACTTCGATATAACATGCAGCAGAGTACAACCTCCAGCCGCACCATTCTAACACTGCACCGCTGTGCTCAGCATACATACTAACCGTCTATATAATCGCTTTACAGATTACTTGCCCCTCGACGCTTTTGATTCAGATGAAGCTAAAAGCTCTACTGCCGCTGTGGACGTTGGTGAAAACTTCACGGCTATCAACACTTTTCTTTTAGTGCTGAAGTTAGGTGTTCGCCCCTATGGCTTTTGCAGTATGGAGTCCCCTGTGTGTTGAGCCGTCTCAGAGACCATTAGTGATCCTGTTCCTGTTATTATGTGAACATCGGACGCCTATCGTCCTAGCGTACAAATTCATCATCTCGCTTGTAGATGGTGCCTGTATGTACTATGTGCTAACGTTTGTGACCATATGTATGTACTCTGCTGCCTAATGTAATCTTCGCACGTTTCAGTTCAGTCTGATTCTGGCTAATGTGATCTTCATGCGTTTCAGTTCAGTCTGGTTCAAGGCAGCCAGTGCCAGCCCGTGCGCATAGGCGCGCCTTAAAACACTAGTGTATACATCGATCCTTGCGGTTTGTGTTTTTTAACAATTTTTTCCTTTAGTAGATTGTGATAATGCTCATGACATGTTCTTTTCCTTTCTCTTGACGTCATATGGTTGGAGATGGAGCAGAGCAAGTAGATGCATCGGCTAATATAATACTATTGGCATATATTGATCCTTGTGATCTGTGATTCTCTACAGTTTTTTTCTTTAGTAAATTGTGATGATAAATGCGACGCTTGACCTGTCCTTACTGTTTCCTCCGTTCTCTATCAGTTATGCTTGCTCCTGCTACTAAGGGTGTGTTTAGTTTGTAAATTTTTTTGGCTTTGGCTACTGTAGCATTTTCGTTTGTATTTGTCAATTAGTGTCCAATCATGGACTAATTAGGCTCAAAAGATTCGTCTCGTGATTTTCTACCAAACTGTGTAATTAGTTTCTTTTTTCGTCTACATTTAATGCTCCATGTATGTGTCTAAACATTCGATGGAACGTTGCTGGAAGAAGAGAACTAGTCCGCTCGGTCCTCAGTTCCCTACCAGTGTACCTATTGACGGTGGTGAAGGCACCAAAAAACTTCCTGAAGGAGATTGACAAGCAGAGGAGAAGATTCCTTTGGGCAGGAGACCAAGAGCTGTCAGGAGGTAAATGCAAGGTGGCATGGGTTAAAGTCTGTATGCCACCGTTCAATGGCGGAGCAGGCATCATTGAACTGGAAAGCTTTAGTAGAGCGCTAAGATTAAGATGGCTTTGGTACTTGTGGGATGACAGAGAACGTCCGTGGAAAGGATTTGAGCTGCCGGTGGACAAGAGTGACATAGCCCTTTTCAACGCTGCAACCTTGGTGGAGATAGGGAATGGTGAGAAGGCCTCCTTCTGGACCTCAAGATGGTTGCAAGGAGAGGCACCGGCAACAGCATACCCAGACTTGTTCAAACACAGCAAAAGGAAGAATAGGACTGTCAAGGAAGCTCTGACGGACAGTAAATGGATCAGGGATGTGGACTACAACATGACGGTGAACATAATCTCACAATTCGTAGCCTTGTGGGGAAGGCTACAAGGAGTAGAGTTGCGGCCACTTCAAGCGGACAAGATAACCTGGCTTCATACCCCAGATGGTCAGTACACAGCAAGGTCGGCATATCATCTGCAATTCATTGGAAAAACATCATCAATGACAGCTGAGTATACATGGAGAACCAAGGCTCCACCGAAATGCAGGTTCTTCACTTGGTTGATGCTCCAAAACAGGGTCTGGACAGCGGCACGCCTACTGATCAGGGAATGGCCGAATGAATATTTCTGCCCGCTGTGCATGAGAAACCTTGAAACAATCTGTCATCTGGTATGGTACAGGAGTGCCGTTACTCGAAAAGTATTTGGGACAAGGTGGGTTCATGGATCTCTGCACCTGCTCTAAATCCGGCAAACTGGAACCGGACAAATGATTTCGGTCAGTGATTCGTCAACATGGGGAACAGCGGTCAGGGAGCCAGGAGGGATGGCGTTCAGTCCATGGTCATGCTAACTGCTTGGGTGATCTGGAAGGAAAGGAACAATCGCATCTTCAACAAAAGCTACAGGACGCCTATACAACTGTATAGCGAAATTTAGGATGAAGCAAAAATGTGGGTGAGGGCAGGGAACAAGGGTATGGAGGTGGTGCTTCCAGCCACAGCACAGCAACTTGGCGTTGCGCTGGCTGGGGGAGTAGTCTAGATGAATGTCCTTTTAGGAAGAATTGTATCAATCTGTGTAAGCTGACCATATGAATGGCAGGGGTGGCGTGGTATCACTACTTCGGTGAAGCCATGCATAAAACGGGCGGCCATGTCGCCTAAACACTTGTACATATTTTGCTCTCCTCTTATCAATGAAAGCCGGTAACGGATCTTTCAAAAAAAATAAACATTCAATGTGACAGGAAATCTTGAAAATTTTGGGGAACTAAACATTCGGAAGGCGTGGATGGAGATGGAGACAGATACAGAAGAGCAAGCAGATGTATCGGCCAACAATTCTAGCACACTGAATAGTAGCGGCCGCAAAAACCGATCCGAGGCGCGGGACTATTTTCACATTATACCATCTGTTAACAGAGAGCCTCCAAAAGCGAAGTGCAATCACTGCAGCAGAGAGCTTACATGGGGTCACGGGACATCAGCTTTGCACAAGCATCTCAAAAGTTGCAACAAAAAACGTTCAGCAATTGAAGAGACGCCGAACCATCCAAGGTACTACTTACCCTTCAAGTTCTGCATCACAACGCTTAATATATGGGTACATGTGATCCTTTAAATTATGGTATTAATCTTCTGATGACCAACCTGTGATCCTTTTCCTCTTGTAGTGTCGGCAACAGTATACACAATGGTGTGAAGGACCGAAAACGGCGACTAGAAGGGGGTGAATGGGAGCCGTAAAATTTCTTGCGAAATATTCGGCCGCTGTCCCAAATTCACCGCCAAACACGCGAAGCAACCAACGTGATGTCCATGGCCCAAATGACAGGGTGGATGTTCCCTAAGAACACATTAGGACACTACAAGGCCAACGTAAAAAGACGAAACTCAAATCGGAGCTCAAACCTGCAAACCGCGGAACAAATAATGGGGCTGAAAATTCAAGGCTGTGCAGCAGCACGCACAGGAAGAGAGAACTGACAGTAACAGGCAAGAAGAAGATCAACACCCTCCAAACCGTGAGTAGTACTCAAGCAAGACAAGTTAAAATAATGCTCTAATGATGAGCCATTAATTGCCTGGAGTAAATTGTAACCGAACCGATCAATTATACGAAATTAAGTAAAAAAATCATCCGCTGAAGCAGATAATTTAACAAATTTAAGTCCGTATAACCCGGTAGTCCGTGAAACTATGAAGAATTTCAAACCAACCAACATACAAACCAAGATCGTACAAGTTTAGGAGCCACAGTCACATATTACATAAAGTTCGTAACAACACTGAGATACATCGGAGTTTAAAACATAAAGTTATTACAAACCAAGTTCATAATGAAATAGTGGAAGCAAATAGTTTTAAAACCACGCACACATGTTTAGTTCAGATATAGTGCCAGGAGATAGTCATTTCCAACAAAAACATCAGATAAGACATATGGAGAGACCATACCCTTGGTCCTAGTTGTCGCCCACCGCAGGGTATAGGCAATTGATGCAATAACCGTAGTACATGTGATCATCTGCAATAACAATGAGAACAACGCCCTGAGTACGAGAAAGTACTCAGCTAGACTTACCCGTCTTAAACTAAAAATAAAGTGACACTAAGGAGTATGCAAGGCTTTCTTTTAGTGGACTAGCTGACTCATTTGCGAAAGAGCAACGTTGACATAATAAACCATTTAAATAATTTGTCTGCATCATCTTTATTATAACCTATCAATCTAGATAAGCATCTATACTATAGTAATCACTTGATTAACCATTAACCTTCCATTTACCAGCTTAGATTTAGCATTTCCAACATTATCCACATAACCATCAGTATTCCATCGTCATTACTACGATGTTGTAACTCGAGTCAAGTGCTCACTATCCAGGAGCGATGGCGATTCGAATTGATTCCTAACCAGCTGGTGATTTATTCCTCACACAAACGACATTCACCGATTAAGTGAGCTACAGATCACCAATGACACTATCCAGGTAAACGTCGCGGGATAAACTGGAGCCGCAGTACCCAGCGACCACCCGACTGCCAGGAATCAGGCCTTGCCTGCCCTTGGGCTCACTCTTCGTGCCCCTGTCATACCCCCTTCAGCACCAATACGCGCACCCGTGTAGATCTCGGCCCGAATAATGCCACTAGCTTCGCGGTCGAAAGGTACGTTATTCGGTTGTAAGGTCCAAATGGCTAGAGGGGGGTGAATAGCCTATTTAAATTTTCTACAAGCTTCACTAAACAATAAAGTTAGTATATAAGATGGTGAAGCTAATTCTAGCACTAGCTCAACTACTTTTATGCAAGCCACAAATATAATTCTAGTGCAAGGCTATGATCTCTAGTTCACACCAACAAATCTAAGTCTCTAAACTAATTACCCCTAAGTGATACAAACTACTCTAACCACACTAGACAAAATATAGTGCATGAATGTAAAAGGGAAGTGAATTGATTCTTATACCGACGGTGTAGAGATGAGATGTATCCAAAGAATCAATCACACACAATCACAATGAGAATCCTCGGCAAGGGATGACACAAGAATTTTTACCGAGGTTCACTTGCTTCTCGGCAAGCTACTCCTCGTTGTGACGATGCACCCACTTGATGGATCACGAGCTAATCAACTATCAAGAGTTGAACCCTCAGCGAGTGCCACACATCCACTCACAAGATGAGGATCCTCCAAGCCACGAGCTCCACTAAAGTAGCCAATTCGCGAACTCCTGCGGGGAAGGTTCAAGAACCCCTCACAATCACTTGGTGAGGCTCGAAATAATCTCCAATCACGAGCTCAACACCACCGCTGCTCCAAGCCATCTAGGGTGTCGGGAAACACCCAAGAGTAACAAGCAATCCGCAGCAAACTCGAGAATCAAGTGCCACTAGATGCAACTCTCAATGCAATGCACTTGAATCTCACTCAATCTCTCTAGAGTATGCAACCAACCAAGGAGATGAGTGGAGGGGGAAGTTCTCTAGCTCAAAGTATGTCTCAAGTGTTCAAAGAGTCAAGAGAGAGCACCCAAACCCAGCCACCATCTATTTATAGCGAAGAGGTAAGCAACTAGCCGTTACCAGACAACGCAGTGAAAATCGTGATGACCGGACGCACCGGTCAGGGTAACCGGACGCGTCCGGTCACTACAGGACAAACAGCAGCAGTGCGCGTCAGAGAGAGCCGTTGCCGTGACCGGACGCGCTACACCGTTTGACCGGACGCGCTGCACCCGGCGTCCGATCGGAGTCCAGAGAGCTCCTCGTGCGATCGGACGCGTCCGGTCGCACATGACCGGATGCGCCACCGCGTTCGATCGGCACTGAGACACGCGCTGCCCACTGGGTGCATGACCGGACGCTCCGGTTCCATGAGGGACCGGACGCGCCGGTTCATGACCTTCACGCGTGCGTCTCTGCCTACGGTTTGAACTGACCGGATGCGCAGGTCACCCTAGACCGCGTCCGGTCCAGCGTCCGGTTGGAGTTTTTAGAGATAAACACTCCGGACTTTCGCCACATTTTCTCGCCTCCAGCGCAATAGAAAATAGGCATTTTATTTCCTCGAAAACGCCTAAATCCTGCGCTCGCAAGCTCGGTAGGAGGGAGAGAGGACCCCAAACCCCTCTCTACCGCTCAAACTCTACCGCCTTCGCAAATGTGCTAACACCACCAAGTGTACACCATCATATGCATGTGTGTTAGCATTTTCACAATCATTTTTCAAGGCGTTATGTTAGCCCTCTACTAGATCCTAATGCATATGCTCAAGATAATGACCTAGTAGCACTTGATTCATGAGCTAACCGTGATTGCCCCTTTTGATAGTCGGCTATCAATCCTAAACCCGGTCAATCACTTCTCTACTCATTTTAAACCGGCAAAAGCAAACCCTATGATTATACCTTTGCCTTGATCACTTTGTTCCATGTCCATCTCCACATGCTTGATCACCTTGATCATCATTTTATGTGCATCTCCACCTCATGTGATCTTGTGGCCATCACTTCATGCCACATGTTCCTTCATCACGTGTGTTGCTTATGCCTAACTCATTCCACTTGATACAATAGCATTAGCAACTTGGTGTTATTAATTACCAAAACCAAACTTGGGCTTTCATCGGCCAGCTAAATATGAGGCATGCGTTCAACATGACAAGAGGGACGAGTAATGATCGGTCCTTAACTGACACAGACGGAAAACTAATAGCACCCCAAAACCCTGTCTGGTTGCCTTTAACTTTTCCGTCTGGTCTCCAATTATCTATCAACACATGGTTATTTCCAGGATATCATCTATTCCATAGCTAAAGTATTCCAGTAATCACCTATAATTGTAGGTGACAGAAAATCACCGATCGTTACCGATCTAAGCAGTTATTCGATCCTAAACCTAACAAGATAAGAATATAATAAGGTAGGCAAGGATAGTAATAAATGCATCAACGGTTTCACTCAACTCCTATAACTTAATGCAACAATATATAAAACTGATATATAAAAGATTGCTTTTATAAAGTCGGAGACTTAGAATGCTCCGGGGCTTGCCTCGCTCAAAGGAACTAGGTTGATGGTCCACGCACTCGGACAGGTCCTCTCCTTGCTCCTCTACCCCTGGCACCTCCTGTGCCTAGATTTCCTGTGGGTCGGCCTCGGCCTGCTCCTCTTGTACTGCTACTTGCACTTCCTCCTGCGATTTTGTATGATGTAATTGCATAAGTGAGGATGCAAGCGGTGCGTCGGATGCGATGGCATATGATGATCGTGATTGCATGCAATGCTGATGAACACACTTAGATTCATTGGATAGGATAGAGGTAAAACTTTTCTACTAAAGCATTGGTTGAAATGAAGCCTAATTGCAGAATTTATGAGAAAGAGAGGATGGATCTCAAGATGGACAAGCTTATCGTTTTGGTGCAGCTGTTGGTGGTGTTGTGTTTAGTAATTGCAGTCCTAGTACTTTTAGGTGTGGTAGTGCTTATTAGCAAGTGAAGCAAGTAAATCGGCCGACGGCGGGGCTTGCGCGGAGGGGCGGGGCCGACGGCCTGGAGCGCGTTGTAACATCCTAGATGTTACGAAATTAACAAAACTCTAATCATGTTAATTATCATGCATAATCATCAAGCATTAAGACATTATCATATGTCATGTTTCAATTTAACCATATCCATGTTCCATGTGCCTTGTTAAATTGTTTTATGCAATAATGTCAATGTTGGTAATTATGAAACTTTGCGAAATTTTCATATAAAAATTTAGTGAAATAATTAAACTTTTGCTTAATTAAACATGTTAAACTTGAACTCCAAGTTTGAAATTGGATTTGAACTCCATCACCTGGTTGAGTTGTTTGAAAAGTATTTGTTTCCTAATTAATTACCAAAATTGCTAATTAGTATTTTATTAATCCTAAATTCAAATTCCAAGTTTGAAAACCTATTTTCAAAACTATTTAGAATTTGAAGTTGGTCCAAAACGCATAGTTGGAAATCTCGAGAAGTTGAACAACCTTCGTTTTTGGAGATTTTGAAATTGCTATGCAAATTTGGGAGTAATTGAAGAAAACAGAAAAATGGAAGAATGAGGTGGTTTTAGTCGCTACAGTAAGCTGCCTGGGAAGCTGCTGGCCTGCCTGCTCGACGTCGCCGACCTTCTCACCGTTTCTAGGCGCATCCTTGCCACCTCCTGCGTCGCCGTGGCAACGCCGAGTACCTGCTGGAGCGCCTCGACGTTTCGCCCTCGCCTAAAAAGCCCAGAGCCGACCGCCGTTCTTTTTCTTCTTCCTCTCGCTGCTGCCGTCGAGCCTCCATCCGCCGGTGCAAACCACCGCAGCAGCTCGTCCTCGGGCCAAATTGATCGCGCCGCCGCGTTCGCCTCTCCCTCACGCACCTCTTGAGCTAGCCCGCACAGCCTCGCTTCGCCTAGCTCGGTCGGGCGCCCTGTTGCCACCACGGTCAGCCGCCATGGCCGCCGAGCTCGCCTTGCATGTGGCCAGCCGCCACCAGCTACCCTCTTGCCCTTGCCTTCCTTGTTTTCGTGTTTCCCTTGATGCCGTAAAGCTCTCCGGCTTGATGGTTGATTCGTTTATCTACTGGAACCGTCGTGTCGTGCGTCGCCGCTACCGCCGTGCCGCTGCTCGCGCGGCCACGCCTCCTCGGGCCATCGCGAGGCAAGCTGCGGGCACCAGCGTGTGCGCACGAGCCTCGGGATGCTCCCCGGACTCTTTCCCGACGCCGAGGTGCCTTTGTTCCGCTGAAATCGCCGTCCGATAATCTCCTCTGTTCCAGCTCGAGTGAAGGACCCCGTGCAGCAATAAGAAGAAAGGGGAGGGCCTAAGTGCGAACTCTGTGATTTAGATGAATAGTGTGCTACAGGGTTTTCTTTTTCTTTTTCTATGTTTAGCTGAAAATTGTGAATTTCATAACTATTTATTGGTGCATGCTAAAATCATGAAACTTTTTGTGTAGTCTCCTCATGATGTGCTCTACGTGGAAAAAATATTAAACCATGAAACTCAATAGTTTTTAGATGCTTAAAAATTAGCTCTTTTAATTAATAAATGCTTATTCCATGATTTTTTTAGACTTAAATAAATATCCAATGGTCATGAAACTTTTTGTGTATCTATTTTATGCTTATACCTGCCTTCACAAAAAGTTTGGGACTGTTTTAATAAATTCTAATTATCCACTTAATTACATGCTTTAATTTTTAATTAGTTAATAAATACAAAAAATGGTTCATATAAGTAGTCAAATGACTTGGGTGAACTTTATGCCTAGATTGTGGACCTTGGAACACTAATTCCTTTGTTGTTCCTTGGCAACTTGATCATCTTGATGTTATGCTCACAATTAACTTTTTAGTTAATTAATAAATAAAATAGTTTCCTTGAATAACTAGTTAGTGAATGCATGTAATTAGGTCATGTAACAATCTTTGCTTGCCCTCATGGTTAAGCTAAGTAGGTGCTTTTCACATCAAAACCTTGCTGGTCCTTGTTAGTGTTACTTCTTTGTGATAAACAATCAATTGATTTATGGGATAACTAAAAATGCTTTATAAATATTAACCCTAGTTCTCAGCGAAGGAAAGTTGTACCCAAGTTGTGTATCTTGTGTGTTCATCAATATCCATATTGCATTCATCATGCATCATGGCATGCATTTCATCATGTTAAAGCAAGCATCATTTATTACGTGTAGTGCACGAGAGCGAGAAGATTCACATTGATCAAGTGTTGGAGAAGGTTCATCCATCAGTGGCGATGATGTCAAGTCTAACTCCATGGTGTCTCTATGGAACTAACCTTCTCTGCAACGCAGACAAGCCCCGGAGCATACAACTTTTTCCTTGTATTTATAAATGTTTTTATAATTTGAGTCCTATAATATGTGCATTAAGTTATAGGGGTTGAATTGAAAACCGTTGCTGCATGATTACCTTGATATTCCAATACATTTCCTTGTCACCTTCGAGCAGTTGTAGGCTAGTTGATGCTTAGCCTTGCTTAGTTGTTTAGAGACGCATGATGGGTTCATCATTCACATTGGTTTTTTGCTAAGGAATTGTCCTGGGGATGATGGCTTTATCATTCGAGATGGTATCTTATTTTGATACAAGTAATGAAATATGGATATGGTTAATATGAGACCGGGCGGGTTAGCTTGCATCGAGAATGGAGTCTCAATGTAGTGCTCCGCCTGTGTCGATTAAGGACCATTCGTTGTTGGCCCTTGAATCAAGATTTTTACAGTATTAGCCACATACTCTGGTAAGCCTGATACCTCGGCTATTTCATTATGGGAAAGGACAACCACGCACGGAGAGTGGAGAGATGGTGAGAGTAGCGTGTACCCACCCTACTGGAATAGGGTAGGGCGGTGGAGTACTGTGCTCTCGGGTGGCGCGAACCCGTTCCTGTTTTGGAGGATCCAAGTGAAGGTTGATATATGTAGGTCTGGGACTTGCATATGTCGTGTGGTTGGGAATCCCCAGCAGGGTTTAATCGGTTCGAATCACCGTTTGCTCTACGGTAACATGAGACTTGATTCTCACACCATCATCGTAGTTAATCAAAGGAAACATGGTTACTTATGGATACGAGAAGAAATGAATTGAGATGTTTAAAGAAGTGATTGATTTAGATTAGGTGCAAATTGGATACCGATGATAAACCTAATACAAAAGCTAAAACATTGAAAGTAAGGATCTATTTGTAGTAAGCTTTTATGCAAAAGAAATCTTGATTATTGCTACAGACTTATCTTGATTTCCCGTAAGCCAGCATATCCTTAGAGTCTTTTCTTTTCATCGGGTAAGTCTTGCGGAGTACAATTAAGTACTCAGGGTTTGTTAACCCCTGTTGCAGGTTCTGATTTGTGCTGCTAATCAAGGTCATGTCGGTGGGCTCAATATGATCTGGATGTATCTTCTATCTTAGGTGCTTCTTCTAAATTGCTTCCGCTGTTCTATTCACCTTTTGGAACTAAAGATATGTTTTACTTAAACATGTTTTGTAAACTAATGTTATAAGACTTCTGCACTCCGATGTAAATTATTTTTGTAATAAGTGTTGTAATGTTGTGGCAACTCCATTGTTGATCCTGTATAAGTTGTAAAATGTGGATGATTCGGGATTTCCGAGGACACCCGACACACTACCAGATTATCTGGCTCTCATGTGTAGTAGTCAGAGGTCTTAAGGACAACGAGGGGTGCATGTGGGCCATATAATCTGGGTGGTTCTGGCACACGCGTGCGGGCGGGCGTCCTCCTCGCTGCCGTGGACTTGCGCGGAGGGGCGGGGCCGACGGTCTGGAGCTACGCCTGCGGGGCTTGCGCGGAGGGGCGGGGCAGCTACGCCAGCGGGCTTGTGCGGAGGGCCGGGGCTGACGGCCTAGAGCGGGCGCCAGGTGGCGCTGGCGCTGGCGACGGCGTAGCCTCTGGCGGCTCCGTCTCTCCCATCTCTCCCATGAGACTGATGAAAGCCCAAGTTTGGTTTTGGTAATTAATGACACCAAGTTGCTAATGCCATATGTTAAGTGGTTTGAGTTAGGCATAAGCAACACACGTGATGAAGGAGCATGTGGCATGAAGTGATGGCCACAAGGTCACAAGAGGTGGAGATGCACATACAATGATGATCAAGGTGATCAAGCATGTGGAGATAGACATGGAACAAAGTGATCAAGGCAAAGGTATAAACCATAGGGTTTTTCTTTTGCCGGTCTAAGATGAGTAGAGAAGTGATTGACCGAGTTTAGGATACATAGCCGACTATCAAGAGGGGCAATCACGGTTAGCTCGGGAATCAAGTGCCACTAGATCAATGTCTTGAGCATATGCATTAGGATCTAGTAGAGAGCTAACATAACGCCTTGAAAAATGTTTGTGAAATGCTAACACACATGCACATGGTGGTGTACACTTGGTGGTGTTAGCACATTTGCGAAGGCGATGGAGTTTGAGTGGTAGAGAGGGGTTTGAGTTCCTCTCTCCCTCCTGCCGAGCTTGCGAGGCGGGATTCGGCGCTTTTTAGGGAAGTGAAACGCCTATTTTCTACTGCGCCGGAGGCGGGGAAATGGAGGCGTAAGTCCGGTGTGTTTCTCACTGAAAAACAGTGACCGGACGCTGGACCGGACGAGGTCCAGGGTGGACCTGCGCGTCCGGTCAGCTCAAGTCGAGGGCTGAGGCGCAGCGCGCCTAGGGTTTCTGACCGGACGCTGGTCTGGCCTGACCAGCGCGTTCGGTCAGTTCACCTGGGCGCAGAGGAAGGCGTGCGACCAGCGCGTCCGAGGGTCTCCGGGACCGGAGCATCCGGTCGGGCACCCAGAGGAGCAGAGCGTGGTGTGGAGCTGATCGGACGCGCGGCGCATCCGGTCACATAAGATCGGACGCTTCCGATCGCGCAGGGAGCTCTCTGGACTCCGATCGGACGCCGGGTGCAGCGCGTCCGGTCATTTGGTGGAGCGCGTTTGATCATGGCAACGTCTCTCTCTGATGCGCACTGTTGCTGCTTGTCCTGTAGTGACCGGACGCGTCCGGTCACCCTGACCAGTGCGTCCGGTCATCACGTTTTTCACTGCGACGTCTAGTAACGGCTAGTTGCTTACCCCTTCGCTAAAAATAGCTGGTGGCCAGGTTTGGGGAGTTATCTCTTGCATTTTTGCTGACCTTGAGACATCTTTTGAGCTAGAGAACAACCCCTCCACCCATCTCTTTGCTTGGTTGCACATCTTGAGTGAGATTGAGTGAGATTCAAGTGCATTACTTGAGAGTTGCATTCTAGAGGCACTTGATCTTCGAGTTGCTGCGGATTTCTTATTACTCTTCCGTGTTTCCCGACGCGGTAGACGGCTTGGAGCAGCGGAGGTGATTGAGCTCGCAATTGGAGATTGTTGGAGCCCTCACCAAGTATTGTAAGGGGTTCTTGATCCTTCCCCGCGGGAGTTCGCGAATTGGATACTCTAGTGGAGCTCGTGGCTTGGAGGATCCCAATCTTGTGTGCGGTTGTGCGGCGCCCGCCGAGGGCTCGACTTTTGATAGTCGATTAGCTCACGAACCGACAAGTGGGTGTATCGCCACAACGGGGAGTAGCTTGCCGAGAAGCAAGTGAACCTCGGGATAAATTCTTGTGTCGCTCTCTTCTCGAGGATTTCTCTTGTGTGATTGATTGATTGGTACTTCTCATCTCTACACGGCGGTATAATCACTCGAAACTCTTCTCTCGAATTACTTCTTGTATCTAGCTTGTAGTTGTTGTGTTTAGTGGATAGCCTTGTACTAAACTTGTGTAGGTCGCTTGCTTAATTAGTTAGAGCCAGTGCATTTTGCTTCGCCACCTTTTATATTAACACGTGTGGTTAAGTAATTCTTGTAGAAGTTTTAATTAGGCTATTCACCCCCTTTAGCCTATTTGGACCTTACAACTGACCGTGACTAAACGAACAAAGAAGGGATAAGGCAGGGGCATAACGGGGAAAAAAATATGGTGCCCCAAAAAAATTTTCCCAAAAAATCCTACTCACGGCATTATAGCGGGTCTGGCTCCTTTAATAAGGGCAGTTCAGCGAAGACCACAATCTTAATGGCATTCCAGCGAAACCCACCCCACATAAGGGCAAAATTCTCATTTTCTCGCCAGTGGCAGGCAAATCCACGTCTCAGTCGAAGGACGAATCGAACCCCACCCAAGAACTGGGCCCTGGGCCGGGGATATTCGTTTGGGCCTGATAGCTGGCGGTGTTTGGTTCACCTTCTAAACTTTCGCTGTCCCATCGAATGTTTGACACATGTATGGAGTATTAAATATAGACTACATATGAAACTAAATGCACAGATTAAGACTATTCTGCGAGACGAATTTTTTAAAACTAATTAGTCCATGATTTGACAATGCGGTGCTACAGTAAACATGTGCTAATGACAGATTAATTAGGCTTAGAGCCTGTTCGCTTCGCTGAAAAGCCATGACTCAAAGTCCTGCTCGCTGATTTGTTGTAAGAGAAAAACATTGTTCCGGCTAAAAAAACAAGCTAAAAAGTACGGATTATAAGTCAAGCGAACAGGGCCTTAATAAATTTGTCTGACGGATTATGTAATTTGTTTTTTTATTAATATCCGAACACCCTACGTGACACCCTCGTGTGACATCTTCTAAGCTGGCCCCGTTCGCTTATGCTGAAAAAAACAAACTGAAACACTGTTCCGACTGATTTATGTGAGAGAAAAATATTATTCTAGCTAAAAAATATAAGCTGAAAAATACGGATTAGCCAGCTGAACAGGGTCTAGTCACTGGATCCAAACACCCAGAGCGGTGGCTTGATGCTTTCTCTAAGCTCTTAAGTCTGAACCTGCTCTCCCATTCTTTACCACCTTTGGGTGTGTTTAGATGAAAAAGTTAGGGTGAAAAGTTACTGTAGCACTTTTCGTTGTTATTTGGTAAAATTTGTCCAACCATGGATTAATTAGACTCAAAAGATTCGTCTCGAACTTTACAGCCAAACTATGCAATTAGTTTTTATTTTTATCTACATTTAAAGTTTCATGCATGCGTTTAAAGATTTGATGTGATGGGTGGGAGAGGAAATATTTCGGGTTACTGTAGCAAGTGAACGCGGCCTTTGTTCTCTTCTGTCTTCTCTGCGTTGCCTGCCCTCCCCTCTCTTTTGCTTCCTCCTCCGTTGACCACCGCTCAAGAACAATGCTTCAGCCAGATCTGCTGGAGGCAGGAGAGGCGACTGCTGTGGTGGGCGCGATTCTATGGCTGGCGCAATCCATCCTCGAAGCTCTTCTACCCACCGGCGAGCTCGACGCGTGGCTTCATCGAGTTGGCCTCGCTGGTGCCATCGGTGAGCTTAAGTCTGAGGTCGAGAGGATGGAGACGGTTGTTAACGGTGTCGGAGGGAGGGCGGTCGGGAACAAGCCGCTTGGCCGCTCTCTCGCTCGTGTGAAGGAGCTCATGTATGACGCCGACGACGTGGTCGATGAGCTCGACTATTGCAGGCTCCAGCAACAGGTCGAAGGAGGTATGTATACATCGATCCTTGTGGTTTGTGGTTTTCTTGACATTTTTTTTTGCTTTAGTATAATAAATTGTGATAATCCTCATGACACCGACCAATACTGGTGGTATACATCGATCCTTGCGATTTGTGTGTGTGTGTGTGTGTTTTCAGTTATCGCCTTTACTAATAATAATTTGTGATAATAAACGCTGACACAGTGACACTTGATATGTTCTTACTTTTTCCTTTCTCTATCAGTTATGCTTGCCCCTGCTTCTGAACCGGAAGGCATGGTTGAGGATAGAAACAGAGATATAACAGAGCAAGTTGATGCATCGGTCAATACTGCTGGTATATATACATTGATCCTTATGATTTTCTACAATTTTTTTCTTTTGTAAATTGTGATGATAAACGCTGACACTTGATATGTCCTTTCTCTGTCAGTTATACTTGGAGATGGAGACAGAGATAGAGAAGAGCAAGCAGATGTATCGGCCAACAATACTGGTACACTGAATAATAGCGGCCGCAAAAACCGATCCGAGGTGTGGGACTATTTTCACATTATACCATCTGTTAACAGCGAGCCTGCAAAAGCAAAGTGCAATCACTGCGGCAGAGAGCTTACATGGGGTCACGGGACATCAGCTTTGCACAAACATCTCAAAAGTTGCAAGAAAAAACGTTCAGCAATCGAAGAGACGCCGAACTGTCCAAGGTACGACTTACCCTTCAAGTTCTGCATTGCGCAGCCCTAGAGCATGGAGCCAGCACCTTAATATATTATATATGCATACAAGTTTTTATTATTATAGGAAAACAATATGATCGCTTTACTGAAACTATGACATCCAATGCAACTCTGAATTATGGTAATAATTTTCTGATGACCAAACCACGATCCTTTTTCCTCTTGTAGTGCCAGCGACAGAGTACAAAATGGTGCCACAATTTCGACCAATGATTCAGAAGGCAGAAAAAGAATGAGAATTGAGTACAATGTAGCTACTACCACACACCTCTGGGACAAGGCCGAATTTTTGAAAAGGATCCAGGAAATAGTTCTTGAGCTAAGAAGCATCCGAGGCAATGTGATTGAGTATCTCAAGGACTCTATTGCAAGGCCTGATCAGTATCAGATTAACAACTCAGATACACAAGTAAGAACATCAAGCTCTCTTCCTGGAAAGGTATATGGAAGGAATTTGGAGAAAAGCAAAATCATATTGGATATCAAAGATGCTAAGTCGGATAACATAACTGTGCTACCTATTGTAGGCATTATAGGAGTTGGGAAGACCGCTTTAGCTAAACTTGTATACCATGATCAACATGTTGAAAGAGAATTTGAGCGAATATGGGTTTCATTGTCCAACATCTTTGACGAAGTAAGAGTGACAAGGGAAATCTTAGATGTTGTTACTCTGGCTAGCCATGAAGGATCTCGGAAAAGAGAAAGCTATGAAGGAGTCAGCAACTACTCAAAGCTTCTAGAGGTCTTAAAGAAACATATGGCATGCCTGTCCAAAAAATTTCTACTTGTTCTAGATGATGTATGCGACAGCATGGATAATTCCCAATGGAAAGATCTAATAGATGCTTTGGGATCAAGTTGCAGAAAGGGTAATGTGATTATTGTGACAGTTAGAAATTTATTCGTTGCAAAAAGGCTTGGTACAATAGAACCAGTTAAGTTAAGAGCTCTAGGAAATGATGATTTTTGGCTTTTGTTTAAAGCATGTGCATTTGGTGATAACATCTACAAAGAACATCTAGATATCGGCCGTCAAATAGCTAAAAAGTTAAATGGCAACCCATTAGCAGCAGAAAGTGCAGCAGACATGTTAAGAGAGCAGCCTACTCTTCACCACTGGAAAAGCATCATGGAGAATGGTGTTTGGGAATCTCTGCAATTCCGTGGAGGCATTGTGACTGCTTTGAAGATTAGTTATTATCAGCTACCATACAATTTACAACAATGTCTCTTGTTTTGTTCTATATTTCCGAATGGTTATTTGTTCCATGTTGACAATTTGGTTTACATGTGGATATCGTTGGGATTTGTGAAATCTGTTGAGGTAGGACAAGATCACCTCAATGCTCTGGTTAGCTCAGGTTTCTTTGAGCATGTTGAAACAGAAGACTCCACTATGCACTATAAAAAATGCTACGTTATGTGTGGTATTATGCATGAACTTGCAAGACTGGTTTCAAGGGCTGAGTTTGCAACTATGGATGGTTTAGAGTGCAAAGAAGTTCTACCAATCGCACGCCATTTTTCAATCCTAATTGATTCAGCATACCATGAAGATGAATGTGGGATCATACTTCGTAGTGGGAAGTTCGAAGAAAAATTGAAGAGTATAATTTCTTCAATGAGAAGATTGAGGACATTGATCTTAATTGGGCATTATGACTCTTTATTCTTCCAGTCCTTCCATACCTTCATGTGTAGTTTGGTAAATTGTACCCATCTTCGCTACCTAAAACTTGAGAACAAAGGGAGCAATGAAACTTTGCCTATATCTCTAAGCAATTTTTACCATCTTGAGGTACTAGATGTTGGACAACCAGTTATTGTTGATGGTACAAGTGATCTTGTCAACATGAGGAATCTTGTTCTCTCAAAGGGAGCATGCGGTGCTTGCTCCCCAGCATGGTTTGCTTGCTTGCAGACGATCCATCTAGAGGATTGTGAAGGGTGCGAAATACTCCCATCTCTGGAAAGGTTATCGTGTCTTACAAGGTTGAAATTAGGGAATATGCCAGAAGTCACGAAATTGTTAATTCCTTTGTTGGAGGAGCTGGTGTTGATTGATATGCCAAAGTTAGATAGATGTTTCTCCAATTCAGTGAGGGACTTGAACTCTAGTTTCAGGGTACTGGAGATCAGGAGATGCCAGGTACTGAAGTCCTTTCCCCTCTTTGAGAGGTGCGAAATATTTGAAATCGAGCAGAAGTCATGGTTGCCCAATGTTAGAGAGCTGACCATCCATGAGTGTCCTCATTTAATGGTATCAAATCCTTTACCACCATCAAGTAGATTTTGTAAATTATCCATCAGAAAAGTTTCCGCACTTCCAAGTATGGAGGGGTCGTCACACAGAGAAATGAATATTCGAAGTCATCTTGGTGGCCTAATTTTCAATGAGCTGACAGTGAATGACAGAATTTTGTCATTCCACAACCTGAGGACCATAACTCGATTGACAATAGTGGGTTGCAACAGTCTATTGTACATTTCACTTGGAGGTCTTATGCAACTCGTCAACTTGAAGAGGTTGGAAATACGGTACTGCACAGAATTTTTCTGTTTGGATGTTCCATCAATGCATACCCATGAAGACATGGCAGCCACAAATCTTGATGCCCTCCCATCTCTCTATCGTCTCTCCATTATCCATTGTGGAATAACCGCGGAGTGGTTATCTTTGATACTGCAACATGTGCGAGCCCTAGAGGAATTGCATCTAGAGAGATGTAAGCAGATAACAGGGCTATTGATAGAAGGAAAAGAGAATAGTTTATCAAATCTCACCTTGGCTCCATGTGCTTTGTCACAGAGAAATCCATATCGAGATGGCGCATCGACTAGGCCATGTCCTAGCAAACTCTTGCGCATTCCATCTAATCTTATCCCCTCTCTCAAGAAGATAGAAATTATGTTTTGTGAGATAACATTTCTGGGGAACAAGGAAGCCATCTCTGGATTAACCTCCCTTGAGGAGCTAAGAATTGTTGGATGCTACAAGCTGATATCGTCTTTAGTGCAGGAAGGCGAAATCAATGACCAGGCGCACGGAAGATGGCTTCTCCCGTGTTCACTTAGCGTACTGGAAATTCACGGTGCTTCCCTAGGAACGCTGCAGCCCTGCTTTCCGGGAGATTTGACCCGCCTCATAGTTTTGAAAGTGTCGTTGATCTCTGGATTGAAATTTCTACGGCTGCATTCCTGCACAGCACTGGAGAAGTTGGAAATTGGGCGCTGCACATCGCTAGACGCACTAGAGGGCTTCCAATCCCTCCGCAGTCTCAGGAATTTGGAAGTAGCAGTATGCCCAGGCTTACCTCAATGCTTAGAGAGTCTGTCCATGCCAGGTTATGAGCTGTGCCCTCGATTGGAAAGGCTTCGGATCGACAACGGATCTTTCCTTACCATGCCATTCTGCAAGAACCTCACCTCTCTCCAATGCCTACTGCTCGTGTCCCTCAAGGCAGGACTAACATGCGAGCAAGAGGCAGCGCTTCAGCTCCTCACGTCCCTGCAAGAGCTCCGATTTGACTGTTGCCCCAAACTCTCAGATCTTCCTGTGGGTCTGCATAGCCTTTCCTCCCTCAAGCGGTTGGGGATCAATTATTGCCCAAATATCTCAAGGCTGCCAGAAAGGGGCGTCCTACCTTCGCTGGAAGAACTGGAGGTCTACTATTGCAGCAAGGAGCTAACCGAGCATTGCAGAATGCTTGTAACAAGCAAGCTAAAGGTAATAATTGATGGGAAATATGTGGACTGATTACTGGGTGGTTTTTTAAGCACACGTTTCACCACATCGCCTTGGAAGGTACATATGCTTCTACCGCTGACCATGTTTATCTTCAGGGTTCTTATACATGGCTGTCATTCTAAAGTAAGAAGTCTCTTTGCAGGCATTCAAGCTGGCACCGTGGCTGTAGTGACTGTTATCACAATCAATAGGAGTATCATACTACAATCGCAAGCTGTTCGAGGAAGTGTTGAAGGCACCCTTGTTTCTCCTAGGTGACCTGCTACAAGGTTTATTATATTGGCTAGAGACGAGAGGACAAAAATGTTGTTCTTTATACTTTGTAGCTTCAAAATCCCTAGATTTTTTGTGCCAGATTCTCTGGTTATGCACAGGCTTTGTTTCACTTGTAAACCTTGCCCTAACGTGCTCATGTTGCTGAATACGGTTTTTGGTGAACAGGGCCTTGCCGAGATGTCTGAAAGCAGCGAGGTTAGATGTCCTCCTGTCATACGACTGAAAGAAGCCTGTTTTCGTTCCCATGGATGTTTACTGATTATTGATTATTCTGTAGATAAGGGACTCCAAGATACGTGCAATCCACTTTTCATCATAATGAAAAGAGTTGGTGTAAATAACCGTATCCTCAATTTTCTTGCTAAACAAGCAAAATGTTCTGAACCTACAGCACGACAGTGTCCATTTTTCAGCCTATGTTGTGATGAATACGGTTTCTCTCTGACTCTCTCTGTGCTAGAAATGAGGATTGAGAATTCATATTGTATTGAAACCACATACATTCAAAATTATATTAATTTGTTGGAGGATCAAACATGTTCTATGTGCTGATTTTTGTGATTGTGTCAACCAAAACATCTAAATTATACATTATACATTCATGCCTCAAAAATATTTAAGTAGAAAAGACAGTGGCTGTACACTTAATTTTTATTGAAACGATATTCATTACAATCACATATAATCATATATAGTCTACATGAACGATAAAAATGACAAGGTTTGACACAAGAACCACAAGGGCGAACAGCTAATTTTCAGCTAAAACAACAAAAAAGAAAACTTGGGAGAACGAGCTCTAGCTCAGTTGGCAGGCGTAGCTGGTGAGCACGCTGCCCACCAGCCTTCGAACCCAGTTCGACGCTGGTGTTCTCACCGGGATTTATTCCCATAATAATATTTCAGTGCAGCCTTTCAACGCGTTGAGCCACAAAGGGACTGCGACGCGCTGTCGCCTACGGAGCCTGGATGTCTCTGGTGAACTCTCCAAGGGCGCGTCTTCATATTTGTAGTTGTAGGTCTGGTTGTGTACAAGTGGTGTGAGTGTGCTGTGCGTGTGTGTGGTGTAGGTGTGTCTCTCTATACGAACAGATGCTACAACTGTATCCAGACGAGTGGTCTCAAAAAAAAAAAAAACTTGAGCTTACATACCATCTAAAAGAGCTAACTCGGCACAAATCCAAAGTTCACAATCTTGTGAAATTATAGTCGACGCTCTAATGATCAATCCATTAGTTTTTGTACGGACGGATGGCCATTGTTTTGCCAGGTTGATGACACCCATTGCCACTTGAACAGAAAACCTACAGATTTGGTAGTGGTAGCGACATCTGACAGAAAAGAGGACATTAACAGCAGACAAACAGAGCAACAAATTCTAAAACAACTACTTAATATTATTTTTTGTCAAAACAAATGAGCAGGGATATCCATCAATATGCGGTTAGTTATTTATTCCTTCATGCAACAAGAATTTACAAGGAAACTTGACCTGTCCACAGACTATATTATTCACCTACAGATCAACTTCACTTAAGAGCTCTTGGCCTCTTGTTTGCAACTACATATTCAGAGTAGGTCACCAGTCACCACATGCCCAAACATGGATGCATATCACTTTAGAAGTTTTCCATCTAGCATTTTCTCCAGTACTCTCATAGAAAAACAGGTTTGTTGTAGATCTCAAGCAAGGCAACATATCAAAATCAGAATGAACATATGGCAGGAGACGGATGACTGAAATGGACAGTTCCTTCAGAGTTGATAATTTGTATAGAACTCAATGTCATGAATAAAAGAGAGGTCACTAACCTTATGCATCAAATTCTTCTGTTTGATGCTCCAAAGTCCAAACATCACGTGATGTTGCCTTCTCAAAACGTGACCTGATTATGCAACTGCTTGATGCTCCCTTTTGCTGCATACAACCAACCATCTATCCAGTTAAGAACTTTGAAGACAACACTCAAGTTCCCATGAGGCCACGACCAATTTTCTGGGAATTAAGTATGCCACTGTATCAGTGAATAAAACTGGCAATCAAATTGGAAGAATGCAGCCTGAAGATGAACACACAAATAATATACATTCCGGCCATACCTCAATTTTATGAAAACCGGTCTTGTAGCATGAAAGACCATTGCCACCAATTGAAGGGAAAACCCTTTATATAAATTAAACAAAAGAAACTAATTAGCTCCGTTTGAGCATACATTATAATTACACAGATATGAGATATCAATGTTTTTTGTCATATTGAGGCATGCTGTAGACAGCAGTTACCGAAGTAGGACTCATAGATGGCAGGGAAATGTGCACATTTTTGAACTGTTCTGATAGCACGAAATACTTAAATGAAACCTTCTGGGTTGCATTGCCTCCCACCGTAGACATCATCTATACACGGATGTGTATTAAGGTATGGATTCTTGATGCATGGTTGGAGGCATCACGCACCCAGCAGCCCGGAGGCACTGCCGATTGGGAGGCATAACAGCCCCTGTTATGCAACACATCTAACAGGTTGCATCAGCCTTTCTTCCTCTGAATCAGATTGTGTCAAACTGAAATGTACAGTAGTAACCTTCTGGTGGAAAGGGGAAAAAAAACCGCGGATTCGAGACCTTTGAGAGAGCAATCTACAAGTATTGGTATTCCCCCACTCAAGAGGGAACAAGGAAATGTAGCGAGCCAGTCGGGTAATGAGTTCATAACAATTACTCATTATAGTTGGACGACTGGATATTGCGGCAGAAACATATTACAAATACACTTTCCGGTCAATCGACTAGAGGTAGAAGTCTCACTCACCGGTTCCGCACCTCTTGCTCCGAGGATTAGTTGACTTCTCCGGAGACTTGGGGCAAGCCGGCAAGGGATGTTCTGTACTTCTGTACATTAAGCAGCACCTTAACGTTAGCCACCTGCGCAAAACAGCGATAAGTGTCGCAGAGCGCGATTCGAAACGTGCCAGAAGAAATCCAGGTTGAGGATGCAGCAAGAAATCCAGGTTGAGGATGCAGCAATCCTTCTCCTCCATGGGCTTATCCGTGTCTATCTGTCATGATCTGTGAGGCCTACGGCTGCGGGGGCGGCGGCCGCGGGGTCTTTCCGGCGATGCGGACGAGCGGCGAGAGCGGGATACATCTCCCGCAGGCGCTCGATCTCTCGTGTGGACAGGATCACTTGTCGCTAGCGGCGGTGCTCCTCGACCTCCAGTGATCCGCCGTCAGCTGGCCAGAGTCAGGCCGTCAGCCGTCAGGGCAAATCCACGTCTCAGTCCGAGGAAAGAACCCCCGCGGACTTGGCCCCGGGCCGGGGAGACTCGTTTGGGGAGGATTTTTTTTAATTTATTTTTAATCTTTTTCAAAAAAATAATTTTTAAAATTAACACGGTTGATTTTCTTTTCACATCTAACCCGTTTG
This sequence comes from Saccharum spontaneum, assembly GCA_022457205.1. Classification (NCBI taxonomy): domain Eukaryota; kingdom Viridiplantae; phylum Streptophyta; class Magnoliopsida; order Poales; family Poaceae; genus Saccharum; species Saccharum spontaneum. Next base: position 52,931,726 of record CM039611.1, read on the forward strand.
GCTGGACCTATTGCCATGGCGCGGCCAAACCCCACCAACGCGCCAGCTAGCTTAGCGTGGCCGGTCAGCCAGCCACTGACCTGCTAACGTGGCTCCCTCTATCGCGTCAACCCGCCTGGCACCGTAGCAGTGACTTACATAGCTGCTCACGGCTCCCACTCTCTCTCCCCCGCTCGGCCTGTTGCGTCTAGTGCAGGATCCGGTGCCACCGGCCTCTCCCTGCCAGATTGGCCTCCAAAGCAAGTTGGTGGTCAACCCAAAGTCCCCACCCCCCACCCCCACCCCGCGAGCACGTGCGCCAAGGGCAAGGTAACGCCCCTCTCATTTCATGTTTTTTTGATGGTTTTGAAGAGCAGGCATGATAGCTAGGGTTTGAAATGGAACACTTGTGTTTGATAAGAGATGGAAAGTATTGTAGGGACAGGAGCGGATCTGCAGCCCAAGCCTCTAGGGCCCAGTCCCTAGTCGTTGGGCATCAACACCACATACCCTATGTAATATCAGCCCAATAACGAAGGCCCAGGCAATAGCAAACCGAAACCCTCCGACACTGCTCCTGTCCGTCTCCCTTCGTCCCTCGCACGAGCGCAGACGCACCCGCAACGCCGCACGACAGGAGGCGAAGTCGCGAGGACGAGGAGCCTGCCAGCCACCTACCGGTGCCACCCAGCCAACTAGTGTTGCGCCCCACGCCATCCCACGGCGCACCAAACCCTCCCGCCGCGGCACCGCCCAGGCGCCCATCCCGTCCCGGACCCGGCATCCCGCAGGCACAGGGCGCAGGACGCACCGCCGCAGAGCGCCGCGCCGGCCACCCTTGTGCTCCAGGCTCCAGCTCCAGCTGGCCCGAGCCCGACGCCGGCGGCCCCTGCCCTCAGCAGTCCAGCTCTAGGCCCCTGTGGCCCTATCCTCTGGTTAGTTTCTGTATTGAATTTCTTTTCGGATTTATATTTCAATTGTCTCCAGATCAAGAGACAACTCAAGTCCCACCTCAACCTCCACCTTCGGCTCCAAATTATTAGTCAAGCACCACAACTTGATAATTTCATTGCTGATGTGAAAGCTAATCCTTCTCAGCTATGAAAATTATTAAAACTGACTTATGAAATAAGATGGGTGACGAATGGTTGAATCATCAGATGGTTTGTTATATTGAGGCGAGATGTGTATCGTACAATATTTTAGCTTTTAGAGGCCCTAGTCTTGAATAAAAGCTGGGCCACTAGTAGGGAGATTGAATATGCTAGGAAGGTTGTGTTTAGTGGCTGCTCTCGATTTTTACGTGTACATGTAGTTGCATTTACCGTATGTTTAGGTTAGTAAGTTAGAAATTTTAGTTACCTTGTTTAAGTGTATGTTAAACTTGGTTAGTATTTGTTAGTTTAAGTTCTATGTTTAGGTTAATATGTTAGTTAGAAATTTTAGCTACCGTGTTTAAATTTTTGAAGTGGATCAGAATGTAATTTATTTTTTCTAACTACTTTTGGATTTAGACGTTTTTCTAGTGAGATCGGGTGCAATAAGATTTTTAACCTTTTAGTATTCGCCATGTTCTTTAGCACTACTTAGCAGTACTTTTCAGCGAACAAACAGTATTTTCCTCTCATTATAAATCAGCATAATCCAAATTTCAGCGACACAAACAGACCCATTATTTAGACTTTCTTCTAACCTATTTTTAGCACGAATACGTATAAACGAAGGAAGAATCACGTCTCCCGAGCACAAACAGAAGCAGGCCGAGCCGTGGTGACTGGTGGCTGGGCACGGTCAACCCTTTCCTTCTAGACCAGAAGCGGGCACGAAATTTCAAGAGCTGACAACCGGGGTCGGGTCGGGTCACACGAATAAACCCATCAGTGTTCAGTGGACCGCGGCCCATCACTCATCAGCACACCCCGTCAGCTTCCAGTAGCACGTTGGTTTTTTTTTTTTTTTTGAACATAGCACGTTGGTTGTTGAAACAGACGACCTATCAGCGCACCTGAGTTCCGTCGGACAAAAAGCTGATTTTGTATCGGCGCCCGAGGTCAACCTTTCCGTCGGCTTTGGGCAGCAAGAGACACAGCACTGTGACGCTGGTTCCAGTTCCAGTCCGGTTCCGGTTCCACGGTTGGCTTTGAAGATTCGAACACGCGTGCACTTTGGCGGTGCAAAGGACAAGTTTATTTTGGATTGTATGTGACAGCACAAGTGAATACCTTGCGTTTCAGCATGTTGTACGTGGCTTCTGCCGGTGTTTCAGCAGGTGTCGAGCTCTTGGTGTCTTCATTACCACGCTTATGCTGAAATTTGGCTTATGCTGATACTTATGCTGAAATGTCTTGAGAGAAAAATATGTTCTATGACTAAAAAGTAGCTCAAGCGAACAGGGCATACTTCTTCGTTTCTATGTTTTGAAATAGCAACGGATAATCATACGATTCTACTTAAAATGGTAAACAGGAAGTTTGATTGCCCAAAAGTGTTCCTTACCACCTTCTTTCCCTCTTCCACAACAATCCCTCTAGCTGCCAATTCAGCTGCCAAAGCTTCCTTGGCTCCTTGTTCCTATAAACATACCGTATGTTTGGATTGGGGGATCTAGTGGGATATCCCGGGTCCAACCTAGCTTGTCTCCCGTTTGGTTGGCGGGTTCATGGAATTGGGATCGACCCGGGATGGTATATTCACTTCAGATGCGGGTTCGAACGATTCCCTCAAATCGAGCGGACCAACTGAACCTAGATGGATGGCGTCGTGAGCTCCGTCTCCTTCTTCCTCCCGTTCGTCGCTCTCCTCCCTCCCCCTCCTCGGAGGTCGTGGCGGCGCTGCCCTCGTCCCTAGCCCTGGCTCTACAGATCTGGGTGGGCGAGCAAAGGCCAGGGCGGGCGAACTCGGGATAGGGGAGGCGGCGGCCATGGCGGGGCGAGGGCGGACTGCCGCAGTAGGGACGCGGGGCGGTGCGGTGAGGCATGGCAGCGCGCGGGTGGGGCGGCGCGGTGCGGGGAGGCGCGAATGCGGTGGAGCGGCGCAGTGAGGGTCGCCGAGAGGTGGAAGAAGGGAATGAACTCGCTGACAGCTGGGTCCCACGTAGATTGCAACTGACGGAGTTAACAGGACCATCCATCCTAACCCACTCCATCCCTCGTACCAAACAAAAACTAGAACGGCTCCAACCCTCAAACTAAACACGAAATGGGTTCATCCCATCCCAAAAACTGGTTTGGTTCCATCCCAACCCACTTGGTCCCCAAACCAAACACACGGATAAAAAAGCAGATAGTCGCATTCTCTAGTGAAGATGAAAAAATGCGACCATAGATGGAGTTACCTACCTCAAGGTATTCTTTGTTCATTTCCTCCCAGATAATCTTTTTATATTGTGGCTCTTCCTCATTGTGAAGGTACTAATCAACCTATCAAAATTGATAGATAGCATCACAACAAATTGCAAGGCTTGTTTGGTTATCACTACACCTCTAACTACTTGTGCAATGGAATGATCCTAAAAAATATGATAAAAAGGACTCATTGAGAAAGCACCTCTACATCGTCGATGTCAGAAAGGCTTTCTGGATCAGCATTGCCTTCACAATTTTCACCTAAGGATGTAAGATAGCACTCAGCTTTCAAAGAAGGATTCAAAACAGGAAAACTGAAATTACTGCAACGTACTCCCTCCATATCAGTTTTAGAAGTCGTTCTGGCGCGGGAGTCGTTTTGGCAAAAGGAAGTCGTTGCGGCACGTGGGGTTGATTTTTGACGCGATTACCCCTTGCGTTTCGGCTTCCGTCCGTAGTAATAGCACCACATGCGTCCGCAGTAATAGCGCCGCACGCTCGCATGCATGCCATCTCGCTTGCGTGGGCAGTTCAAGCGTTTAAATAAAGCAGCAGTGAGATCTAGCAGTCCAAGCGTCCAGACTCTAGAGAGATCGACCAAATTAGTGCCAAAATAGCCAAAGTAAAAAAAAATAGCGCGCACCAGCAGCTAACAGCGAAAAAAATGCCAAAGGAGCGCGAATAGCGAAAATTTGCGGCCACAAACGCGCCCAGGCGCTATAGCGCGAAGCGCCGCACCCAGCCATGCAAAAAAATCAGCACAGTACCATGCAAAGTCGCCAGCAGCGAAAACTGCGTCGCCCAGGGGGGTTCGAGCCCTGCCCACAGGGTTCCAGACGCGGCCGCCTAACCAGTTGGACTAGTAATAATTCCTGTATTGGAGATATCCGCAACCCTATTTAATAAGGGCAAACATGGAAAAATACCGCCTAATTAATGACACCTTGGTAACCACACTCATGTCCTAAATGACTTTTAAATACGATATGGAGGGAGTATGATGGGTTCAGGAAGTAACAAACTTCCCTCTTCTCAGGATCCTTGGGCGGCACAGTCATTTATGAGTTCCCGAGATCCAATTGTTGAAGATTTATGTCCGCTTAAACCCTGTTCGAAGTGTGTTCCCAGAGAATAGAAAAAGGTGGGAAATACGCACAATAGTTGTAACAAAAAAAGCGCTAAAATCATCGTTAGCCGGAACAGAGCAACAAGGTTATTATTGTGATAATGATGTCTGATAGACGGACACCTCCCTCCGCTCACCCTCTGCTCATTTTTGCACGCGCCGATCACCCAGCGACCCTATCCGCTCGTACCATCCGCGCTATAACACCGCAGGTGTTTGTCACCAGTTAAGCAGTGGATTTTAGCTCAAACATGACAGGTTAAGTAGTGATGAAGATGTCAAGGTCAAACCTATGAAAATGAGCCCCAACTTAAACTTGGACCATGCACCTTTGCTTACATGTTGCCCCTTTCAAAAAGTATGCTTGAGTAATGTTGGATGTGCTTCTTTCATATGTCTCACATCACTCTCTATCTATAGTGGTCACTGGAAAAGTTTTGTAAAGTTCGGAATAAAAAGTTACATGAAATGATAAGTTATGTCCTTGTTGGAATGACTTTATTAAGTAAATGAAAACATAGGTCATCAACCAAACCTTGAAATCTTACCCAAATAACTCTAATTGAACTCTACAACAGAAGTTATGAAGGGTTCATGTTGAGCAAATGCCATGAAAAGGTCCCAATTGGCCTAAAACCCTAGTTTGAGCTTTACCGGGATGCTGCTTTGACCAAGATGAAAAAATGATTTCGGTACCAGTGACGAAGTTTAACCTTTAATAAAAGTTGAAGTTTGAGTGGAGTACAACAAACTTTGTTTTTGGATCAAGCCTTGATTTGACTTCTAAGTATCTCAAACAGAGGCTCAAAATTTGAATCAGCTGCTGTTTTTTAGCCCTAGAAATATTTCTAAGTCCCTGAAGTGACAGCAGCGAGTTAACTCTTTGCGACATTTTATCGTCCAAATTCATTATGTAGTGGAAACAATGAATCAAGTCTCATCAAATTTGGAGTTCATTTGGATCTTCATAATTAGTTCCAAAACAGCAAGAGTTTGTTTTGTCACTAAACTAACATTGACGTGTTGGCATTCCGCGTTCTCCAATTTTTGTTAAGCCACTTGATTTGATCCCTTAACAAAAGTTGGAGTTTATATTATGGAGAAGAGCTTGGAAAAGTTTGGAACAAGTTTGACTCAGGTTTGACCAAGTTTTGACCCTTGCCTTTAATCCCTGTCATGTCGCTGACACTATCAAGTTAAGGATTAATTATCTCCTAATCTGTGGCTCTAATGACTTGGCACCCTAAATAAGATTTGTAGAGCAGCCCGAGATCAGCAACTTTGTTTCAAGGCCCATGGCCCAAATCCGACTGGATCCGGCCCAAAAATGGCCTCCAAGGTGAGCTGAACCGTGCCCGCCACATGCTCGTGAGAATGCCATCGTAGCGTTCATGCAGGAGCACCACGCGCCCCTGCCTCTGAGACGTGTCGGCCACTTCCTTGCGCCTTTGCGTCGATCGGGAGGAGCACCAGAGCGCCCTCATTCACTCTCTGCTCCCTCCCACTCGCGCTCGCCCCGCTACCCTCGCCATGGCCGCCGTTGCCATGGTCGGCCGCCGCCCGCGTCCTCACTACTCCGCGCCCCCTCAGCCTTAGCCGCCAACGCCAACGCCCTCACCATCGCACGGCGCACCTCCAACGCCCCTTCCTCGGCTTCCTTTGACATCGTACGTCACCGCCACCAGAGCAACAGCCGCAGCAGCCTCTTGTCTCCGTGGCCAGGCCACTATGGGCCACCTCGGGCCGAGTTGGGCAGCCCTACGCGTGCGTGCCGGCCCCATGGTGCTCCCCCGCCATTTCCCCCCGTCGTCGGCCCTTCTCTGGCCAAAATCTCGGTCGCCCCGACGACCCCCTCTGTTAAATTCGCATGGGGGACTTCGCGCAAGAATTTGACAAAAGGGAAGGGCCTAAGTGCACAACTATACGCTCATAAGAATAGTGCCGATGAGGACCTATTTGCAAGAAATCAGCTAAACTTTAGAAATTCATAGTAATTCATAGAAAAATCGTAAAATAACAAATGAAGACTTTTCGGAATCCTTGTGAATAGATCTATAGTAGAGTCATAATATAATATGTGTTAGTAGAAGTTTTTGCTGTTTTTATTTATTCTTGTAAAGTGCTTTTAGAAATGCTTTTAAGATGGATAGATGCATATCTTGAGTTATAGAAGTCCAAAAATGAAAATTCCAGTTGGATGAATCTTGTGATGGCATGCTCTAGCTAAGAAAAATATTAAACATACTAGTTTTGTACTGTTTTTATAAGGTTTTGATTTAATTTTGTTAAATAGGCAATTTTAGCTTGTTTTGCTTATTATTTTCATATATAGAGTTGTGGTATTCCAATTACTGTGAAATTTTTATGGTAGGCTAGTGATGTCATGTGTGTATGGTGGTAAAAATTTCATGTTCATTGGATGTAGTATGAGTGAGTTATTGATTTAACTTCTTTGATGCTTGATAAATGATTTTAAATCAATTATAATTTTTCTAAAGGTGTAAAAATATAAAATATTGTTCCTCTACCTTGGTATAAGGTTGGGTTACCATAATAACATATAATATGGCCATGTGTTTATAGAAAATGATGATCTTTAGATTTATCTTACTCTCACATGTTGTTTTGTAATAGCAATTTGTCTTTTTTCATAGAGATTGCTATACTTGTTCAAATGCTATGAAATTTATAAAGTAGCCTATTGGAGACATGTATGAGCTACTGTAATTTTTGTAGAATTTACTGTATACTTTTGATGTATGTTCATCATTTCACCTAATTATCTAAATAAATTAATAAAGGCATGAAAAGAATTTATTTAGGTTTGTCCACAATGTTTTCTAGTGTTCTCTTGATGTATATAAACTGTTGGTCACCTTGGTTTTGCCCAGGTTCAAGTTTGCAACATTTTTTTTGCGACGAAAGAAGAATTATATTATATGATAGCTGGGTACATCAACACATTACACGCACTCTGGATTACAAAATAGTACCCACGCTGTGAATAGCACAACTCAAAACTTAACCTGTTAGATGCTTTGCAGTATAGATGACCGCACAGGCAAACACTCGGCAAATGGCCTGAGAACAAATGCCCAACGAACAGCGGCCAACATTCCTGTAGGCGGAATTGAGGAACTTCTTCTTTCTGGTGTCTTCCTTCTTCTTCTTTCTGCCACCGAAGAGTGAGAAAGATTGATCTGAAAATTATTCTCCCTAGTCCTTCATCGTAGCCAGATCTAACCACAACAAAACGGAGAAGAGACCGAAGAAAATTATTCCATAGTGGCGACATCATCTCCGCCTTGATGCCGCCGTCCGGAAATAAAAGTCTCCATGTCGTCATGTCGATGAAGATGCTGACGTCGATGTTGTCGCCCTCATCTTCAACGGAGCCGCCATGGAGAAGACGATTCCACCCTTCCCCTTCACTGTCGATAGAGATGAGGAGAAGGAGGAGATAAAACTCCAGTACCAAGTAATTTGGCATGGAGAGACACTAACCCTAATGACTCGATCTACTGGAAAAAACTTATTAAAAACAATGGATCCCCACTCCCTTCAGCCCCCGACGAGATGCCGGAGGAGAAGGGAGGGGGACCAGTGGTGGTGGACGGCGGGGGCGGCGGCACTAGGGCAGGAGTCCCTGCGAAATAATTCACACGCGAAAGAGTTGAAGATGCTTTAATGCTGGAATGTTTTCTAGTGTTCTCTTGATGTATATAAATTATTGGTCACCTTGGTTTTGCCCAGGTTCAAGTTTGCAACATTAGTGAAATGTATTTTACCCTCTAATTTCGGGGAATGACTTTTGGTACAGTTTCTGTTGCCATGCTAATTACACCATGAAGATGAAGTTTGCTGTGAATCTTGTTTATAACAAAGTTGTAGATAATTTCCTTATCTTGCTTGTGTTAAATTTTCATGGCAATAGGTTAAATGGTTTGTGAGTTATAGCTGTTTAAAGTTGGTCTTCAGAAATGCTTGCTCTCTGGAATTTCTGGACAGATTTGAGAAACTGAATTGTTTGACCTTGATACATATCGAATCATGTTAAGATGATTATAAGAAAGTTTTAGACAATTTCATAATCTTTCCAGAAAGTCTTGTATCATGTTTGTTGGATATGTATAACTCCAGTTCTGGTTGAAACAAGTGGCTATTGTGCTGCTGTCCAGAATCTGAGTTTGTATCTAAAGTTATTTGCTTCACCTTGCCTTACCTTGTGCTGCTAAGTGTGAAAGCCCAAGTTTGATTTTGGTAATTAATGACACCAAGTTGCTAATGCCATTATGTCAAGTGAATTGAGTTAGGCGTAGCAACACATGTGATGAAGGAGCAAGGAGCATGATGGTGGTGGCCATAAGATCACAAGTGCATGAAGATAAAGATGATGGTGAACATGCACATAGGTGATGGACAAGGAATGAGATGATCAAGGCAAAGGTATAATCATAGGATTCTCTTTTGCCGGTCTAAAGATGAGAAGAGAAGTGATTGACCGGGTTTAGAATTGATAGCCGACTATCAAGAGAGGCAATCACGGTCATCTCATGAATCAAGTGCTACTAGGTCCATATCCTTGAGCATATGCATTTAGGATATAGTGAGATGCTAATTCCTTGAAAAATATTTGAGAAAATGCTAACACACGAGCACAAGATGGTGAACACTTGGTGGTGTTAGCACATTTACGAAGGAGGTAGAGTTTGAGGGGTAAAGAGGGGTTTGGGTTCCTCTCTTCCTCCCGCCTCGCAAGCTCGGCGTGATTCGGAGCTTTCGTGGAAATGAGACTCCTATTTTCTACTGCGCTGGAGGCGAAAAAACGGAGATGAAAGGAAGTCACTGGGTGACCGGACGCTGGATCGGACGCTAGATCGAATGCGGCTGGCGCGTCCGGTTAATTCAACCGACAGGCGCGCGGGGTGAAGTCCTAGGGTTTGTGACCGGAGCGTCCGTGGCCTCACAGGACCGGTGTGTTCGGTCACGCACCCAGGAGAGCAGCGTGAGGGGAAGGATTGATCGGACGCCAAGGCGCGTCCGGTCACATGCGACTGGACGCACCGATCGACGAAATCGCTCTCTGGACCCTTTCTGTACTCAAATTGGACGCCCGATGTGCCACGTCCGGTCAGTTCTGCAGTGCGTCTGGTCGAAGTGTTCAACAGCGTGAATTCATCACGACCGGACTCTAGGGTGCGTCCGGTCAATTCTAGCATCACGTTCGGTCATGCTATGACCGAGAAGATAACGTTTCGTGACAGTTGGAGATCGAACAAACGAAATTTGAAATGGGACACGTGGCGAGCATCGGCGAAGTCGCCCAGGTGCGATCGGATGCTGTGGCCACGTCCGGTCAATCAGACCTGCGCGTCCGGTCAACACGCGCAGAGCAGTTTCTTGAGCCTAACAGCTTTATCTTTGAGGGCTGGCTATAAATACTTGTTTGGCCAGCCTTGGGATACACCTCCTGACTCTTTGAACACTTGAGACATACTTTGAGCTAGAGAACATCCTTTCCACTCATCTCCTTGCTTGATTGTGCATCCTAGTGAGATTGAGTGAGATTCAAGTGTATTGTTTTAAGAGTTGCATCTAGTGGCACTTGATCCATTGAGTTGGCTGTGGATTGCTTGTTACACTTGGGTGTTTCCCGACGCCCTAGATGGTTTGGAGCAGCGGTGGTGTTGAGCTCGTGATTGGAGATTGTTTCGAGCCTCACCGGTGGATTTGTGAGGGATTCTTGAGCCTTTTTCGCGGGAGATCGCAATTGGCTACTCTAGTGGATTGCTCATGGCTTGGAGGATCCTCATCTTGTGTTAGATGTGCATCACCACTGAGGGTTTAGCTTTGGAATGCCAATTAGTTCGTGATCCATCAAGTGGGTGTATCGCCACAACGAGGACTAGTTTGCCAGGAAGCAAGTGAACCTCGGTAAAAATCTTGTGTCATCTCTTACTGAGGATTCTTTTGTAACTGTGATTGATTCGTTGCTATATATCTACTCTTCAACGTCAGTATACGAATCTTTCACTTGCTCATCTCCTTTGTGCTCTATCTCTTGTTTTCTTTTATTTTGTGTAGCCTCTATATCACCTAGGAGTAATTAGCCTAGTGACATAGCTTTATTGTTGTGGATTAGAGATCATAGCCTTCATATCTACTAGAATTGTTTAGGTGGCTTGCATAGAGTAGTTGAGCTAGTGCTAGAGAAGCTTCGCTATTTGTTTTACTAACATCTTGATTTAGTGAAGCTTGTAGAATTTTGAAAAGGCTATTCACCCCCCTCTAGCCATTTAGGACCTTACAAAGTGTGACTCATATCTTTGATGGTGATTATGTGATACACCTGAGAACTTGTGAGACTTGTTTCGTGCTTGATATGTTTGCTATCTCTCTGTAATAGGTTGAGTGATGTTTAGTTAAATAAGTATAGGTACCTATATCTTGCATAATCTTGTGCTTGTCTTGAATGCTCTTATGTGATGCATCTCATGTTACTATTCTTCATATTCATACACTTGCATCTTGCATCTTATCTAGGTACGCTAGATGAACCACGTGAAGGACATGATGTTGGAGCCAAACCCGAAGACGGTGTTTGGTAGACCTATTCAGAAGGTGGAAGGACTAAGCAAGTGCTAGGACCGGAGATGTCACCAAGACGGTACAAGCTAACTTAATTGACTTGTGTCGGATCCTAGGCAAGCCCCGAAGCATTCTGAGCCTCCTATGTTTTGCAAAATACAATTTGAGTATCTTACATGTTTGATGCATTAAGTTATAAGAGTTGGTTGGAAACTCTTGCTGCATATATACATTCTCCTTGTCCAGTAAATATGCCTTAAGTCCTATTTAGGTTTAGGATCGAATTCTTGCTTAGCCATGCTTAGACCGGTAGAGTCAGGTGATTTCCTATCACCTGCATGATAGGATCTATCTAGTCACGGTTGGCTATATTTAATATCGTGGAAATAACCATGTGTTAATAATATGAATGAAGATCGGACGGGATGTCGATAGTGAAGCAACAAGGCAAGGAGGTCTTGGGTGTGGATCTATCACCGTCTGCATCGATTAAGGATCGATTCGCTGTATGTCCTTTTGTCATGTTGAACGCATGCCTAATATTTAGCTGGCCGGATAAGTCGGTCCGACCGCGAAGCCGAGTAGCTCAACTCAGGCCAGAAGTCGACAAGTAAAAAGTGCGCACTCTGGAGAAAGTAAGGATGTGCGGGGAGCTATTGGCGTGAGTCCAAGGGTAGGTAACCAGTCACAAACGTCTTGGCAGAGTGGCGTCCCTGAGAGTGCGGCGCTGATCGAGCCCGTGAAGTTGGTTCCTGAGTTGTATCAAAGGTGACCCGATGTGACCTCGACGCGGGAAGTATGGGTTTATGTTAGGAATAATTCCCCAGCTGGGTAGGAATCGATTCGAATCGCCGTCTCTTCCGGATAGTGAGAACTTGACAGAGCAGCGGCAACGTAGAAGCACTAAATGAACTTGATGGTTAAGATGATGATGATGATAGCTTTATTACACCTGATATGGTTATTAATGTTTATATCTTAATTAAGTGATTGCTTTAGTACAGGTGCTAATCTAGATAACAGGTTAATATTAATAACTTGCTGCTAAGAAAGGAAAGGTTACTTTTATGTACATGAGCTTTTATGCAAAATGTTGTTAAGCGAGCTCCACTTATATATCAGCCTTGCATACTCCTTGGTGTTACTTTATTTCTGGTTTATGACGGGTAAGTCTAGCTGAGTACCCCTCGTACTCAGGGTTTATCCCACCATGTTGCAGGTGCAGTTCTCGGCCTGTGAAGATGGTGGCTAACCGTCGGTGGGCTCGGCGACTCTATATAGTGTTCTCATCTATATGCTTTTGTCAGAGGATGTCACTTATGCTAGCAATGTATTTTGAACTTATATTATTGTAATCTTTAGAAATCTATGTTGTTTTCACTAATCGGTTTTGAAATCCAAATTTGTATTACTATTTGTGAACTCTTTGTAATACTATTTTTGCTGTAACTCCGTGTATGTGATTTGTATTTACTTAATCATGCGATCTTGGTTGGAAAGTTGATTTACCGAGGTCTGTCATGACACTCGACGGACTATCGGGTTTATATGAGTGAAAGTATGTGCGCATCAACGTGTTAAACAGGGATAGTCGTACTTGAACTTGTATAAATTAGGCGGTTCCATTACACGTGCGCTCTGATACTCACTCCGCTGTTTCCTCCTTGCGTTTGCCCATCCGCCCACCCCATTCCGCCTCGACGCCGCCGGTCCCCCACAACGTCGCGCCCCATCCCCTGCGGCCTTCTCCACGTCGCCTCTTCCACACCGTATTCCTCACCAGGCCCAGTCTGCCTCGTCCGCCTCCAACGCGCTGCCTCCTCGCCGCGGCCGGCCCGCTCGTTGCGACCGCCTCCACCGAGCTAGCGAGCTGCAGCCGCCTCCATCGAGCCGGTGAGCCTCCACAACGGATGCTCCAGCAAGCAGGTGAGGGGGACGAGATTCGTGTGACGCCGTGCCTGCCAGCGAGGTTGCCCGTGCCGCTACTGCTCGTCAAGGTCCATGAGCCGCCGTCGACCTCCGCGCCGGCGTGCCTCCGTTCGTCCAAGCAAAGTCCATGTTGTAAGTGTATGTTTCAAGTGTTTCGGGTATTTCATCTGGATGTTTCAAATGTTTCATCTTGATGTTGCAAAAATAGATGGGAATGTTTTATATGTTGCAGTGGCTATACACGTATGTTTCAAGTTTCAAATGTTTCATCTCGTTTTCCAGATGTATGTTTACAAGTGTTTCATCTGGATGTTGCATAAGTTTTCACACATATAAAGTGTTTTTCAGGGATTTTTTGCCAGTGTTTCGTACACATGTTTCGAGTGTTTCAGCTGTTTCGTACGTATGTTGCAAGTGTTTCATCTGGATGTTTTAAAAATAGATCTGGTATTGTAGCTCGTGTTTCAGATGCATGTTTTATGTGTTTCATCTGTCTTCAGACGTATGTTGTAAGTGTTGCATTTGGATGTTTTAAAAGTAGATCGGGTATTGTATCCCTATCTTTGCTTTTCTGCTACCTCACCTTCGCCTCGATGTCTCCTGTAGTCCTTCTCTTCCTCTCGGCACCGGCTAGGCATCCGCCGAGCACAAACAGAAGCAGGCCGAGCCGTGGTGCCTGGGCAAGGTCAGCCCTTTCCTTGTGGACCAGAAATGGGAGCGAAAGCTGACAACCGGGGTCATTGGGGGGGGGGGGGGGGGGGGGTCGGGTTAGGTCAGAAAACACATGAATCCATCGGTCGACCGTGGAGTCATCAGCGCCCTGGATCCGGTGCCGGTGCCGGTTCCACATCGGCTTGCAGACCTCCAGTAGCACTGTTGAGTTCCGTTCCGTCGGATCGGACAAGGGCGGGCAAATAGCTGAGTTTTCTGTCAGCACCTGAGGTCAACCTTTGGCATGTCTCTGGGCAGCAAAAGACAGCAGACGCAGCACTAGGACACCGGTTCCAGTTCCAGTCCCGGTTCCGGTTCCACACGTGTTACTTGGCGGTCAGTCAAAATCAGCTACGTGGGCAACCATCAAGCTAGCTAGTCTTTTCCCTCTATCTCTATCTGACATTTTAAAAAAATTCTATGTGGCACACTAGTAAGACACTGAACTGTACCAGAGAGATGGGGCTCCCGGGCTGCACGGCAGAGCTCAGGACAGTGACACCCGGTTCTGGTTCCAGCTCTAGCTCAAACCGTCAGACCTGCTCTCCCGACGCCGATGACACATCGGTGATGGGATGGAAAAGACGGCGACAGTGCAACACAGTGGTAAGAGGAGGAGATGAATAATCTATACTGAGGACGACGTCTCATCCCAATATATGCACGCGTCGTAACTATTTAACAAGATATACTCCGTCCACTTGCTTAGTAGGGCCCACTATATGATTAGTGCCACTTAACGTCTCCGCTCATTTGGGAACGAGCATATGACTGTCAAACAGGATCTGGGGATGAAAATTATACTCCATTTTAACTTTATAATGAAATTAAAGAAAGCCTCTGCAAGCAGTTGATGGCCTGCTTAAAAAAAAGAAATTATGCTATGGCCAATGTACACTGAATACAAATTGCTCTCAGATGATATATCTTTTTAGGATAAAGCGATGAAAATTTGTTTTTTCTTTTTTATCCCCCAAATCCCGTGGGAAGCAATGTTAAAATTTTCAACTCAAAAAGCGCAAAGTGTTTGCTTTTGCTCCTCGCAACTTCGCAAGGTGGGGAATTGGGGGCGAATCGTGGGGGCGTCCGGCTGAAAAGCGCAAGCACTACCATGGCTGGGCTGACAAAAATCGCACGGGTAGAGCGGTTCCGGTTCCAGTTCCAGACTTGGTTTTAAAAGATTCCAACACGCCACGCGCGTTCCTTGGCTGCCAAGGTAGGCGTCCATCCAATCCATATGCATCTAGGAGTGCATGAATGCAGGGACAAGGAAGTGGGCACATCGACACACGCCGGCACATCCGCCCGCCGTCCATGGCCCGCGACCGCCTGCCCCGCCGGAACGCCCTTGCTGCACGTTGCTTGCTGGCGCTGGGTGCTACCCGTGCTAACCATGCCCAGGTCGCTCCCAGTCAGCCAACCCCGCTGCGGCTGAGCGGCTCTGACTAAAAATGGCAATGGGGACCCGCGACCCGATACCCGATGGATATTTACTCCATTAGGGTACCAATATGGAGTAAAACCACAACCCATGGATACATAAACGGAGCAAAACCTTCACCCATCGGGTACACGGGTATGGGGACGTTCTAGCAGTCCCCATACCCGTTTACCCGTGGGTGAAAAATACTCGGCTATGAACTTGGAGATTTATTTATGTATCATTTTTGGCTATGTAATGACCGAATGACTTGTGTGATGTACTGTCGGTCTGATGGAACTTGCAAACTGTAATGTCTTAAGTGCTAGTGGCTACTGCTAGCGAAGCACTACTCTCTACTGCCTACTAAGTACTAATGTGTATGGATCATGAATTATTATGGTGCTATGTGACTGGTGGTTGCAGTAGAAATTATTAAGCTACTATTTATCTAAATTTTTGTGTTCTGGGAGTGATAGTTGCTGCTGAATTGCTGATTTTTATGCGCCTATAATAGAACTATTGGCGGGTACGGGTGACCCGCCAGGTATAATTTACCCTGCCGGGTATGGGTCTGGGGAAATTCCCACACCCGCAGCCGGGTATGGGGATACCCGTGGTCTCAAATTGTTATCGCGGGGATGGGTCTGGGGAGTCCATACCCGACGGGGATTTACCCATTGCCATCTCGAGCTCTGACCCTTTGGTGGCCTGCAGCCTGCTTGTCTTGGGCCTCGTTTAGATTGCAATTTTTTTCAACTTCAGCTACTGTAGCACTTTTATTTGTATTTGGCAATTAGTGTCTAATCATGGACTAATTAGAATCAAAAGATTCGTCTCGTAATTTACAACTAATCTATGTAATTAGTTATTTATTTTACCAATATTTAATTCTTCATGCATACGTCCAAAAATTGATGTGATGAATAGAGTGAAAAAACTTAGAATTTGGAAGGGATCTAAACAAGGCCCTGATGCACAATTACACATAGGACAAAGGCACAGAGAGACCAGAGCCATAAAGTAGAGAGGGAAGATCCAAGATACATAATAGTGAGTGATCGAGTACCAATTTCAGGTTCTTGATTTCATCATGTTTTGTTTGATGAATGACAATGTCTAGTTTCTAATAATTACATTTCAATTTGCAACATTTGATAGTTGACAAGAGGCTTCTCCGCTATGACATGCTAGATGGAAATGCCTTCTCTACAATATTTGAATATCATTAAGACCCGATGAAGAAATCAGATAATGATGATTGGATGAATACTAGCATGACATGTTTTTTGTTTGTTATTTTTCTATCCCCCAAATGTTCTAAATATTGCTATAGCACCTTGCATTAATATCACCATTTATGTTCTTTGTTATATCTATTGGTGTACTACTATTTCATAAATTTCTTTTGATGGAAAAATAAAGAGGAACACAATTTCTTTTTTCTGATTACTTCCGGATTTAGGCGTTTTTCTAGTGAGTCCTGGTAAAATAAGATTATTTAACCTTTTAGTATTACTAGCAAAAAATGCCCGTACATTGCTACGGGAGTATAATTTATTGGGCATAGCGGCCACTGCGAGGCAGCTTAAACCAGCGGCGTGGCAGCCACGACAGCACGTGCGTGCGGTGCCACCAGTCACAGCCAAGCAGTCTTTGTTGTTGGCGCAACAGCCACCATGCATACCAAGATCTATACTGCACTGCAAGAAGGTGGGCAGCACAGTGCCCATGTGTACATGGCTCCTACGATGGCGCGGACATAGCCTGACGGCTGCGGTTGAGCTAACTCGCAATCTTGATGATGCCCTTAATTAGCAATCGAGAAGAGTGGTGTGCATATAGAAAACATGATTGTACTATTGATGCTAGTGACCGTACAGTGATTGGTAGAGATCAGCCTACAAAAAGTAGCTAGATCTCATGAGAATTCGTTAATTGCTCTACTATCGGTCTACTTAACATCATGTGTAGACTCTCATAATTTTTTTACACTTGATGTATGCTCTGTCTTATGTCATCAATGCTGTTCTTTTAAGAAAGTATTCTAAACGGATGGAATCTTAAAAAACATAATAAATCATAGAAATTAAATTCATAAGAGATGAAAATTTAGGAAAAATAAATAAAAAAAGCCATGGAAAGAAAACATGCGGACCAAAACAGAAGAAAGGAAAAGGGAAAAATGGACAGAAGAAAAAACGACCGAAAGAAACTGAACTGCCGTAACACAAAACGGTGTCACGAACGAAAAAAAGCAATCGGGAATAAAAAATAAACAATAGAAACCAGAGTCACGGTCGGGGAGACAAAGCAAACGGGAACAAAAAAAATAAAAGTCACGAGATACGTATACAATTTTATACTCTTATTTTTACTATTTATTTAGAATTCCTATTCATGTTATATGGATCAGAAAATTCATTTGATTAGAATTAGATTGGATGAATCTATTTCGATTATGATTCCTCTAACTATTCTTATGAGTCCGGGTCATATTACATACACGATTCAATATGTTTTGGAATCGGACTCCGTATCGTGCTAGACAAGAGCTATATATTCTAACCCGTATGAGCACGGATTATTATTATATATATAAATCTGGACGGAAGAAGTTCTCCATCATCCGGTAGTTAGAGGGACGCGGACAAAAAAAAAAGATGGACCAAAACAAAAGGCCTAAAATGTTGCCTCTTTATTATTACTAGCAAACATGCCCATGCGTTGCAACGGGAGAAAAAATTATCAAACTTCTATAAAAAACAATATTGTGAATTGTACATATCTATTTATGTTTTACTATTTCTATAAAATTTAAAAACTATAATTTATTTTATGATAATCAAAACATCAATAATATAAGCTAATGTTGGCAATAATATGACAACGTTGTATTAAGTATCAAATTTAGAATATTTAGAATATAATATTGATAAATTTTTTCTTCCGTTATAAAACATAAAGATATTTTCTTCCTTTGTGGACCCATAATCAAAAGATTGGTCTGTCAGCTGATGATTATGATGGGAGATATCTCTCAATTCTCCGTATGGTAACCCTCATCAGGATTGCACTGGTACATATGTATAGTTTAGACCGGACCGATAACAATTTGGCCAAGATTTTAGTTTACAATTTGATTGTTTGGACCAAAGACTGAACCATTTAAAATAAGTAAATTTTATTCCTAATTGAAACTACACTAATATTTTGATGGTGGATTTTTTCCCTAAAAAATATCAAGAGTTCAAAAATCTATAATATTATATTTATTATTTATTTTAATTATTTATGGAAAATCAGATAAAAAATAGAACTGAAGATCAAACGGAAAAAAGACTAAGAAGAGGAAATATAACGTGGAGAAAAGAAAAAAGTTAGATACAAAAGAAAAAAAACGGAAACCAAACATGAAAGAAAAAGATACCATAAGTGCAAGATAAAACTGGAGAGGAAAACATGACGTGGGGAAAAAAAGAAGACGCAAGGTAGAGGGAAACTGAACGTGAACAGAAACCAAAAATCAAACGTGAAAAGAAAACACTCCATTAGTTCAAGTCACTTCCGATTGGTTATAATTTAATCGGTCACCTTTTCCCTTTTCCAAATTCCAATATAAATATTAAAAAAAACATAGGATTCTAGACTTCCAGCTGACCCAGTACGTTTTAGAATCGAACTCCGTATCACGCTAGACAAGAGCTATTCTGACTCGTATATATATATATATATATATATATATATATATATATATATATATATATATATATATATATATATATATATATATATATATATATAAGTCCGGGTAGAACAAACTCTCTATTGACTGGTAGCCAGAGGGAAACGGATAAAAAAAATGGATGGACGAAAAAAAGAACTTAAAATTTTGCCTCTTTATTATTAGGTATAGATATGGGGGTTGCTAGCGCCCGGACGCCCGGCTTCAGGGGTGCGTCCGGACGCTGCCCCCCCCCCGCGCGCGCCACCGCCTGTCCCGCCCCGCACGCCCCCGCCCCGCCCCCCCCCCCCCCACAGAGAAAAAAAATCACGACCCCCGCCTCGCCCCACACGGAGAAGATTGCCCCGCCCACCTGCACGGAGAAGAAAGGCGCCCCATCTCCCCCGCGCACGGATCTGTCCCGCCCCCAACCTCGCCGACCCTAGCACCTCTGCCCCCCGCCACCAGCTCACCACCATAGTCCACCCCCCGAACTGCAAATAAGGGAGAAAAAAGCTATTGCAATATCGAAAGGCGCCTGATGAAACAAATGAAAAAAAACTGTTGAAACAAAATGAAAAAAGCTATTGAAACATCAAAAAACACCTAATGAAACACAAACAGAAACTGGTGAAACAAACAAAAAAAAACCTATTGAAACATTGAAAAACAACTAATGCAACAAAGGAAAAAAGCTACTGCAACAAGGAGAAGACAGCTAACAGGGAAAAGAAAGCTATTGCAACAAAAAGGAGAAAAAGTTGCTGCAACAAGGATAAGAAGCTACTGCAACAAAGGAGAAGAAACTACTGCAACAAGAAGAAAGAAGCTATTGCAACAAAAAAGGAGAAAAAGCTACTGCAACAAGGAAAAAAAAGCTGCTGCAACGAGAAGAAGAAGCTAATGCAACAAAGGAGAAGAAGCTACTGCAACATCAGAGAATCATGCTTCACATCATCTGTTGCTATGTAGCTTAGATCTGACTCGCCACAAGGAGAAGAAGCTGCTGCAACAAAGGAGAAGAAAGCTACTGCAGCATCAGAGAATCGTGCTTCACATCATCGTTGCATGTAGCTTAGATCTGGCTCGCCACAAAACCGTAGCCGCCATCAAAACCATAGATCCAGAGGGGGCGGGGAGGAGGAGGAAGAGGAGGAGGAAGGGGAGGAAGAGGAGGGACTAGATCAAGATCCAGAGGGGGGGCGCGCGGGAAAGGGCGCCTCAGATCCAGATCCTTCCCCACCTACCTCGTCGGAGCCCATGGAGATCACGGCGCGCGAGGACGAGAGCACCAGGGAAGGAGCGGAGGTCGGCGGGCTCACCGGATGCCGCCGCCATCGCCCCCACTCCGGTGGCGAGGAGGCCGAGCATGTCGCAGCGGGGGAAAGGCGCGAGGAAGCAGGGAGGGGAGGAAGGAAGGAAGGGGAGAGGGGAGGGCGGAGGGGGGCTTGCCGCCGGCGCAGCACAAAGGCGCGCGCGGGGAGGAGCGCGCGGGCGCGGCGCTGGACGAGCGCGTGGGCGGAGCGGAGCAACCGAGAAAAGAAGAGTTGTGGATAAAGCGGGGAGGAGGCGAGCGAGTGGGGAGGCGAGTGAGTGGGGAGGAGGCGTCCGGACGCGTCGGGCGTCTTCACTGTATCATTACCGTATAGATATAGATTTAGCCTTTCTCCTATCCTATTTCTAGACCGGTCACTGATATTATGAGTTCTAGCACTACATACAAGGAAGAAAATCACAACTCACGGGCACAATCAGAGGCAGGTCGAGCCGTGGTGTCTGGACTCTGGACACGGTCAGCCCTTTCCTTCTGGACCAGAAACGGGCACGAAATTTCAAGAGCTGGCAGCCGGGGTTGGATCGGACACATGAAAAACAGTCCATCGGCGTGGGGCTCATCACTCGTCAGCACACTGGTTCCGGTTCCAAATCCTGTTTCAGTTCCAGATCCATGTCGGTCGTTGGCTTCACCTTGCAGTTGCAGTACCACCGCCCAGTTATTAGGACCGGACCAGACCGGACCGGCGGTTCGACCGCTAAAAGACCGAACTAGAGCATAAACCGATTCGGTTCACTTAAAAGACCGCTTGTGCAATCGAACTGGTAAAAACCAATTGAACCGGTGAACCGGCCGGTTCCATATGAACCACCCCGGTCTGGAACCCGTTCGGCTGGATGGGCTGGCCTAGAAGCAGCTGGGGCTGGATGGTTTTGGCTGGGCTGATCAGCCCAGCCGTTCAGCAGGCGAGGCCTAGCCGCTTCCCCAGCTGAACGCCAGAGAGCCTGCAAGGTACGCCACCCACCCGTTGCCACTCCCTCCCTCATCCATTCGTTTTCACGCAGCGCGGCTAGGGTTAGCGGTCCTTCCGCCTCCCCGCCTGCGGCGGCGGTCCTGAGTGCCGCCCACGCCGTGCCCCGCCTTCTGCGCCCCTCCACCCAACCCCCCTGAAAGTCCGCCGAGGGCTCGACTCTTGATAGTCGATTAGCTCGTGAACCGACAAGTAGGTGTATCACCACAACGGGGAGTAGCTTGCCGGGAAGCAAGTGAACCTCGGGATAAATTCTTGTGTCGTTCTCTTTCCAAGGATTTCTCTTGTGTGATTGATTGATTGGTACTTCTCATCTCTACACGGCGGTATAATCACTCGAAACTCTTCTCTCGTATTACTTCTTGTATCTAGCTTGTTGTTGTGTTTAGTGGATAGCCTTGTACTAGACTTGTGTAGGTGGCTTGCTTAATTAGTTAGAGCTAGTGCATTTTGCTTCGTCACCTTTTGTACTAACACGTGTGGTTAAGTAATTCTTGTAGAAGTTTTAATTAGGCTATTCACCTCCCCCTCTAGCCTATTTGGACCTTACAAGTGGTATCAGAGCCGAGGCACCGTTTATTTGAGGCTTAACAACCTACGGTGAAGAAGAAATGGCTCAATTAAGTTTGCACATCAACAACACCAAGAAGACACCTCACTTTGATGGCACAAATTATGTATATTGGAAGGTTAAGATGACCGCACACCTCAAGTCAATCAATAGAGAAGTGTGGAAGGTCACCGAAACCAAATTTGAGGTTGCTAATCCGGAAGCACCAACACTGGTGGAAGAAAAGAAGCTCCAATGCAATGACATTGCCATTAATGCTCTTCATGAGGCACTAGATGACAAGACATTTGAGCAAGTAAAGAATATTGAAATTCCTCATGATGCTTGGGCCAAGCTAGAAGAAACATTTGAGGGCACCGAAGGCACAAAGACCGCTAAAGCATATATCTTGCAAGAAAAATTTTCAAGCTTTAAGATGCAAGATGATGAGAGTGTACCGGAAATGTTTCATCGGTTGCAAGTCATTGTCAATGAGCTCAAGACACTTGGTGAGGAGGTCAAGGACAACCAATTCTCTATGAAGTTCTTGAGAAGCTTGCCCAAGAGGTTTGATACATTGATCACCGTGCTACTGAGGACTACATTGAAGGATTCAACTCCTCAACAAATATTTCAAGAAGTGATGACCGATGATTCATATAGAGAAGATGATGAGAAGGATGAGTTAGTCAAGAAGAAGAAGGAAAATGAGAAGAAAGATGATGAAAAAAAGAAGAGTGTGGCATTCGAAGCCACCACATCCAAGGGCAAGTCCAAGATTGAATCATCAAGTGATGAAGACTCAAGCTCTTGTGATAGTGATGACATTGATGAGAAGATGGCTCTCTTTGTCAAGCAATTTGGCAAATTCATGAAGAAGAAAGGCTATCGTGCAAGAAGGAGGAAGAACTCATCCAAGAAGAATGAGCATACCATGAGATGCTTTAGATGCCATAGCAAGGACCATCTTATTGCAAAGTGTCCTTATGATAGTGATGATGAAGATGCTATCAAGAAGGAGAGGAAGAAGCAAAAGAAGAAGCAAGAAAAGGAGAGCTCTTATAAGAAGAAGAATGATTCTCATGTTGCTACATGGGATAGTGATGATTCCTCAAGTGATGATGAGGATGACAACAAGAGCAAGAAGAAGGGACATGCTAGCATTGCCATCCAAGAGAAGGTCTCCCTCTTCGACACTCCATCGTGCTTCATGGCTAAGGCCGCTAAGGTATCATCCGACAATGAGAGTGATCATGATAATGCTAGTGATAGTGATAGTGATGAAGAAGAATTCACTAAAGATGAACTAATCACTATGCTAGAAGATTGCAGTCAACATTTTAAAGAATCTAGAAAGGAGTGCAAGGGCTTGCTTAAGGATAAGAAAAACCTTATGCAAGAACTTGATGAGCTTAGGACATCTTATGAGAGTCTAAAGGTAGACCATAAGAAGCTTCAAAAGTCTCACTCTACTCTTGAAGAAGCTCATTCCTCTCTAGTTGAAAAATGTGAAAACATGCCAACAAATATTGAGAAAGCTAAAACTTGCAATATAGGCATATCTACACATCCTCATCTAGTAGTGACGGTTTCACTTGTGACTCCACACTAATAGTTGAGAATGAAAATCTTAAGAAGGAGGTAAAAGAGCTCAATCACACATTAGCTAAGGCTTATGGTGGTGAGGACCGCTTGCTTATGTACTTGGGTAGCCAAAGAGCTTCTCTCTATAAAGAGGGATTGGGCTATAACCCCAAGAAAGGCAAGGTCGCTTTTGCTCCTCACAAGACTCGTTTTGTGAAGAACAATGGTAGCTATTGCAAAAGTTGCAAGCAAGTTGGTCACATAGAGCAACAATGCATGAACAAGAAATCCAATGCTAATGTATCCTCAATTAAGCTTGATTCTTTCTATGTGCTTACCAAGGGTACTAATGGTGTTCATGCTAAGTTCATTGGTACACCATGGATGGGCTCAAAGAAGAAAGCCATTTGGGTACCAAAGAGCTTGGTCACTAACCTTGGAGGACCCAAACAAGTTTGGGTACCTAAAAAGAATTGATCTTGTCTTGTAGGTCAATTACAAAGCTGGAGGAAAGGCATTGGGTGCTTGATAGTGGATGCACTCAATATATGACTGGGGATTCATGTATGTTCAAATCAATTGATATAAGTCAAAATGGTTGTTTTGATGCTATCACTTTCGGCAACAATAAGAAAGGCAAGGTCAAGGGGCTTGGTAAAATTGCTATCTCAAATGACATGAGCATATCTAATGTATTGCTAGTTGAGAGCTTGGATTTCAATCTTTTGTCGGTGGCACAACTTTGTGATCTTGGTTTCAAGTGTATATTTGGTAGTGATGATGTTCAAGTCATTAGTGTTGATGGATCAAATTTGATATTCAAAGGATTTAGACATGCTTGCTTAGTAAATCTAGTATGGGATGGTTGTGGCATAGAAGGCTTGGTCATGTTGGAATGAAACAATTGAACAAACTTTTGAGGCATGACTTAGTTAGAGGCTTGAAGGATGTCACCTTTGAGAAAGATAAACCTTATAGTGCTTGTAAAGCCAGTAAACAAGTTGGAAATGCACATCCTAGCAAGAGTGAAATGAGCACTTCTAAGGCATTTGAGTTATTACACATGGACTTGTTTGGACCAATAACATACACTAGTATTGGTGGAACAAGTATGGTTTTGTGATAGTGGATGACTACACTAGATACACTTGGGTGTTCTTTCTCTATGACAAGAGCGATGTTTATGATCTATTCAAGTCTTGTCAAGAGAGTGCAAAATGAGTTTGAGACAACTATCAAGAAGATTAGAAGTGACAATGGTAGTGAGTTCAAGAACACAAGAATTAAAGATTTGTGTGAAGATCTTGGTATTGGACATCAATTCTCACCAACATACACTCCTCAATCCAATGGTGTAGTTGAAAGAAAAAATAGAACCTTGATTGACATGGCTAGATCAATGCTTAGTGAATACAATGTGAGTCATTCATTTTGGAGTGAAGCCATCAACACGGCTTGCTATTGTAGCAACCGTCTCTATTGCCATGGGAAGACACCATATGAGCTATTAAATGGAAGAAAGCCCAACATTACATACTTTAAAGTGTTTGGTTGCAAATACTATATTCTCAAGAAAGGCACTAGATTGAGCAAGTTTGAAAAGAAATGTGATGAAGGATTCTTACTTGGTTATTCTACCACAAGCAAAGCATATAGAGTTTAGAATCTCACAAATGGCACCTTGGAAGAAGTTCATAATGTTAAGTTTGATGAAACCCAAGGGTCTCAAAATGAAGCTCAAAACCTTGATGATGTGAGAGGAGATCAATTGTCAAATGCAATAAAGAACATGGACATTGGTGATATAAGGCCGATGCAAGTTGATGATGATAGTGACATACATATGATCAACCAAAGCGTGCAAATTGATACAAATCAAGCAAGATCTAGTGGTTCTCATGATGAAGTGCAAGATCAAGGTCAAGCTAGTGGAAGCAACCAACTCCCAATACTCCAACCTACTAGCATTGCAAGAGATCATCCATTGGACCAAATCATTGGTGAAATTCAAAGTGGTGTTCAAACTAGATCAAGGCTAGCATCTTTTTATGAGCACTACTCATTTGTGTCACTTGAAGAACCTAAGAAAATAGAAGATGCATTGAAAGATTCCGATTGGGTAAATGCCATGCATGAAGAGCTAAATAACTTCACTAGAAATCAAGTTTGGGAACTTGTTGAAAGGTCGAAGAACTACAATGTGATTGGTACTAAGTGGGTCTTTAGAAACAAGCAAGATCAATATGGTGTAGTTGTTAGAAACAAAGCAAGATTGGTAGCACAAGGTTATACACAAGTTGAAGGTCTTGACTTTGGTGAGACATATGCACCGGTTGCAAGATTGGAGGCAATTAGAATCTTATGAGCATATGCTTGTGCACACAACATCAAGCTCTATCAAATGGATGTCAAAAGTGCATTTCTCAATGGCTACATCAATGAAGAAGTTTATGTTGAGCAACCTCCCAGTTTTGAAGATGACAAGAAACCCGACCATGTGTACAAGCTAAAGAAGGCATTGTATGGTTTGAAGCAAGCACCTAGAGTATGGTATGAGAGATTGAGGGACTTTCTTCTCTCTAAAGGGTTCAAGATGGGAAAGGTTGACACCACTCTCTTCACCAAGAAGCTTGGAAATGACTTATTTGTGTTACAAATCTATGTTGATGATATTATTTTTGGATCAACAAATCAAGACTTTTGTGAAGAGTTTAGAAAAATGATGCCAAATGAGTTTCAAATGTCTATGATTGGAGAGCTTAGTTACTTCCTTGGACTTCAAATCAAGAAAATGAAGACTGGCACTTTTGTAAGTCAAGGCAAGTACATCAAGGATATGGGGTGTGTTTAGTTGAGAAAAATTGGGTGAAAAGTTATTGTAGCACTTTTCGTTGTTATTTGGTAAAATTTGTCTAACCATGGATTAATTAGACTCAAAAGATTCGTCTCGAACTTTACAGACAAACTATGCAATTAGTTATTTTTTTACCTACATTTAATGCTCCATGCATGCGTTCAAAGATTCGATGTGATGGGTGGAGGAGGAAATATTTTGGGTTCGCATGCCAAGTGAACACAGCCATGATCAAGAAGTTTGGATTGCAAGATGCTAAGCCAATGAGTACACCAATGGGCACTAATGATCAATTGGGTGTTGATGCTAGTGGCAACATGGTAGATCAAAAGCAATACCGGTCTATGATTGGAAGTTTGCTATATGTCACCGCTTCTAGGCCGGATGTCATGTTTAGTGTGTGCAAGTGTGCAAGATATCAAGCTTCACCTAGAGAAAGTCACTTGAAGGCAACTAAGAGAATATTGAGATATCTTAAGGGCACTCATGATGTTGGATTATGGTTTCCAAAGGGGTCTAATTTTGAGTTGATTGGATATAAGGACTCCGACTATGGTGGATGCAAGATTGATAGAATGAGCACAAGTGGCACTTGTCAATTGCTTGGAAGGTCTCTTGTTTCATGGTCATCAAAGAAAAAAAAATAGTGTTGCACTATCTACCGCCGAGGCCGAATATATTAGTGCCGGTAGTTGTTGTGCACAATTGCTTTGGATGAAGGCCACCTTGAATGACTTTGGAATCAAATTCAAGAATGTGCCATTGTTTTATGACAATGAAAGTGCTATCAAGATGACTCAAAATCCGGTTCAACATTCAAGAACCAAGCACATTAACATAAGGCATCACTTCATAAGAGACCGTCAACAAAAGGGTGATATTTGTATACAAGGCATTGGCACCGAAGATCAACTAACTGATATCTTTACAAAGCCACTTGATGAGAAAATGTTTTACAAGTTGAAGAATGAATTGAACATACTTGACTTCTCCAACTTGAAATGAGTGCACCCCCACATTCTTATATGACATGCCTCCCCTTCGACAATGCAAGGTAAAGTTGTTTGGCATATCATTCATACTTTGCTAAGGACATGTTTAGAACATATAGACATATTTGCATGACAAATAGGCTCATTCATAAAAATCAAATGATTTTGATGTATATATGGTACCACTATTGCTTCTATGTTTGTTTGATCTAGTGGTAGCATATGACATGTTTGTGGGCTTGCAAACCTAGTGTTGAATCGAGAAAATGAGCTCATGATGTGTAATTCAACATGCTCAAGATAACCCTTATACTTTATGAGGTGTGAAGAAGCTTGTGCTTGGATCAAACCAAATTACATATTCTAGGCAACTGATCTAGATTGAACCATAATTTGGACTCCCTTATATTGATTGACTTAACTCTCACTAAAATTGGCACCTTTTTGGTGATTGTTGACAAAGAGGGAGAGAAAAGTCACAAAGATAAAACGTTAAGTTGCAAAGGGGGAGAAGTAAGTCACAAAGGTATAGTAAGGGGGAGAGAAAGCAAAAGATATGACATTGGAAAGGGATCAATTAAAATTGAGCACACAAGTAGGGGGAGCAAGCTCATGAATTATTTGTTGCATTTGTATGTGCATTAACATGATGAATTGTTGCATTGTAAAGCTTAAATTCATATTCATGATTGTATGGTGTATGCTAGAAATAGAACTTGAATGATGATTTGTTGTGAGTAGCTTTACAAGTGGTATCTAGACACTCTTTACTTATAATGTTGATCTCACGGGGCACTTTAGTGTTTGTGATCTTTACAAGTGGTGTCTAGCTACATCGATGCTAAGGATGGTATATAAAGGCAACTCCGATTGGTATCACGTTTCAAAAGGTCCATTCTATATACCTTAGCATCAATTTGATAGTAGTAACTCTCCCAAAATTCGAATCCATACATATGTGCACAATTGAACCAAACTCATGGAAGCACATATGTAGGGGGAGCTAATACTATCGAAATTAAAAATTGATTTCATTTCATATCTTTGTGATGGTTGTCATCAATTACCAAAAAGGGGGAGATTGAAAGCCCAAGTTTGATTTTGGTAATTAATGACACCAAGTTGCTAATGCTATTGTATCAAGTGAAATGAGCTAGGCATAAGCAACATGTGATGGAGGTGGAAATGGCATGGAGAGATGGCCACAAGACCACATGATTTGGTGCATGAAATGATGAGCAAGATCATGAAGAAATGCACATAAAATGATGGACATGATGATCAAGTGGAGGAGAAGGATCTAAGAGCACAAGGCAAAGGTATAACCATAGGGTTTTCCTTTTGCCTGTCTAAGATGAGTAGAGAAGTGATTGACCGGATTTAGGATACATAGCCGACTATCAAGAGGGGCAATCACGGTTAGCTCAGGAATCAAGTGCCACTAGATCAATATCTTGAGCATATGCATTAGGATCTAGTAGAGAGCTAACATAACGCCTTGAAAATGTTTGTGAAATGCTAACACACATGCACATGGTGGTGTACACTTGGTGGTGTTAGCACATTTGCGAAGGCGGTGGAGTTTAAGCGGTAGAGAGGGGTTTGGGTTCCTCTTTCTCCTGCCGAGCTTGCGAGGCGGGATTCAGCGCTTTTTGGGAAGTGAAATGCCTATTTTCTACTGCGCCAAAAGTCGGAAAAGAAACGGAGGCGAACGGTGGTCATTGTGGTGACCGGACGCTGCACCGAAAGCGGTCATGGTCTGACCGGACGCGTCCGGTCAGTTCTCGCAACAGTCAGGCGCGCGGGTGCTAGGGTTTGCAACCGGCGCGTCCGGTCCCTCACGGAACCGGAGCGTTCGGTCAGGCACCCAGAGGGGCAGAGCTAGACGTAGAGCCAACCGGACGCGCAGCGCGTCCGGTCACGTGCGATCGGACGCGTCCGGTCGCGGTGGGAGCTCTGTGGACTCCGACCGGACGCTGGGTGCAGCGCGTCCGGTCACGGCAACGGCTACTTCTGACACGCACTATTTTCGCTTGTCCCGTCCGGTCACCCTGACCGGTGCATCCGGTCAGCACGTTTTGCACGGCGTCGTCCGGTAACGGCTAGCTGCGTACCCCTTCGCTATAAATAGAAGTTGGCCGGGGTTTGGGGGTACCTCTTGCACATTTTGAGACCTTGAGACATCCTTTGAGCTAGAGAACAACCCCTCCACTCATCTCTTTGCTTGGTTGCACATCTTGAGTGAGATTCAAGTGCATTACTTGAGAGTTGCATTCTAGAGGCACTTGTTCTTCGAGTTGCTGCGGATTTCTTGTTACTCTTCCGTGTTACCCGATGCGGTAGATGGCTTGGAGCAGCAGAGGTGATTGAGCTCGCAATTAGAGATTGTTGGAGCCCTCACCAAGTGTTGTAAGGGGTTCTTGATCCTTTCCCGCAGGAGTTCGCGAATTGGATACTCTAGTGGAGCTCGTGGCTTGGAGGATCCCCATCTTGTGTGCGGTTGTGCGGCGCCCGCCGAGGGCTCGACTCTTGATAGTCGATTAGCTCATGAACCGACAAGTGGGTGTATTGCCACAACGGGGAGTAGCTTGCCGGGAAGCAAGTGAACCTCGGGATAAATTTTTGTGTCATTCTCTTTCCGAGGATTTCTCTTGTGTGATTGATCGATTGATTGGTACTTCTCATCTCTACACGGCGGTATAATCACTCGAAGCTCTTCTCTCGTATTACTTCTTGTATCTAGCTTGTAGTTGTTGTTGTTGTGTTTAGTGGATAGCCTTGTACTAGACTTGTGTAGGTGGCTTGCTTAATTAGTTAGAGCTAGTGCATTTTGCTTCGCCACCTTTTGTACTAACACGTGTGGTTAAGTAATTCTTGTAGAAGTTTTAATTAGGCTATTCACCCCCTCCCCCCCATGTCCTACCAGCGTCCGCGGTGACCATGACCTCGATGTCCCTCCTAGCACTCGTCGCCATCGACGCCGTATGCCGGAAAGCAAGGTACATCCGACTCCCACGCACCGTTGTTTCTCCCACCCGAATGTCCCCCCTCCCCCCTCATCCCCCCTTCTTCTTGCAGTTTCAGCCGGCACCTCCGACGACGTCACCGGAATCGCTACCCTCCTCGACCACTCGGACTGTTACCTTGCCGGATCCGCCTCCCAACTGCACGGCTCCTTCTCCGTCCTCGCCGGATCCGCATCCCAGTTGCATGGATCCATCTCCGACCTCACTGCATCCGCCTCCCAACGCTGCCCACACTGGCAGCTTCGTCTACTTCATCGTGCTCTCCACCTGAAGCCAGGTGGTACAACCTTCGGTCAAAACGCCGGCGCCGTTGTTCAAAGACAGGTTCCCATTTCCTATTATAACTCTACGGTTCAATTACCTGTTACACCGTATGCTTGTGTTCCATTTCAATTTGATCCACGTACACAATACATACGAATAACACACATTAGTACAGATGAAACAGTGGGATGCCCAGAGCATCGCTCAGTTGGTTGACGTAGTGGCCGAACAGAAACAACAATGCTACTGGGGCGACAAAGGCCCTACGTCTCTAGGCTGGGTCAACATCCTTCGCTACTTCAAGGACAACAACACTCGTGGCTTCGACAAGAAATAGATCCAGAGCAAGTGGGCAGATCTGAAAAGGCAGTACTTCAGGTGGCGCGACGGTTTGAAACAAACTGGGCTAGGCCGTGACCCTGACACCGAAGAGATTGATGTTGACCCCGTTTGGGCCACGACTGTTGAAGGGGTACTAACTTCCATCTTCTACTCCACTCCCTATACTAGACAGGTTCCCACTAACTGACTACTAACACGTCGAACGTTGCCGCATCTATAGGATAGTGCTAGTGAGAAGTACAAGAGACCGCCATGCTGTGAGCAACTTTACCATATTTTGGGTCACACACCACATGATCGGGGCCAGTTGGTGTCCGCTGGTGGCCATGGTTCCGGCAACGGCAGCAGTGATGACAGCCCTCCTACTCCCAGCGTTTTGCCGGACGCGCCCACGCCGCCACGTAGTATTGGCCAATCCTCCAAAAGATCCAGCAAGGAGCAATCCGTTTGGAGCCCCCGCAAGAAGAGTAGCAAGACTACCTCCCTTGATGACTGCATTCAAGACCTAGACACCCTCGTTCAGGACTACAAGCGTCGCAAGTCAAGTTGTGACCTTGAAAATGAGGAGATGGCCAAAGTCCACAAAATTCTGAGGGAATATGGGTTCAGCGAGAGTGACCTGTACTTCGCCCAAGCCACAAATCTTTGCACAGACAAGATGCACCGTAGTTCTTTCCTTAATTTCCGAAGCAAAGAAGGCCGGATGAACTACGTGAAGTACTCCTTGGACATGATGCATCTACAGTCCAAGTGATCCGAAGGAGCGCCAGCCCTGGGGATCTATGATTTGTTTTAGTTATCCTTGATCAGCATGTTGTGGTTTTTTCCCTAAGTTGTCATCGTTTGTTAAGTACTGTGTGCTGTAATAATGAACTCCTAGAACTTTGATTGTTGCGATGCTTGTGTGTAATAAAATATGGACGGCGAACTGTTTGTAATCCATTTTGTATGGTGCATTGTGATATTGTTTGGTACATGGTTCTGAACTTCATGAATTATTCGTACTATGACCGAGCTGCATGACTGTTGTGTCATTGTGCAGGTATCTGGCAACTGTGAAAGCTGCACACAGTTGGGGGGGAGATGGACAGCAACGATGAGTCGGGCGGCAACAGTCATTCCAGTAACTCTCCTCGACTTAAGAAATTGGAGAAGCCTTTGTTGTTGCTGCGCAAGTGTAAAGAACTGATCGCCCCGCCGCAACCTGTGGTAAACCCTCCTCCTCCCATCCCCATCCTGACTGGGGCTCAGTGGCTGCAGATTGTGCTTGCTGACCGAACAAGGTGTCATGAGATGTTGCATATGTCTCGTGATGCCTTCTTGGAGTTGCATGATCACTTAGTTCCTTTTGGGTTGGAATCTACTAGAGAGTGCACATCTAGGGAAGCTTTAGCTGTGTACATCGTCACTTGTGCACACGGAACTGGTGTTAGACAAGTCAAAGATAGGTTTGAAAGGTCTTTAGGAACAGTCAGTTGCAAGACAACCAATGTAGCACAAGTTATGTTTAGGTGGGCGCAGACTGTTATAGCTCCTTCAGATAGGAATTATGAACAAGTTCATAGTGAACTAACCAAATATGCACCATGGTTTGATGGTTGCATAGGTGCTATAGATGGCACCCACATTCCTGTGGAAGTCAATCGAGCATCGAGAGTTGACTTCATTGGTAGGGATGGAGAACCTTCCATGAATGTGCTTGCCATAGTGAACATGCATGGTTGCTGGTGTTATGTGGGCTTCAGGAAAGCGGATGCATGTCATGACGTGGCTGTTCTAGAAGACTGTCAGGCGGATCGAAGGTTTCCTCATCCACCCCTAGGTTTGCGTTATTTGTTTGTTTTGCAAACTTATGATGGAATAGTGCAGTCCGTTGGCCTTTGTAGCATTTGTTTTGGTACTAATATTGCAATTGATTGAATTGTTGTAGGACGCTATTATTTGGTGGACTCTGGATACAAGAAGCAGGAGGGATACATGACTCCTTTCCGGAATTGTAGGTACCATAAGAATGATTTCAAGGGTGTGAACTTGAACACATTAGAGCGTTGTGACAAATTTAACTACATTCACTCCAATTTGCGCAATATCATTGAACGGAGGTTTGGTATTCTCAAAGAGCGGTGGCATATTCTCAATAAGATACCGTTTTACAAGAAGGTGAAGCAAAATTGGGTGCTCATATCTTGCTTTGCAATGGACAATTACTTGTGGGTGCGTGATCATGGACCAGATTTGACGTATGAGCCGTCGGATTGGGTGCGGATGAATGCTGGAGATGCTATCGAGTCGGTGAGGGAGTTGGTATCGTGGTCTGTTTGGGGTACCATGAAGATTAATAGGTGATGTACTGCTAGTTGCTTTGTAATGTAATTGAAGATTAATGGCTTGGAGCTGCATTTTATATAACAGTTGCTGCTGTTTACAGGGTTCGGATGAAGAGAATGGTGGTTATTTTGCAAGGTATGTTTTACAATCACTTCAAACCTCATCTAATACAAGGTATGCTGTAAGATCCAAGGAGGCAGCCAAGCTATCTTTCAGCACTGAGTTTTGTCAATTTGATTGTGCTGTGTCATACCAAATCATGTACTTATATTTTGCAGGAGAGTGAAATTCCTGTTGTTAGAAGGGTGCTCAAGTATTCAGCAGGTGTTGCTGCTTAGTTGGATGGCTAGTCGGAAACTAGGCTACTGCACAAAGTTCTTAGTGCTCAGAAGCCAAATTTCTTGACTTGACCAAAGGCAACCACGCTTCTTGATACTCGAGGCGCCGGATTTTGTGTTTGTACCTGTGTTGTAACTGACAAGCTGAGATTTGCTCAGAGGAGCCTGACCGTAGTATTTCTGTATGAGGAAAAGCATTGCTTCATAAATTATGGAAGAGTTGATTAAATGAATAGAACCAGCAGAACCACTTGTTTACCTGACATGATTTAACTGTCGAATGAAATTTGCCGACACACTTGTTGGCGCCTTTTTTTTTTTGAATGCAGGATCATTTGAATTTGAATTGGATGGGAGGGTGGCTGGGAGCTGGCTGGGTGCTGCCTCCAGCTGGTTGGCTGGCTAGTTCAGCCCAGCCAGATTCTCCCGGCCGAACAAGGTCTGATCAATCTTGTGCCTCTCGCATTCCTCCAAGCTAGCCATTTTTCTAGTCCTATCTGATGACGTTGTTTCTCCTTCTTTGGAATTTTCTTTCTGACATACTACTGGTACGTTGAGCTCCGGACAGCGACACCGGTTCCGGTTCCGGTTCCGGTTCCAGTTCCTCCCCGCTTCCGGTGCCAGACTACCAGTCCCTCGGTCACGCATGCGTCTATTTTTATCCCACGGCGATTGCCTTGAGCTTGGGAAATGGCAAGAGGTTGAAGATTGAGTGAGGCCCTGCTGCATTATTGAGTGAGGCCCTGCTGCATTCGAATGCAGCAGGGCCTCACTCAATCTTCAACCTCTTGCCATTTCCCAAGCTCAAGGCAATCGCCATTGCTGCGGCACACTCACGGGCGGAGCCAGGATTTAGATACAGGGGGCCGGATCATCGAGTGTCCAGAAACAATATATTGTATCGCTGTCAAATCTTGATGTTGGCTTAAAAAAATAAAAAGTTACCACACTCTAACTTGTAAGTTTTCACAGTCGAGTGGTATTTTTCTCGAGAGAGTAGAGTAAATTGGACGATGCTTAAATTCAGAAAATAAAGGATTTCAGATAAGAAAGCGGTAAGAGACAAATAAAATATTAAAAAGGTTTGGTTAGTTAGAAATATTTCGGGGCTCCCAAGGTAAAATTGTTTAGTAAGTTATTGTACGAAACTGTTGGATAAGAACAAAATTCAAGGTTGATATTTCTTACGTTAACTTGCTAGATCTATTTGATTTATTTGAGAAAAACAATTTAGAATTAACTTAGAAGTCTTTGTTTACTTATAATTTCTAGTGATTAGTGAGAATTAATGAGATGTATTAATGAAAAGTGTGCAACATTAGGGGGGCCAGGCCCCTGCCCGCCCCCCCCCCCCCTGTCTCCGCCCCTGGGCACACTGCTACTACTACTACCAGCGACGAATAGCGAGGACACGAGAGATCCATCATCGATGCCGATGGACTCCTAAGCTGCGCTCACGACGGTCGTGGACTCTGCCTCCGCCGCGCTCCGTAGCAGGGCCATGGTGCCGTCGGCGATGCTCGCGGCCGGCGTATTCCAAGGTGTGGCGGCGCTCGCGCTCCTCTTCTCCAAGACTCCGGAAGGCATCTTCTCCCACCACGGCAAGGCGGCCGTCTTCGTGCACTACATCGTCCTCGTTGCCGGGGCGATCATCGGCTCCATGACGGCCTCTGCTTCTTTCTGGGTTGGACGCCGCCTGGACGGCCGACATGCCATTGGCTTGGCACTGCTCTGCACCTCGACACTCACCCTCATCCCTGTGTTCGGGATACTCGCCGGCTTCGTCATGCTTAGAAAGTAGTCTCAGACGACACCTGTGTATGTACTAGTACGATGCCCGTGCTAATGCCATGGTTTCATTTTAGGGGTGCACTTTAGAACAACCAATCAACGACATTTTCCGAGAGTTTAAGTCACATTGAATTGTTTGTAGCCGCATATTTTGCATGGAAAATGCCCATGCATAACAAGTCATAATAAAGACATGTCTCACATATTTCAGTTTTACATTCACAACGAAGGTATTTCAGTAACAACCAACCAAGGTATTTTAGTAACATTCCCAACCGAGAAAAAAAAATACAGGATAAAAAAAGCATTACAACACCAACCAAAGTATTTCAGTAGAACTACACGGCCATATAGCCTTGTCAGTAAGGGGAGGAATCAAGCAGGTAGAAGCCGGCCACCAAAAATTTCCCAGTTGTCATACGTTGTCATCTTAACCTTGCTGGTTTGCAATGGTGTCCGCGGTCTCTTGGCCATCGTTATATGTTGGATTCAGAGACCTACCAGATCATAAACATATTGAAAACTCTCGTCGGGCTCCTTCCTCGGTGCCTGCAACCATAATCGTGAGTACTTAATTTCAGTTATACAAGACCAATGATCATATCTTTAGTTCTGTAGGTAGAATAAACAGCGGTGCGCATATTTACCTGACCAACAAAGTTACTGACAACACAACCATCATCAATGCACATTCGAGAGCCATGCACTGGAAGACCAAATTTTGGAGACCAAATTTTGTGAGAAATCCTCATAATTCAAAAACACAAAATTATCTTCACCGACTAAAATTCAGTACAGAATTAAATTGACCGAAAACATATATATACAAATACGCACCGCTAATCACCAGTTTAGGACGTCTTTATAAACAATATTCTTGGTGCTCGGCGGCTTTTGCCTGGATCTCCCATAATTATTTCACGAGCTGCTTTCTGATAACGCCAAAAATTGACCAGTAAGCATCTAATTGAATTGGCAATTTAATTTACCAACAGATTGAATCAGACAATTGCTCTAGGAATTTAATTTACCAACAGGCAATTTAATATACCTGCAATGTCGATATTTGGTATATGAATTTTCATGATATCGTTACCTTTAGCTCTTATGCGAGCTAGTTATGATTGCGTCATCAGACCATTGCTGCAGGGGAACCAATGACCAACGAGCAACAGTAGTAGTGATCAGTAGTGATCAAGATTGGATCATAAAATATTCACCTGCACTGTTGCAGTTGCGCTGGCATCAGTGAGCACCGAACAAACGAATTGAATAGCAGATCGCAAGGCTGGAAACTGATCCGCGATCAAAAAGCAACAACACACGGGAGCCTGACGGATGGTCTCCGCCTGAATCCCGTGCAGCGGGCCTGACCGTCGCGGCGAAGCCGGAGGATCTGGCGATGGGCAGGATCCACGTCGTCGGCCTGGACAGCGTGCTTGTCCGTGGCGTCGGAGGTAGAGGTCGAGGTCCAACGCGGAGGGCGGTCGTGGAGTCGTCGGCGCGGAGGGTGGGGAGCTCCATCGCGGATCCTGTGTTGTGGTTGGAGTGGAAGTCCGGGCAGTCGTGGAGTCGTCGGCGTGGAGGGCAGGGAGCTCCGTCGCGGAACCTGTGTTGCGGTTGGAGTGGAATTCCGTTGCGGTGATCACGCAAGAGGTCGCGCGGGATGACGCGTGCGTGGGGGTGTGATGAAGCCCGGCTTCACCACCAAATCAATTTTGTCCGACGGATGATGGCGATGATTCTTGAGAATAGATCTGAGCCATTTATCTGTAAAGAAGGGGACTTTTTGGATGCACGGAATGGGGTAGATGTAGGAAAGCCCATCTCTGTTGGGGACGAATTACTGAGTGGACCCAGCGTAATTTTGATTGGTGCATTATAGTATAGATTTGTTGCCAGTGTTGGGATTGCTCATACCTGTATGATTGTACCACGATTTATTAGTTGTGTTTGTATGAAACATGCACGAGGTCGAGGTTTACACAGGTGCTGCTAGCCCATTATGTGGAGTGTCGTATGTATGTACGCAAGAGATTCATTCGAGTAATTTTGTTTTTTTTTCCCCGAGGAAAGACTGATTTCAGTTTTACTGTACTGTGAATCTGTGATGATTAATCAAGGTAACAAGATTTTAGAAAAGTCATTTGGTGTATCGTCGCTCGTGTTTAACTTGCTGTTTGCAGCTGAATCGTTATTAGCCGAAACAGAGCAACAAGGCAATTGCGAATTTGTGATGAAGGCAACTGGACATGCGTTCCAGTTCCGGCTCCAGTTCCGGTTGAAAGCGAAAGCACATCCTGTTGTTATTCTACGGATCATCTAGGGTAGATCTAGCAGGGAGTTCTCTTTATATTTTGGGATAATTGACATGGATACATATCCAACAGAGAGATCCGGAGAGGGAGAGAGGGAAGAAGGGGGGAGACGGACCATCGGGCTTAGCGGAGCTGCTGGCGTCGGTGAAGGAGAGGCGATGGTGGCGCGGACGTCGGGGTCGATGCAGCGGCGACGATGGACTTCCTGTCGTCTATAGCCCCTCCCCTCGATCGGTCTAGGAAAGGAGGTGTGGCAGCTACTGTGGCGGTGAGCCTCGTGTTTTGTGCCCCTGGCCCCCACCTTCTCTTTATAGGGCTGCGCGACAGAGGCCTACCGACTAGGAGTCGGTTAAGCGTCTCTGATCAGGACGCGGTCAAAGGATCCGACTTGATCGTTGGATCAAGTCGGGTGAGATCAATCCTAACACATCTTCGATGGGGATTGTGCTGGCTGGCCTTGACTGTTAAAATTGTTGTTTGCGTCTGAGTCGTCATTAGCCGGAACAGAGCAACAAGGTTGTTATTGTGATGATGGCAGCTGGACATGCTCCAGTTCTGGTTCCGGTTCCTGTTCCGGTTCCACGGTTCGTTTTAAAGAAGATTCTGAGGAAGGTTATTGCGCGTTTATCCTTTGATTGATGATGAAGAAGACTACCTGACCTGTCGATTTTGTGTCCGGAGTCCGGACGGGAAAAGGGGTGTGGCGTGGGACCTCGGCGTCGCCCAACGCCAAGCCGGGGGAGAGCCCAGTCAAGGAGCTCCTCCTGGCGTCCAAAGTCCAGTTCCCATTTTGGATGCGACAATGTTATTCCCATGATCAATAAATGATACGCTTCACAGAAGAACGTGTATTTATCTCAAAACTCAAATAGAAGGAGCAAATGTAACAAGCTAAACGAGTAAATATAGGGCGCATTTGGAACCACTACTTTAGTGGAGTCTGTAAATAAACTTTCTAAAGTACTATGAACATTTAAATACTACGTGTACTTAGACAAGTTCTCTATTCTCTGCAAAATGAAGGCTGTTTTAGTTTTTGTCTCAATTTGATATTTTTATATATTAACATATAAAATATGAACTATTAAGATCTATTTTATATATGGTGGATTTAATAAGACTAATTTGTTGCTACTAATAATATTGGTGCAACATTCTATAAAATTGATCAAAATTAGAGTAATTTGACTTAGCACAAAACTTACCTAAAATTTGGGACCAGAAAATACTTAGTAGATTCCCTCACTTCGATTAACTTTACAAAACAATCTACAATACCAAATGAGTATACTGACAAGATACATTTTCTGGTGGATTTAATTAAACTTATTTGATGCCTTTGGAAATGCTTATAATTTTCTTTTAACTTAATAAGAATTATATAAGTTTGATTGACTTACGCCAAATGTTAAGCTACACATGATTTAAATAGAGCGAGTATAAACGGTTAGATTTAATATGAGTTTGGCCCGTACTTTATATTAAATAAATTATACATCCATATTTAATGCTATGGTGCAATATAGTTTGGCCAAGTTCGAAGCGCCGTGCGGAGGGAGGTGCTAGAGTTCGGCAATGCGGCAATGGCACGCGGAGACCAGGGTCCCGTCACATCCCTCGCGCAGCATCCGGAGGAGCTGTGCATGCGGAGGGTGAGGCACCTAGAGGAGCTGTGCAAGACCACCGCCGCCCTGCACGTATTGGTGCGCACCCTGCGCGCATCGGCGGTGCTTCCTCGCCGCAGCTGCCGCCGCGGGCGCCAAGGTGGAGGTGCCACCGGCGGTGCTTCCCCGCGGTGCTTGGGGTGCCTGGTGTCGACGACGGGGAGTAGACTTGTGCTGGCAGCGAGCGCGTGTATTTAGGCAATGCCCAACGACGAAATGCCATTGACAAGAGGAAGGAAGGTTTGAGGATAACATTACCAAGTTCTAAGTGCAAAGTCGTCATACCTTTCTGTATAGGCAAACAAAGACGATTTAAACTAAGCTCGGCTCTGCTGGAACACAACAACTAAACACATGAGGTTGCACCATCGGGATGGGGCTCGAGCAGTCGAGCTGGTCTCGACTAGGCTAGCCGACCGGGTCATGGAGGTTCAGGTAAACAAACAAGCTCGTAAACTCCTATTCTTTGGTTCAGTATCTCTAATTAGTAATAATATTTTTTTCTTAGCATATCTGGTGGTAATTAATATGGTGTTTCCGTTGGGCCTCTAATTAGTTACTATAAGATTTAGTCTTTCTATTTGGCATTCTAGACCAGAACTAAAATTTAGTTTAGCTGATCCATATCATCCCATAGTCGTAACAAGAATCATCAGGAGCAGAAACAGAAGCAGGCTGAGCGGTGGTGGCTGGGCACGGTCAGCCCTTTCCTTCTGGACCAGAAACAGGCATGAAATTTCAAGAGCTGACAACCGGGTCGAGGGGTCGGGTCGGGTCACATGAATCCATCGGTCGACCGTGGAGCTCATGAGTCATCAGCGCACTGGATCCGGTGCTGGTTCCGGTTCCGGTTCCAGTCCCAGCTCCACGTCGGCTTCCAGTGTTCCAGTAGCACGGTGGTTGTTGAAATGGAGTAACGGACCTATCTCGGTGCACCTGAGTTCCGTCGGACAAGGGCGGACAAATTGCAGAGGTCAACCTTTCGCTTGGCTCTGGGCAGCAAAAGACAGCAGACACAGCACTGTGACACCGGTTCCGGTTCCAGCAGTTGCTCGGATCCAGTTCCACGCGTGTGCACTTGTGGTCATCAGTCAAAATCAGCTACGTAGGCCACCATCAAGCTAGTCTTTCTCTCTATCTACTTTTTTAAAAAAGAAAAATCTATGTGGCATACTAGATGCGTACGGCAGAGCTCAGGACAGTGACACCGGTTCCGGTTCCAATTCCAGTTCCAGTTCCTCCCGGTTCCGGTTCCTCCGTCAGACCGTCACGCGTCGCCAAAGCAGGGCATCTATTTATATCCCATCTCATGGCAAGCGAACGCAACAAGACCTCAATCTTCAACCTCTTGCCATTTCCCAAGCCCAAGCCACAGGCGCCATTGCTGCGGCACATACTACTGCTAGAGCATCGATGGACCCCGAAGCTGCGCTCACGAGGGTCGTCGACTCCGCCTCCGC
Organism: Saccharum spontaneum; assembly: GCA_022457205.1. Taxonomy (NCBI): domain Eukaryota; kingdom Viridiplantae; phylum Streptophyta; class Magnoliopsida; order Poales; family Poaceae; genus Saccharum; species Saccharum spontaneum. The sequence goes on from CM039611.1 coordinate 52,972,364, forward strand.
CGCCCTCCGCAGCAGGGCGATGCTGCCGCCGGCGATGCTCACCGCCGGCGTCTTCCAGGGGGTGGCGGCGCTCGCGCTCTTCTTCTACAGGACTACTCCCGAAGGCATCTTCTCCCACCACGGCAAGGCACTCGTCGTCCTGTACTACGGCGTCCTCGTGGCTGGCGTGATCGTCGGCTCCACGACGGCCTCTGCTTCGTTCTGGGTCGCACGCCGCCTCGACGGCCGGCATGCCATTGGCATGGCGCTCCTCTGCGCTTCCACGCTCACCCTCATCCCTGTGTTTGGGATACTCATCGGCTTCGTCATGCTCAAAAAGTAGTCTCAGACACCTTTGTATGTATGTTGGGATTGAACATTTTTCTGTTGGCATACTTGTATGTTGTATGATTGTACCTGAAGGAATTTATTAGTTGGAGCATATCGTCTTCTGAAGTAATGCATGAGGTTTGCAGGTGTTTTTGCCCATTTGGAGTGTCATATATGTAGTATGTACGTAAGAGATTGATTTGAGTTATTTTTCTGATTTTTTGTTCGAGGAAAGATTAATTTGGGTTACCGTGCTGTGATCATTATTCATGGTAACAAGATTCTGGTTGTAAAGTGGTGGATCTTCTTGTGTTTGCGTGTCCCTAGACCAGGCACAAATGCTGCACTCTCTTATGCAGTACGTCGCTCGTGTTTAACTTATGTTTCCATCTGAATCGTCCCGGAACAGAGCAACAAGGTTGTTATTGTGATGAGGGCAACTGGACATGCTCCGGTTCTGGTTCCGATTCCGGTTCCGGTTCCACGGTTCGTTTTTTTTAAGAAGATTCTAATGAATCTTATTACGCGTTTATTATCCTTTGATCGATGAAGAAGAGTACCAGTACCGGACCTGCCGATTTTGTCTCCAGAGTCTGGACGGGGAAAGGGGTGGGACCTCGGCTTGGCGTCGCCCAGCGCCAAGGCGGGGGAGAGCCGAGTCAAGGAGCTCATCCTAGCGTCCAAGCTCAGTTCTCAATTCTCATTTTGGAAGCGATGTTATTCCCATGATCGATAAATGACTCGCTCAACAGTACTATGAAAATATATTTCCAGTTTGATATATTTCACGTTTGTTTGTCTCCTCAAAACACAAAAGAATATAATTTTGTATGTGATAATGCTACAATTAAGACGCCTGTCTGTCCGGGCGCCTCGCTCTGCTTACTCCCGCACGTGCCGCTAGCCCCATGAACCTCTCCATTATCCGCTCGTCCGTTTCTAAAAAACCACTCCCGCACGTCTCGTTCCGTTCCGCTCCCACACGCGCGCTCGACTGCTAGCCCTACCAAGCCCGGCACACAACTGCCCTCTCCCAGTCTCGGCGTGTGGCCGCTTGTGAGTCGCCGCGCACGGCTGCCAGCCCTGCCAGGCGCAGTGCACAGCCGCCTGCGAGTCGCGGCGCTCCGTTGTCGGCCCTACCTGGCGCGGCGCACAACCGCTGCCTCCCTGTCGCATCGCGCAGCCGCCGCCACCGCCACCTACAAGCGCCACCGAGCCGTTGCCTACAAGCGCCGCCGGGCTGCTGCCTCCGATGAACTCCACACGCTGATGGGCCTCCATTTTCCCAAGCATCAAGAAGATGTTACAATTTGCTGAAAACGTATTTTGCAAGTGTATGTTTGAAGTGTTTCATATGTTTCATAGGTATGTTACAAGTGTTTCATATGAATTTTACAAAAGTAGATCGGGATGTTGCATAGTTGCAAATGTTTTAGAGGCATGTTGCAGGAGTTTGTTCAAAATGTTTAATCTGTTGTTGAAGCATTTTGATTTAGATGTTGCATATATTTCACACATATGTTGCAAGAGTATGTTCCAAATGTTTCAGCCATTTCAGTCTTATGTTGCAGTGTTTTTATGTTACAAGTTGCAAGTGTTTATCTAGATGTTGCATATGTTTCATACATATGTTGCAAGTGTATATTCTAAATGTTTCGTTTGCTTCTGACGTATGTTGTATTCAAGTGTTTCATGTTTTAGATGTATGTCTAGAGAGTCACGGGGGCACGACCCAGACGCCAGGGGAAGGGCACGTCGAGCCGGGGACCGGCGGATGGGGCACTCTAGGGTCATGCGAACGGGGCATGCTCGTCCTCATCCCGGCTCCTAGGTCCCGCCCGCGTGGAGAGAGAGAGGGTTTCAAGGGGAAGGAACGGCGAGCGCGGCGTTCGTGGGCGCGCATGACGGAGGAGGCGCGGGCGTCCGGACGATTCTGTCTTGATGTTCGGGCGCTAGTATCTCCATTTTATATGAGGTTTGCAAATTTGAATTCTTTTGCATTTAGAGAAAAAAGTTTTTTACAACTTTAACTAATTTATATAAAAATATATTAACATATAAAATATGAACTATTATGATATATTTCACGGTGGATTTAATAAGACTAAGTTGTTGATAGTAAAATTGATCAAAATTAGAGTAATTTGACTTACCACAAAACTTACCTAAAATTTGGGACCGAGAAAGTACTTAGTAGAGTTAAAATTCTCTCACTTCAATTAATTTTACAAAACAAATATATTAGTCTATAACACCAAATGAGTACACTAACAAGACATATTTCATGGTGGTTTATCTGACGCCTTTGGAAATGTTTATAGTTTCTTTTAACTTAATAAAAATTATATAAGTTTGAGTTTGCCAAATGCAAAGCTACATATGGTTTAGAATACAGTGAGTATAAACTACTCCATTCATTCTAAATTATAAGTTATTCGGACTCTTTTAGATAAATAACTTTTGCTATGTATATAAATATAGTGTATTCACCGTAGCAAAGGTTGGTGGCTTGGTGGGCAAAGTGACTGAGATTGATGAGAAAGCAAGATTCAGGGTTGACTATGTCAGAATGAAGATCGCGTGCGGAGATATAACAAAAATCCCAAAAACTGCTGAAGGTGTGTTAGGCATCACTCTTTATGACTTTGGCTTCGAGCGGGAGCTTGTTGAGGATGGTAATGAGAAGGTGCTCAAAAGCGGTATCAAGGTCACAGATGAACAACCGTCTAGCAAGAAAGCTAAAACTGGTGCTGAACAAGATCCTAACAAGACAAGCAAGAATACTGGTGATGATGGGGTTTCAGACACCCAGCAACAGAGGTACAAAGGCAAGCAAATGATGGTCTCCGCTCCTCCTAAAATGCAATCCAGATCTCAGGCTGCTAGTAGCCCTAAGCTTCTGAAAGATGCCCAAAAAGCTTATGCTGCCCAGAAAACTTATGAGGATGAAGATAGAGTCTATATCCCAGAAAATATTGAAGAATCAGACTCTGAAAGTGATCCTTTTGGAGAAAGGCTAAGGAAGCTCAATGATGAAGGCCAATCCTCCAGACAGTCTGACAAGCAAGAGCAACTCTGGCTAGTGAAAGTGGGTACTTAAAACCCTGTGGTTCTTGAGAAACCTGAGATCCTATCAACCAATGACATAACCTCCAAAGATCAGGCTCTCTCTGAACATGCAGAAGATGTCCCCCCACATAAGATATCAGAGTCCCCTGAGATTTTTTTGACTAATGAAAACATCATCCATACTCAAGAAAGCCAATCTTTGGGAGTTGATGTGTTACTAGAAGAGGAGGCCCCCTCAAGAAGATAAGGACCCTGTTGATGATGTGGTGCCTAGCAAGGTGAAGATCCAGATTGAGCCAACTCAAGCCATGAGGAGGAGCGAAAGGCTCATGAAGGAAGTCACGCTTACAACAGAGGAGAAGACTGAAAGGATGGCCAAAAAGAGAAATTTGGAAGGTATTGCTCCTAATCAAAACATGTTTTCAGTTCTTCCTGTTGATGAAATTCTTGATTTAGCTACTGATATGGGAATAGATGTTGATTCCTCTGATTTTGGTACTTTTGATTTATTAAAAGATTTAGAATGTGCTAGACATGATTTATTTGTTAAACAAAAAGAAAATGATCCTATAACCCAAACTGAAACAATTGGGGGGTGGACCAGGAGGGTCACCTCTGCAGATTGGGTGGCTGAAGAGTAATCTGATGCTGATGATTTTATCTTGGTTTTATCCAAAAAGAAAGTTAGGGAGAACAAGAAAAAGTTGAAGATGTCTCCCAGCTTAAATAAGAAAAAACAGACACAGACAAGTCCTGGTCTGCTGACAAGTAGGGGAAGGAAAAATTCCAACCTACCTATTCCTAAGAAAACAAGAAACAGGAAAAAATGACGTTACAAGGATTAATATGGAACTGTAGGGGCCTTAAAAAAGATGGGGTCGCTACATTTCTTAAGTCTCTCATCTTCCAATACAATCTGCATTTTGTTGGACTCCAAGAAACAATGGTTGAGGAGTGTAGTGATATCCTTCTTAGGCAATTTGATGCCAATCAGGATTTTTTGTGGTTATGGAATCTTTCCAAAGGAAAATCAGGGGGAATTCTTGTTGGGGTAAGAAATGAATTCTATGACGTTGGTTGTTTTAGACAAGGGGATTTCATGCTTCAGTTGAATTTATGGGATAAAAAACCGTGTTAAATGGAACCTTTTTTGTTGTCTATGGGGCTGCTCATGATGAAAATAAAATCCAATTCCTGTATGAGCTATCCAACTTTTGTTCCTCTAGTAAGGAACCTTTGTTAATTGGCGGGGACTTTAATATGATTAGATACGCAATGAAAGAAATAACAATAGCGGAGTGCATAGGCATTCTGGCATGTTTAACACACTCATTCACCTATATGAGTTAAGGGAGCTTATAACAACTGGGGGGGTGTTCACATGGTCTAATAAACATGAGTTCCCTATTTTGGAAAAGCTAGATCGTATTCTTGCAACCAAGGAATGGGAGGATCTCTTTCCCCTGGTTATGGTTAATAAATTGCCTCGAGAAGTATCTGATCATAACCCTTTAGTTCTCCGGGCTGACATCAATGCTCCAAAAAAATCAATACAATTTCGTTTTGAACTAAGTTGGTTAAAAAACCCTAAGTTCTTCACACATGTTGAGAGGATTTGGAATAGACCATGCAGGGCTAAATCCACCATAGGCAAAATTTAATAGAATTTGAAACTTTTAAAACAACACTTTAAGGGATGGGGGCTCAATCTTTCCGGAGAGTTTAGGAAGCTTAGGAAAGTGCTTGAAGAAGAACTGACTTCTTTGGAAGAGTTAGAAGAATTATATCTTCTCTCCACAGAATAGTGGTAGAGAAAAATTTGGGTTAGCAGTGAAATCCTTAAACTTCTTGAGCAGGAAGAACTCTACTAGTACAATAGATCTCATGAAACATGGCTGTTGAGTGGTGATCTGAACACCAAGTTTTCTCATAGAGTGGCTAGTGGGAGGATGTAAGGTCCAAATAGGCTAGAGGGGGGTGAATAGCCTAATAAAAACTTCTACACAAATTACTTAACCACAAGTTAGTATAAAAGGTGACGGAGCAAAATGCACTAGCTCTAACTAATTAAACAAGCCACCTACACAAGTCTAGTACAAGGCTATCCACTAAACACAACAACAACAAGCTAGATACAAGAAGTAATACGAGAGAAGAGCTTCAAGTGATTATACCGCCGTGTAGAGATGAGAAGTAACAATCAATCAATCACACAAGAGAAATCCTCGGGAAGAGAATGACGCAAGAATTTATCCCGAGGTTCACTTGCTTCCCGGCAAGCTACTCCTCGTTGTGGCGATGCACCCACTTGTCGGTTCGCGAGCTAATCAACTATCAAGAGTTGAGCCCTCGGCGGGCGCCGCACAACCGCACACAAGATGGGGATCCTCCAAGCCACGAGCTCCACTAGAGTATCCAATTTGCGAACTCCCGCGGGGAAGGATCAAGAACCCCTTACAACACTTGGTGAAGGCTCCAACAATCTCCAATTGCGAGCTCAATCACCTCCGCTGCTCCAAGCCGTCTACCGTGTCGGGAAACACGGAAGAGTAACAAGAAATCCGCAGCAACTCGAAGATCAAGTGCCTCTAGAATGCAACTCTCAAGCAATGCACTTGAATCTCACTCAATCTCACTCAAGATGTGCAATCAATCAAGGAGATGAGTGGAGGGGTTGTTCTCTAGCTCAAAGAATGTCTCTAGGTCTCAAAATGTGCAAGAGTTCCCCTCAAACCCCGGCCACCATCTATTTATAACGAAGGGGTACGCAGCTAGCCGTTACCGGCGACGCAGCTGAAATCGCGCTGACCGGACGCTCCGGTCAGGGTGACCGGACGCGTCCGGTCACTACGCGACGAACGTGAACAGTGCGCGTCAGAACTAGCCGTTGCAGTGACCGGACGCGCTCCTTCGATCAACCGGACGCGACAGTGCCAGCGTCCGGTCGCGTTCCAGTAAGCACCCGACACGACCGGACGCGTCCGGTCGCACGTGACCGGACGCGCCAGCCGCGCCCGATCGCGCTACGCTGCGCTCGGTCTCTCTGGACGCCTGACCGGACGCTCCGGTCCCGTGGGGCACCGGACGCGCCGGTCACGCGTTTAACGTTTTCACCCGGTTGAACTGACCGGACGCGCTGGTCAGGCCAGACCCGCGTCCGGTCACAAACCCTAGCAGCACCCGCGCCGCGATGAACTGACCGGACGCGCCCCGCGTCCGGTGCAGTGTCCGGTGCAGCGTCCGGTGCAGCGTCCGGTGCACGCAGTGACCTCCGTTCGCCTCCGTTTCTTTTCCGACTTTCGGCGCAATATAAAATAGGCATTTCACTTCTCTAAAAAGCGCCGAATCCCGCCTCGCAAGCTCGGCGGGAGGGAGAGAGGAACCCAAACCCCTCTCTACCGCTTAAACTCCACCGCCTTCACAAAAGTGCTAACACCACCAAGTGTACACCATCATGTGCATGTGTGTTAGCATTTCACAAACATTTTCCAAGGCGTTATGTTAGCTCTTTACTAGATCCTAAATGCATATGCTCAAGACATTGATCTAGTGGCACTTGATTCCCGAGCTAACTGTGATTGCCCCTCTTGATAGTCGGCTATGTATCCTAAACCCGGTCAATCACTTCTCTACTCAACTTAGACCGGCAAAAGGAAAACCCTATGGTTATACCTTTGCCTTGCACTCTTAGATCCTTCTCCTTCACTTGATCATCATGTCCATCATATTATGTGCGTCTCCACCATGATCTTGCTCATCATTTCATGCACCAAATCATGTGGTCTTGTGGCCATCTCTCCATGCCATTTCCACCTCCATCACATGTTGCTTATGCCTAGCTCAAAACACTTAACACATGGCATTAGCAACTTGGTGTCATTAATTACCAAAACCAAACTTGGGCTTTCAATCTCCCCCTTTTTGGTAATTGATGACAACCATCACAAAGATATGAAATGAAATCAATTTTCAATTTCGATAGTATTAGCTCCCCCTACATATGTGCTTCCATGAGTTTGGTTCAATTGTGCATATATGTATGGATTTGAATTTTGGGAGAGTTACTACTATCAAATTGATGCTGAGGTATATAGAATGGACCTTTGAAGCGTGATACCAATCGGAGTTGCCTTTATATACCATCCTTAGCATCGATGTAGCTAGACACCACTTGTAATTCATCACTTGTAAAGATCACAAACACTAAAATACCTCGTGAGACCAACATTATAAGCATAGGTGTCTAGATACCACTTAAAAAGCTACTCTTAACTAATCATCATTCAAGTTCTAATTCTAGCAATCACCAAACAAACATGAATATGAATTTAAGCTTTGCAATGCAACAATTCATCATGTTAATGCGCATACAAATGCAACAAATAGTTCATGAGCTTGCTCCCCCTACTTGTGTGCTCAAATTTAATTGATTCCTTTCCAAAGTCTTATCTTATGCTTTCTCTCCCCCTTAGTAACTTTTTCTTTTTGTGACTTTTCTCTCCTCTCTTATTATATCTTTCTCCCCCTTTGTGACTTTTCTATCTTTGTGACTTTTCTCTCCCCCTTTGTCAACAATCACCAAAAAGGTGTCAATTTTAGTGAGAGTTAAGTCAATCAATATGAGGGAGTCCAAATTATGGTTCAATCTAGATCACTTGCCTAGAATATGTAATTAGGTTTGAACCAAGGACAAGCTTCTTCACACCTCATAAAGTATAAGGGTTATCTTGACCATGTTGAATTACACATCATGAGCTCATTTTCTAGATTCAACACTAGGTTTACAAGCCCACAAACATGTCATATGCTACCACTAGATCAATCAAAACATAGAAGCAATAGTGGTACCATATATACATTAAACTCATTTGATTTTCATGAATGAGCCTATTTATCATGCAAATATGTCTATATGTTCTAAACATGTCCTTAGCAAAGTATGAATGATATGCCATACAACATTACCTTGCTATGTCGGAGGAGAGGCATGTCATATAGGAATGTGGGGGTGCACTCATCTCAAGTTGGAGAAGTCAAGTATGTTCAATTCATTCTTCAACTTGTAAAATCTCTTCTCATCAAGTGGCTTTGTGAAGATGTCGGCTAGTTGATCTTCGGTGCCAATGCTCTCAATGCTAATATCACCCTTTTGTTGATGGTCTCTTATGAAGTGATGCCTTATGTCAATGTGCTTCGTTCTTGAATGTTGAACCGGATTTTGTGTCATCTTGATAGCACTTTCATTGTCACAAAACAAAGGAACATTCTTGAATTTTATTCCAAAGTCATTCAAAGTGGCCTTCATCCAAAGCAATTGTGCACAACAACTACCAGCACTAATGTATTCGGCCTCGGCGGTAGATAGTGCAACACTATTTTGTTTCTTTGATGACCATGAAACAAGAGACCTTCCAAGCAATTGACAAGTGCCACTTGTGCTCATTCTATCAATCTTGCATCCACCATAGTCGGAGTCCGAATATCCAATCAACTCAAAGTTAGACCCCTTTGGAAACCATAATCCAACATCATGAGTGCCCTTAAGATATCTCAATATCCTCTTGGTTGCTTTCAAGTGACTTTCTCTAGGTGAAGCTTGATATCTTGCACACTTGCACACACTAAACATCACATCCGGCCTAGAAGCGGTGACATATAGCAAACTTCCAATCATAGACCGGTATTGCTTTTGATCTACCATGTTGCCACTTGCATCAATACCCAATTGATCATTAGTGCCCATTGGTGTACTCATTGTCTTAGCATCTTGCAATCCAAACTTCTTGATCATGTCCTTGATGTACTTGCCTTGACTTACAAAAGTGTTATTCTTCATTTGCTTGATTTGAAGTCCAAGGAAGTAACTAAGTTCTCCAATCATAGACATCTCAAACTCTTTTGCCATCATATTTCCAAACTCTTCACAAAAGTCTTGGTTAGTTGATCCAAAGATAATGTCATCCACATAGATTTGCAACACAAACAAGTCATTTCCAATTTTCTTGGTGAAGAGAGTGGTATCAACCTTTCCCATCTTGAACCCTTTGGAGAGAAGAAAGTCCCTCAACCTCTCATACCATGCTCTAGGTGCTTGCTTCAAACCATACAATGCCTTCTTGAGCTTGTAAACATGGTTGGGCTTCTTGTCATCTTCAAAACTGGGAGGTTGCTCAACATAAACTTCTTCATTGATGTAACCATTGAGAAATGCACTTTTGACATCCATTTGATAGAGCTTGATGTTGTGTGCACAAGCATATGCTAATAAGATTCTAATTGCCTCCAATCTTGCAACCGGTGCATATGTCTCTCCAAAGTCAAGACCCTCAACTTGAGTATATCCTTGTGCTACCAATCTTGCTTTGTTTCTCACAACCATACCATCTTGATCTTGCTTGTTTCTAAAGACCCACTTAGTACCAATCACATTGTAGTTCTTTGGCCTCTCAACAAGTTCCCAAACTTGATTTCTAGCAAAGTTGTTTAGTTCTTCATGCATGGCATTTACCCAATCGGAATCTTTCAATGCATCTTCTATTTTCTTAGGTTCTTCAAGTGACACAAATGAGTAGTGCTCACAAAAGGATGCTAATCTTGATCTAGTTTGAACACCACTTTGAATTCCACCAATGATTTGGTCCAATGGATGATCTCTTGCAATACTAGTAGGTTGGAGTATTGGGAGTTGGTTGCTTCCACTAGCTTGACCTTGATCTTGCAATTCATCATGAGAACCACTAGAGCTTGCTTGATTTGTATCAATTTGCACACTTTGGTTGATCACATGAATATCATCATCATCAACTTGCCTTGGCCTAATATCACCAATGTCCATGTTCTTCATTGCATTTGACAATTGATCTCCTCTCACATCATCAAGATTTTGATCTTCATTTTGAGACCCTTGGGTTTCATCAAACTCAACATCATGAACTTCTTCCAAGGTGCCATTTGTGAGATTCCAAACTCTATATGCCTTGCTTGTGGTAGAATAACCAAGTAAGAACCCTTCATCACATTTCTTTTCAAACTTGCTCAATCTAGTGCCTTTCTTGAGAATATAGCATTTGCAACCAAACACTCTAAAGTATGCAATGTTGGGCTTTCTTCCATTCAATAGCTCATATGGTGTCTTTCCAAGCTTCCCATGGCAATAGAGACGGTTGCTACAATAGCAAGCCGTGTTGATAGCTTCACTCCAAAATGAATGACTCACATTGTATTCACTAAGCATTGATCTAGCCATGTCAATAAAAGTTCTATTCTTCCTTTCAACTACACCATTTGATTGAGGAGTGTATGTTGGTGAGAATTGATGTCCAATACCAAGATCATCACATAAATCTTCAATTCTTGTGTTCTTGAACTCACTACCATTGTCACTTCTAATCTTCTTGATGGTAGTTTCAAACTCATTTTGCACTCTCTTGACAAAAGATTTGAATAGATCATATACATCACCCTTGTCAAAGAGAAAGAACACCCAAGTGTATCTAGTGTAGTCATCCACTATCACAAAACCATACTTGTTCCCACCAATGCTAGTGTATGTTGTTGGCCCAAACAAGTCCATGTGCAATAGCTCAAATGCCTTTGATGTACTCATTTCACTCTTGCTAGGATGTGTATTTCCAACTTGTTTGCCGGCTTGACAAGCACTACAAGGTTTATCCTTCTCAAAGGTGACATCCTTCAAGCCTCTAACTAAGTCATGCCTCAAAAGTTTGTTCAATTGTTTCATTCCAACATGACCAAGCCTTCTATGCCACAACCATCCCATACTAGATTTGCTAAGCAAGCATGATGTCAATTGTGTCTCACTATCATTGAAGTCAACCAAGTATAAACTACCATGTCTAAATCCTTTGAATATCAAATTTGATCCATCAATACTTATGACTTCAACATCATCACTACCAAATATGCACTTGAAGCCAAGATCACAAAGTTGTGCCACCGACAAAAGATTGAAATCCAAGCTCTCAACTAGCAACACATTAGATATGCTCATGTCATTTGAAATAGCAATTTTACCAAGCCCCTTGACCTTGTCTTTCTTGTTGTTGCCGAAAGTGATAGCATCAAAACCACCATTTTGACTTGTATCAATTGATTTGAACATACAAGAATCCCCGGTCATATGTTGAGTGCACCCACTATCAAGCACCCAATGCCTTCCTCCGGCTTTGTAATTGACCTACAAGATAAGATCAATTCTTTTTAGGTACCCAAACTTGTTTGGGTCCTCCAAGGTTAGTGACCAAGCTCTTTGGTACCCAAATGGCTTTCTTCTTTGAGCCCATCCATGGTGCACCAATGAACTTAGCATGAACACCATTTGTACCCTTGGTAAGTATATAGAAAGAATCAAACTTAATTGAGGATACATTAGCATTGGATTTCTTGTTCATGCAATGTTGCTCTATGTGACCAACTTGCTTGCAACTTTTGCAATAGCTACCTTTGTTCTTCACAAAACGAGTTTTGTGAGGAGCAAAAGCGGCTTTGCCTTTCTTGGGGTTATAGCCCAATCCTTCTTTATAGAGAGAAGCTCTTTGGCTACCCAAGCACATAAGCAAGCGGTCCTCACCACCATAAGCCTTGGCCAAGGTGTGATTGAGCTCTTTTACCTCCTTCTTGAGATTTTCATTCTCAACTATAAGTGTGGGATCACAAGTGAAACCATCACTACTAGATGAGGATGATGTAGATGAGCTACATGAAGGGTTAGTGGGAGCAACAACAATAGGCTTATGACAAGATTCATCAATTATATCACAAGATATGCCTATGTTGCAAGTTTTAGCTTTCTCAACATTAGTTGGCATGTTTTCACATTTTTCAACTAGAGAGGAATGAGCTTCGTCAAGCTTAGTGTGAGACTTATGAAGTTTCTTATGGTCTACCTTTAGACTCTCATAAGATGCTCTAAGCTCATCAAGTTCTTGCATAAGGTTTTTCTTTTCCTTAAGCAAGCCCTTGCATTCCTTTCTAGATTCTTTATAATGTTGAGTGCAATCTTCTAGCATAGTGATTAGTTCATCTTTAGTGAATTCTTCTTCATCACTATCACTATCACTATCACTAGCATTATCATGATCACTCTCATTATCGGATGATACCTTAGTGGCCTTAGCCATGAAGCACGATGGAGTGTCGAAGAGGGAGACCTTCTCTTGGATAGCAATGCTAGCATGTCCCTTCTTCTTGCTCTTGTAGTCATCCTCATCATCACTTGAGGAATCATCACTATCCCATGTAGCAACATGAGAATCATTCTTCTTCTTATGAGAACTCTCCTTCTTTTCTTGCTTCTTCTTTTGCTTCTTCCTTTCCTTCTTGATAGCATCTTCATCATCACTATCATAAGGACACTTTGCAATGAGATGGTCCTTGCTATGGCATCTAAAGCATCTCATGGTATGCTCATTCTTCTTAGATGTGTTCTTCCTCCTCCTTGCACGATAGCCCTTCTTCTTCATGAATTTGCCAAATTGCTTGACAAAGAGAGCCATCTTCTCATCAATGTCATCACTATCACAAGAGCTTGAGTCTTCTTCACTTGATGATTCAATCTTGGATTTGCCCTTGGATGTGGTGGCTTTGAATGCCACACTCTTCTTCTTTTCATCATCATTCTTCTCATTCTCCTTCTTCTTCTTCTTGACCAACTCATCCTTCTCATCATCTTCTCTATATGAATCATCGGTCATCACTTCTTGAAATATTTGTTGAGGAGTTGAATCCTTCAATGTAGTCCTCACTAGCACGGTGATCAATGTATCAAACCTCTTGGGCAAGCTTCTCAAGAACTTCATAGAGAATTGGTTGTCCTTGACCTCCTCACCAAGTGCCTTGAGCTCATTGACAATGACTTGCAATCTATGAAACATCTCCGGTACACTCTCATCATCTTGCTTCTTGAAGCTTGAAAATTTTTCTTGCAAGATATATGCTTTAGCGGTCTTTGTGCCTTCGGTGCCTTCAAATGTTTCTTCTAGCTTGGCCCAAGCATCATGTGCAACTTCTAAGTTCTTTACTTGCTCAAATGTCTTGTCATCTAATGCCTCATGAAGAGCACTAATGGCAATGTCATTGCATTGGAGCTTCTTCTCTTCCACCGGTGTAGGTGCTTCCGGATTAGCAACCTCAAATTTTGTTTCGGTGACCTTCCACACTTCTCTATTGATTGACTTGAGGTGTGCGGTCATCTTAACCTTCCAATATGCATAATTTGTGCCATCAAAGTGAGGTGCCTTCTTGGTGTTGTTGATGTGCAAACTTAATTGAGCCATTTCTTCTTTACCGTAGGTTGTTAAGCCTCAAATAAACGGTGCCTCGGCTCCGATACCACTTGTAAGGTCCAAATAGGCTAGAGGGGGGGGTGAATAGCCTAATAAAAACTTCTACACAAATTACTTAACCACAAGTTAGTATAAAAGGTGGCGGAGCAAAATGCACTAGCTCTAACTAATTAAGCAAGCCACCTACACAAGTCTAGTACAAGGCTATCCACTAAACACAACAACAACAAGCTAGATACAAGAAGTAATACGAGAGAAGAGCTTCAAGTGATTATACCGCCGTGTAGAGATGAGAAGTAACAATCAATCAATCACACAAGAGAAATCCTCGGGAAGAGAATGACGCAAGAATTTATCCCGAGGTTCACTTGCTTCCCGGCAAGCTACTCCTCGTTGTGGCGATGCACCCACTTGTCGGTTCGCGAGCTAATCAACTATCAAGAGTTGAGCCCTCGGCGGGCGCCGCACAACCGCACACAAGATGGGGATCCTCCAAGCCACGAGCTCCACTAGAGTATCCAATTTGCGAACTCCCGCGGGGAAGGATCAAGAACCCCTTACAACACTTGGTGAAGGCTCCAACAATCTCCAATTGCGAGCTCAATCACCTCCGCTGCTCCAAGCCGTCTACCGTGTCGGGAAACACGGAAGAGTAACAAGAAATCCGCAGCAACTCGAAGATCAAGTGCCTCTAGAATGCAACTCTCAAGCAATGCACTTGAATCTCACTCAATCTCACTCAAGATGTGCAATCAATCAAGGAGATGAGTGGAGGGGTTGTTCTCTAGCTCAAAGAATGTCTCTAGGTCTCAAAATGTGCAAGAGTTCCCCTCAAACCCCGGCCACCATCTATTTATAACGAAGGGGTACGCAGCTAGCCGTTACCGGCGACGCAGCTGAAATCGCGCTGACCGGACGCTCCGGTCAGGGTGACCGGACGCGTCCGGTCACTACGCGACGAACGTGAACAGTGCGCGTCAGAACTAGCCGTTGCAGTGACCGGACGCGCTCCTTCGATCGACCGGACGCGACAGTGCCAGCGTCCGGTCGCGTTCCAGTAAGCACCCGACACGACCGGACGCGTCCGGTCGCACGTGACCGGACGCGCCAGCCGCGCCCGATCGCGCTACGCTGCGCTCGGTCTCTCTGGACGCCTGACCGGACGCTCCGGTCCCGTGGGGCACCGGACGCGCCGGTCACGCGTTTAACGTTTTCACCCGGTTGAACTGACCGGACGCGCTGGTCAGGCCAGACCCGCGTCCGGTCACAAACCCTAGCAGCACCCGCGCCGCGATGAACTGACCGGACGCGCCCCGCGTCCGGTGCAGCGTCCGGTGCAGCGTCCGGTGCACGCAGTGACCTCCGTTCGCCTCCGTTTCTTTTCCGACTTTCGGCGCAATATAAAATAGGCATTTCACTTCTCTAAAAAGCGCCGAATCCCGCCTCGCAAGTTCGGCGGGAGGGAGAGAGGAACCCAAACCCCTCTCTACCGCTTAAACTCCACCGCCTTCACAAAAGTGCTAACACCACCAAGTGTACACCATCATGTGCATGTGTGTTAGCATTTCACAAACATTTTCCAAGGCGTTATGTTAGCTCTTTACTAGATCCTAAATGCATATGCTCAAGACATTGATCTAGTGGCACTTGATTCCCGAGCTAACTGTGATTGCCCCTCTTGATAGTCGGCTATGTATCCTAAACCCGGTCAATCACTTCTCTACTCAACTTAGACCGGCAAAAGGAAAACCCTATGGTTATACCTTTGCCTTGCGCTCTTAGATCCTTCTCCTTCACTTGATCATCATGTCCATCATATTATGTGCGTCTCCACCATGATCTTGCTCATCATTTCATGCACCAAATCATGTGGTCTTGTGGCCATCTCTCCATGCCATTTCCACCTCCATCACATGTTGCTTATGCCTAGCTCAAAACACTTAACACATGGCATTAGCAACTTGGTGTCATTAATTACCAAAACCAAACTTGGGCTTTCAGAGGAGGAGAAAAAAAATACTATTCTTAGCCTGGAACATGAGGGTGCTGTTATTGAGGAAGATGACAACCTCCTAGCCCATGCCACTGAGTATTACACTGAACTCTTTGGGCCTGCTCCAGAATTCAATATTCAAATCAATGAAAGCCTGTGGGAAGGAGCTGCTCAACTGTCTGAATTAGACAATGAGCAGTTGTGCAGACCATTCTCTGAAGCAGAGATATGGAATGCTTTGTCACTGATGGAGAAGAATAAGGCATCTGGCCCTGATAATATTCCAATAGAATTTTACCAAGCATGCTGGCAGATTATCAAGCCTGATATCTTATAGCTTTTTGATGATTTTCATCAAGAAAGGGTGGATATTAGTAGAATCAACTATGGGATAATTACTTTGCTTCCAAAATTTTCTGATGCTGCTAGAATACAGCAATACAGACCCATATGCCTACTAAATTGCTTATATAAGCTGATCACTAAAACTCTCACAATCAGAATTGAACAATTTGCTGAGAAATTGATTCACCCTGCTCAGACAGCATTCATGAGGGGCAGGAACATCATGACTGGAGTTTTCACTCTGCTTGAAATCTTTCATGAGATCAGGTTAAGAAAAGAATGTGAAATCATTTTAAAACTCGATTTTGAAAAAGAATATGATAAGGTGAATTGGGCCTTGCTGTTTACCTACATGAAAGCCAGAGGCTTCAATGAGACCTGGTGCAACTGGATTAGACAAGTGGTTACTGGGGGGATAGTTAGTGTTAAAGTACATAATTTGACTGGCCCCTATATCGAGAGTTACAAGGGAGTGAGACAAGGTGACCCCTTATCACCTATCTTATTCAATTTTGTAGCTGATTGTCTTACCAAAATGATTAGCCAGGCTCAGAGAAATGGCAGGATTGTGGGGTTGATTGATCACATCATCCCTCATGGGGTTGCCATTCTTCAATACGCTGACAACACAATAATCTATCTCAAGCATGATTTGCAGAGAGCTAGAAATCTGAAACTTTTGTTATATCTTTACGAAATGATGGCCGGTCTCAAAATTAATTTTAACAAAAGTGAAATTGTGATTATTAATGACCATGATAACATGGCATTGACCTATGCTAAAATTTTCAACTGTCAGATAGGATACTTTCCTATAAAATATCTTGGAGTTCTAGTGAGCCCCGGCCGGCAGCATGTGATTGACTGGCTTCCCATCCTAGAAAAGACTGCCAAAAAATTAGATGTATGGAAGGGATCTGTAACACCTCAGGTGTTTAGCTTCCTTAATTGCATTGCATTTCATAAGCATGAGCATCAATCATCTCATTTATGTCTTTCTTTGCTTGCAACTTGAGTATGTAACATGCCCTAATGTGATTGTTTCATAGATTATTTGCTTATGAAATGTGGGTGGTGCAACTGGTAGATACAACTTTGGGTCTCATACTATGAAACATGACAATGTGGTTAGCACATCTTGATAGGCTCAATGGGTGAAACAAAGTCTTGCAACATGTGCAACATGATATTGCAACATTTTGGGTGGATTTAGGGTTTGGCTTGTTTCCAATTATGTGACACTAGTATTTTTGTGTAACCAAGCGGTAGAGTGGCTAATTATATCTTACAACACCTTAATTACACTTAGGGTAACTAGTGGAGCAATGTTCATGTTGACCAAAATGACCAAATTGCCCTCCAATGTGCTGTTGACCAACACTTGACCCTGGAATGCTTGGGTTTGACCAATTAAAAAGTCCATCTTAGAGATTTTTCATGGAGGAGCAACCTTAAACAAAGTTGTAGAGAATTTCCTAAGGAACAAAAGTTTCAATATGGCCATCTCATGAAAATGACTAGAACATACTCAAAAATGGCCCACAAGTCGGTTAATGGACTGCCCAACACTTGGAAATTTTCTAAGTCTAGAAACTTGAATTTCAGTTTCAATGTGCCTCACTTTGTTGCCATATAACTCCCAAACCAAGCCGAACCAGTCCATGAGCCAATTAACAAAATTGTAGTCCTCTTGTAGCTCTATAATTTTGTTGTTATCATCTTCTGTTAACTCGAGCTGATTTAGGAGATAATCATCGTTGAAATGGCTCTGTCAGTCACCTAATGCCGACCTCGATTCAGTTAAGTCAGTCGCTGTTGGCAGTTGTGGCCGACCGGCCACAGGCCGTCGCCGATGCGTGGCCACGCGGTGGCGACCGTACGCCGGCCGTGGCCCCACCGGTCAGTCCACGGGACCTTCAAAGACCGCCACGACGCACCAGAGCTGCCCCATTCCCTCTCCCTCCCTCATTCGGCTTCAACACGGAGAAATGGTGCCGCCATTGCCGCCTCCACTCCGGCGAGTTCGCGCGCGCCCACCACCGCACCGCAACCCACCAAAACTCGTCCACTGCTCCGCCTTGAACCCCTCTCCATCCTCCACCTCGCCATTGGGTCATTTGTGCGGAGGTAAGGCGGCATTGCCATCTCCGCCACCGGTCGCCTCGGGCATTTCTCGCCGGAGCACCCCCCTAGCGTGGCCGTACTTCCCTAGCGCTTCCCTATCCTCCGTCCTTAGTGTATCGCGTCCGCCTTGAGCCACTGGTGCTCACCGGACCGGCCATTAGGGTCGAGCAGCCGTCTAGCTCGTCGGAGCCGGCATGCCGCGGCTGCGGGCCGCCATTGCTGTCGCCGACTACCTTAGCCGCCGCCGTAGCCCTCTTAGATGGTACCCTTAGATTCGCATCGAAGTGGGGAACATGATGGTGCACTTGGCCTCGCCGGAACCGCCACCGGCGGCGAACTGCGGCCACCGTTCCCTTTCCCCTACCCTTTCTCTCTCTGGCCTGCGGGCCCGCGCTGGCAGCGCCACGCGCGCGGGCGGGAGTCCGGGACAGGCCGCACGCTGGCTGGGCCACGCTGGCAAGCCGGGCCGGCCTAGGACTGTAGCGCTAGGGTTGATTCTTGTATTAATTTTCACAGATTTGAATGATGTTTATGATTTTCATATCTAGGGTTTGACTTGTCCAAAAATTGTGATTTAAATTTTGTTGGGCTCTGTGTGAAGTGTAGTATTTAGGAAAAATATCAAATATATATGTGATGTTTATTTTCTGGAGAAATTAATTAGGGTTTTGAAATGGGTTTTAAATTGGATACAAACTTGTTAAATGAATAACTGGAGTTGTATTGTTCCAAAAATTATGAAAATTGGTGGGTAGGTTAATTTATGCATGTGCTCGCTCTGGTAAAAATTTGGATACTAGTACTTGAGTACTTTTCAAGTTATGATGATATCATGTTATATTAGGAAATACTGGAATGAATTTTAGTAATTTTTCTATACGTGCAATATTCATGAAAATTTGTGGAGAGTGCCATGGTACCCTGAGGTTGCTAATAAAAATATGATTTCTATTGTTTGATACTTTTCAATGTGATTTGTTAATTATACGCTAATCAGCCTTTTTGACTTGTGAATTTTGTGTAGGGAGTTTATGTGGATAACTTTAGTTAAAATTTTTACAGTAGCCTCTTTATAGATCAGAGAGCCTCCTGTAATTTTTATAGAATTTTCTAAGTAGTTTGTATATAAGTTTAAATTCCCACTTAATTAATTAAGTAAATTAAGAAAGGGGTGAAAATAAATGTTCTAGGTTGGCACACCTTACTTTCTGGTGCTTTCATGGCATGTGTGAACTAGTAGTATCATTGGTTTGGTCATAAAGGAAGTTTGGCACATGAATAAATATTTAATTTTCACATGTCTAGGTTTTCTGGACAGCTAGTAGCATTTTTGGATTTGATCCTTAATAAAAGTGTTTGCTAGAAAACTTGTGAATACCAAAATGGTAGTAAACTTGATAAACTAACTTGTGTCAAAATTTGGTGGCATTTGGCCTAGTAGTCTAGGATTTATAGCTGTTTAAAGTGACTATCCAAAAATGGCTGCTCTCTGTTTGGAGAGGACAGATTTCTAGAACTCTAGAATTTCGACTAGGTAAACTTAGGAATTAAGTGTTAAAGTCTGAAAATGAATTATAGATAATTTTATAAGCTTTTCAGATTGTCTTGTATCATGTCTTTTGGATTTGGGAATCTACAGTTATGATAGAAACACTTAGCTGCTGTCCAGAATGTCTTGCTTTGATATTTTGTGCTTGGATGTGGTAACCTAAGTAAAGATGTTCTTGTGATTGTTAGGTGCTAGGGCCTTAACAGAGGAGGAACAATTATACATTAGGTTGTGTAGATTAGGTAAGTACTTCTCTACCGGAGAAGAGATTTGCACTTATTATTTGAAGTGATTTGAATAGAGCGCTAGGAATTTCTGTTGTGCATTTCATCCCGAGCATACTGCATTCTTCCTTATGCATCCATGAAATGTATTGTGCATTCATACAATAGGTGTTCTGGAGGGAGTGACTCTTCTCGAGTTCGAGGGAGCGATTTCGGAGGAGATCCAGGAGCAGCCGGGAGAGCCCGAAGAAGCAGTCAGCAAAGGAGGCGCCATTGAGGAGTTACCGGAGTGTCCGGATCATCGTCCGTCCTCATTCCTGAAAGGCAAGCCCCGGTGCATGCTGACCCAATTGTTTTATAAATCAATCTTGAGTACTTTTACTTGTTTACTGCATTAAGTTGTAGGAGTTGTGTGAAAACACTTGTTGCATTATACCTGTCTTTGTCCAGATATCGTCCTTAAATCCTGAATTAGGTTTAGGCACGTGTCAATGCTTAGCCCTGCTTAGTCCGGTAGAAGTCGGGTGATTTTCGGTCATCCGCGAGATGTAGGAATGGGTCACGAGTGGCTATGTTGGCTATCGTGAATGAAACCATGCCTTAAAATGAAATTGAGACCGGGCGAGAGTTCGATAGTGCAGCCGCAAGACACTTCACGTCTTAGGTGCGGAGCAATGCCCGTCTGAGTCGTTTAAGGACCGATTCGCTATACGTCCTTGAGTTATGTTGAACGCAGTCTAACACTTAGTTGGCCGGATAAGTCGTTTTGACCGCGAAGCCGAGTAATACAGTTCAGGCCGGGAATCGAATGGTAGGTTGCATCTTGGAGGAAGTAAGGATGTGCTTAGGGACATTGGCGTGAGACCAAGGGGGGTTAGAGTCCCTAACACCTGGCAGAGTGTCGCCCTTGGGGATGCGACATTAGTCGGACCCGCGGCTCCTGAACTGTACCAAAGGTGACCTGAGCAGCCCTCGCCAGGCGTGACTCGATGAGTGTTAGAAATACCCCTCCAGCTGGATAGGAATTCGAATCGAATCGTCGTCGCTCCCGGTTAGTGAGCACTTGACTTGAGCAGCGGCAACGTAGATCTCATTAAATTAAACTGATGGTTAAGCGAATGATACAATGTTGCCGCAATTTATACCTGCTATGGATATAATGATATTAATTGTTTGATTATAATCAAGTGAATGTTTAGTACAGGTGCTAAGATAGATGACAGGTAAATGCTAAAAATAACTGCTAGTACAGGTTAAAAGAGTTTCAATTACTTATGCTTTTTCTGCAAAATGTGATGTCAGCTAGCCCCACTTATGAAAGCCTTGCATAATTCTTGGTGTCATCTTATTTCTGGTTTTTGACAGGTAAGTCTAGCTGAGTACATTTCAGTACTCAGGGTTTATTCCGTCCTGTTGCAGATGACATGCTTTACCAGGGCTTCTGCAAAAACTGCCTCCACCCCGCGGGTGATGAGGACTAGATCACTTGGGCGTGATCGTCTGTTAAGTACTTTCCTTAATGCTTTTGTGGGATGTTGATCAGTAAGACTGGCAGTAGTATTTGAACAATGTGCGTGTGTTATGCTTCCGCTACTTTATGAACTTGGTTTGTAATAATTTGCGACTCCGTGTGTTGTAAGTGGATTTCGGAACTACTTGTGAAATGTAACGTGTGATGTGTTATGTTGAATGATGCGATCTTGGTTGTAAGCGAGTTGGTTTGAAATCCTTCGTGGTTTCGATTGACTACCGGGATTATATGGGCTCAAGTTCAAAAATTTGAGCATTTCGGTGCTTGTTTTTGTACTTGTGCTCTTATAATTTGGTCGGTTCTGTTACAGGATCATCCATGTCCATTGCTGGGAGATCTACCCTCATCTCATCTAGTTTGAACAATGTCCCTATATACCACATGTCTATCTATCTTCTACCTAAAACTGTAATTAAAGATCTTGATAAGGTAAGGAGAACCTTCTTTTGGCAAGGTGGTCACACTAAAAGAAAATACCATTTAGTTAGATGGACCAAAATCTGCAAGAGCAAAAAGAAAGAAGGCTTGAGAATCAAAGATATTAGGAAGACAAATCTTAGCCTCCTTTGTAAATGGTGGTGGAAACTGGAAATGGAATATGGTCTTTGGCAAGACTTTGTATCATACAAATACTTAAGAAAGGACTCTGTTGCCGACCTTATCAAGATCAAAGACATCTACTTGCAAGGTATGAAGAAATGTGTGAAAAATGGGAAAACTACCCTAGTTTGGAAGGATTCTTGGTTATATAATATTCCTCTATGCACTCTACACCCTGACCTATTCAAACTTTGTAATCAGAAGGATATAACTGTCTTTCAGTTGATTTGTGGAGAAGTCAATATTTCTTTCAGTAGATGGTTAACTCATGATTTGCAATCTGAATGGTGTAGAATTAAGGATGAGATTTTTGCTATACAACTAGGATCTGATCAGGACACTGTTTCTTGGAAGTTGGAAAGTAAAGGCAAATTTTCTGTGAAATCAACTTATAATGCTTTGACTAGATGTGAATCTGGCTCCTCATTCAAGAACATTTGGAAAGGAAAATCCCTCCAAAAATTAAGATTTTTCTTTGGCTGGTAGCTAATGATGCCATCCTAACAAAGGATAACATGTTGAAGAGGAACTGGTCTGGTGATCCTAACTCCTACTTCTGTAACTCTCCTAAATCTGCTAATCATCTGCTATTCAGGTGCTCAGTAGCCAAAGTTGTTTGGGCAAATGTTGCCACATGTCTGGGCGCAAATAACATTCCTACTTCGTTTGAACAAAGCTAGAAATGGTGTGAAAGGTGGATTCCTGCTGAAAAACAGTTCTATGATGTTGGCATTGCGGCAGTGTGCTGGTCCATTTGGAAAATGAGAAACAAAATATGTTTTGATGAGAAGACACTTCATAATCCTCTAGAGATTATTAGTCATGCATGTGCTTTAATGACATTTTGGGCAGGTTTACAGAAGGAGGTCGACAAAGTGACACTGATCACATGCGTTGAAACAATGCTCAAGATTGCAGTGTAGATCCTGTCCAAGAGGCGCCGGACCGCGGATCAACCAAACCTGCTCCCAGATGCAGCCGAAGGCGATGATGAGAACCAGGAACTTGATGGTTGATACCAAGGATGCATTTTTGTTCAAGTAGAAAGCTGGCTTTTGAAAAACTGTCTATGTTGTCACTTTTGCTATCCCCTGGGATGTAATGTGTGTCGTGAGGTTGGTGCTCCTCATACGTTCTTAGCTTTACTCTGTCTTTTGCTTCTCTTATCAACTCTATAACTCTGGTTGTATTTCCGTTCATGATGCAATGGAAATGGGGAGATCCCTTGTTCGACAAAAATATAAATATAGTGTATATCACTATGTATTTAAAAAAGTCAGAACAATTTATAATTTAGAACGGAAGGAGTACTAAACATATTATTCAGCACAACCGACCAGACTTGACATTACAATGGGTTTACTTCAGTGCCATTCGTGTTAAGAGCTTGGACTTACACCTAAGAGTGCGGTTTGGTCTGACCAAAGAATTTGTTTCATTTTTTCCAGAGTTTGTAATATAAAAATGCAGACTGAAATACATTGCAAACTACTTATCGAGCAATTCAATTTCGGTCTTTTGGTTCTTTTTCAATGTAGACCGAACTAATTGAATAGTTTCAAGACATGTTGTGATAACATTTTGGCATCAATCTCTGAAAGAATGTTTTGGCAGTAAGATATCACAAGATAAACATAAATACATGAAGCATTGATACCAATATATAGTTCTTGCCACTTGACATATAAACAGTCATTAGTCATTCAAAGTTCTCTGATATATAATACATTATACATATAAAGTTATTTTTTTAAACGAGAATTAACTCAGCTTTTATAAAGCCATGACACCATTATAGAGTACACTGGGGTTACCAACAGCAATAGAATTCAAAGCTAAGCCCAGGGAACAAAAAAAGGTCATGGGGTAATCACGCAGGACAGCAACAAACTCAAAAAGAAGGCAACTAAATCTCTAAAACATCCGATAGCATAATACGACTCGGGCAGAAGCTCTTCATCCAGTTCAACACAGTCTTCAGTACATGATCAATCTGTTCCTTGTCCTTCTCTTTGAGCAGCAAGCTCCATTTCTGTAGCAATGATATGGCAACGTACATAACATCGGAGGGAGCTTTAGGAAAATGTTTCTCAATAGCCATCTTATTCCTTGCAGTCCATACCGCCCATGCAATGCCTGCAAAAAGAAACATTAACAAGTGACTCGGCAACGGCCCCTTGCCTTGCAACCACGTGAAACTGAGGTCCTCAAGGGAAGAAGGACAAGAATCCAAAAGGAAGATATCCCTAATCACCCCCCAAATCAGTTTAGCCAGATGACATTGAAAGAGAATGTGATTAACATATTCTATCTTCCCACAAAGACAATAGTTAATATCTCCTTTCCAACCCCTTTTAACTAAACTACTGGCCACTTGAAGTTTATTGTTAAAACTTGCCAGAGAAAGAACTTGATTTTCAAGGGCATTCTAGCTCTCCATATGAACCCAGCCACCTTGCTGGAAACACCTCTATCAGTTAAGAATCTATATAGTGATCTAGTTGAGAAATGGCCTTGCCTTTCTAAAGCCCAAGTAACAGAGTCATTAGGTTCAGGGGACAAGGTAATGGGTTGAAGTAAATCTTTCAAAAGCAGCCAACTATTAAACTCCTGTATAGATAAAGCTCTTTTGAAGTCCATAGTCCATTCCTCATCATCCTAGCAATCACTGACACAGCAATTAGGTTCACTGACCATCCTGTACAGATCATCAAAAGCAATCATCAAAGGAACTTGTAAGAGCCAACAATCTTGCCAAAATCTGCAATGATTCCCATTTTTATTCTAAAAATAGCTCCCCATTTAAACAAGTGTTTGACCTTATGTAAACCCTTCCAAAATTGTGAGCCCCCTTGGCTTTGGATTCAAAGAAACTCCCTTGTCTCAAATATTTCGCTTTAATTAGCTTAAACCATAGATCATCTGGTTCCTGGAATATTTTCCAGATCTATTGACTAGCAGGCAGTCATTCATCAATCTAGTATTAATGATGCCAACACCCCCCTGGTCCTTAGGTCTAGAGACCATCTCCCACTTGGCCATGTGGTATCTAAATTTTTCCTTAGTGCCTAGCCATAAGAATTTTGCTCTAACACTATCCATCTTTTTATGAATCCCATCCTGTATCCAGTAGAAAGCCATGCAATAAGTTGGAATGGTAGATAGACAAGTGTTAGTTAGAATTTGCCTCCCCCCAGAAGTAAAAAACTTGCCCCTCCATGGATCAAGTCTCTTGTACATCTTCTGAACAATTGGGTCAAAAGCCCCCATGGCTAAGTGTTTATCACAGACAGGTATACCTAAATATTTCAAAGGAAGTTCTCCTAGTACACAGTTAAGCATATTAGCCATCAGCTCCTTCTCTCCTTGTTGAACTCCAAAAACATACACTTCACTTTTATGGTAATTAATTTTCAGCCCAGAAAGCCATTCAAAACAGTAGAGAATGAGTTTTAGATTTGTAATAGACCTCTCTGAGCCATCAATCATGATAACAGTATCATCAGCATATTGTATATGTGAGATACCCCCCGGGATAAGATCACCTAACTCCCCTGTTATGTGACCTTTACTAATAGCCTTATTAAGCATGACCCCTAAAGCATCTGCAACAATGTTAAAGAGGAGGGGGAAAGAGGATCCCCTTGCCTTAAACCTCTAAAAGTTTTGAAATATGGACTTCTCTCCCCATTGACATTAATACACACCTTGCCATCTCTCACAATACTCATAACCCATGAAATCCACTTAAGGGGGAACCCTTTCCCCATCATCACTTGCTCTAAAAAGGACCACCTAACCCTGCCATATGCTTTCTCAAAGTCAATCTTAAGAATAAGACCTTTCCTCTTAGATCTTCTCAATCCATGTAGCACCTCATGAATCACCGCAACTCCTTCTAAAATGTTTCTCCCTTTAATAAAACCAGTTTGGTTTCTTCCTATAGTTTTCCTGGCCACAGGAACCAATCTATTTGTTAACACTTTAGTGAAGCACTTAAAGTCAACATTAAGTAGACAAATAGGCCTGAATTGTTTGATAGTATTGGCCTCTTTCAATTTGGGTACCAAGGTAATGACTCCATAGTTCAACCTTTTGATGTCTAATTTGTTATTATAAAAATCCTGAAACATGATCTCCAAATCTCCCTTTATAACCTCCCAAAACTTTTTAAAGAAAACAACCCCATACCCATTGGGGCCAGGAGCAGAATTCTCCTTCATCCCCATTATCACCTCATTAATCTCCTTTTAGGAGAAGGGTACTATTAGGTTAGTCCTGTCTCCTTCAGAAAGAATTAGTTCCTCAGGCCAAAATTTATTATTAAGTTTCATAGCACAAGGTTCATTATGGCCAAACAAACATTTATAGAAGTTCACAATATGTTGAGTAATCTCCTTGAACCCCCTAATTTCTCCATTGTTAGATTCTAGATAGGAAATAGTGTTTTTCCTCCTCCTCCCACTAGCATACTGGTGAAAGAAATTGGTATTTGCATCCCCTTACAAAATCCAACTCCTGCTAGCCTTCTGTTTCCATTGAAGATTTTCAAGGATAAGCAGGTTTTCCAAGTTCTTCTCCACCTCAATCCTCTCATTTCACTCATCCATAGAGAGCAGCCTTTGTTCAGCACAACCATCCAACTCCTGAATCCTCCTAGAAAGATTATCCATTAGGCTCTTTTGTTCACCAATTCTCTTCATATTCCACCCCCTAAGAAACTGTCTAAGCCCTTGAAGACAATCATGCCAAAAATTTAAGGAATAGGTAAACTGTGGATGTCTGTTTTTCAGAGTATTCCATTTCTCTTTAACTAACAGGGAAAATTTTTCCTGGTGAAGCCATTTTTCCTAAAAAAAGAAGTATTTTGGTCTAGGAACCCCCTTGTCCCCAGTGTTCAAAATTAAAGGATTATGGTCAGATCCAATTCTAGCTTTAGCCCAAGCATAGCTATTTGTATACTTCATGTCCCAACTAGTAGTGGCTAGGATCCTATCCAATTTAACTAATGTAGGAAATTTCTGTTTATTAGACCATGTGTATTTAACTCCCCCAATGAACAAATCCCTTAGTTGAAAATTCCCAATAAAGTCATTGAATAATTCCATAAGTCTAGGATCCCCTTGACCCTGATTCCTATCCCTGTTACTCCTTATCAAGTTGAAGTCCCCTCCCAACAAATTAGGCAAAATTTCCTTGTCACAGAAATCAGAAAGATCCTATACAAAGGCAGCAGACAGGTCATGTTGGGTTGGACCATAAACATTGAGCACCCAAAATCTAAAGTTAGATAGTCTATCCCTAACAAGACACCCAATAAAGTGAACAGCTAGATTCACCTCCTCTACTTCATAACTCTCCTCCTTGACACCCAGCAAGAGGCCCCCATAGTGGCCTTTAGTTGGTGTCCAATGCCAAACAAAATCATAATCTCCTGACATCTCCTTGAGTTCATGCTCAGAAAAATCATGTTTGATAGTTTCCTGGATAGCTATTAAATCCAAGTTCTCCTATAACAAATGTTTCAAGATCATGCCCCTCCTATGAGATTTCCCCAACCCCCGCACATTCCAAAACATAAGTCTCATTGCTGGTTAGAGTAGGAAGTAGAAGTCATTAAGTTCACAGGAATATCCTTGTCCTTTCCTCCCTTGGAAGGGTCCACAGGCATTCCTCTGTGTTCATTTGAGATGACTCCCATGGCCAAATCTTCAATCTGACAGTCATCTTGAGGCATAGTTTTCTCCTTTAGTTTATCCAGATAACTCCTCTAGTTAGCCTCAGCAATAGCTGCCCTAGCCAACTCCTCTATTCTAAACACATCTATTTGTTCCTCAAAATTCTCTACTTCTAAGTCAAGATCAACCATAACCTCTTGCAAGCTGGAAATAGATGTATTGTTTAAAAGTGTGAATGGGTTAGAAGAAACAGGAGCAGAAGGAGTGGTACTTGGAATGCAGTTCTTAGCTATAGCTCTATTCTCAGCCTTAGTTGCAATGGGGACTCCATCCCTGGCAATCCTAGAACTAGTTCTGGTAGCCACCACAATAAGCTTTCTCTTCTTCTTCTTAGACTTCTTAGATTTAGGAGATTGCCACCCTTGGCTTTCAATGTCCAACTCTAAGTCCTTGCTAAAATCTAAGAGTTTATCCATAATGTCTTCTCCCGTTTCCATAGTGAGGCCTCTCATCTCATCTGGGTGATCACTAACCCCCTGTAAGTTGTGATTTCCTTTTTGTGATATACTGCTCTGCATATTTCCTTTGATAGTCATAGAATCCTCTTGAGTCAGTTCACTCATCCCATCTTTTTCTCCTTCCTATTCAGAAGGTAGAATCAGAGAAGGCCATCTAGCTTTATTCATCAAGTATGGGCCCTCTCTGCCATGGACCACAATTTGACTATCTAAGGTAGGCATCAAAGTAGATGTCTTCTCACTTTCATCTACCATCTTCTTAGTTGTATGATCTTCAGAGTTATGTCCTTTATCAAGCTTAGATTGTTCCTCCTTTTTATCCAGTTGAAGGGAACTAGGCATGTCCACCAAGCCTAGCTCAGGGTGGAAGGCAGCTATGGGATTAGCATCCTGTGACTCTTCCATTATGTGTCCCTCTATAGATTCCTCCATACTTGATTCCCTTTCTTTATCCACATTACCAATCCTATCAAATTTTCCTTGCCCCTTCTTAGCTTTCTCTCCTTTCTGGAAATTGCCATAATCATTACCACCACCTCCAGAACTAGAACCTCCAGAACCTCCAGGTCCAGATCCAGGGCCAGGAGGACCCCCTTTCCCCCCTTTAAAAAAACCCTGACCTTCCTCAACTTCAAATCTCAGAAAAACCCCAACCCCATTAAAGAAAACCTCAATTGATCCTCTCACAACAGCAGGGTTCCTGCATCTACCCTGCACCCTTATAGGTTCATCTCTGATTAACCTCAGTTCATCTACCACAAGTGGCTCAGCAACCAAGTTAGTGATCTCCTTGACTGACTCTACATCCCTAGCCACCCCAGGCACATTGTGGATCTTGATCCAAACTGTTTGAAGCACTGATGAAGTCTCTGGATCAATCCCTGACTTTTTCAATCTTCCTTTGAGTCCAAACAGTGACATCTCAAACTCTTTCAACTTGGAGAAGGTGTCCAGAGAGGCCTTATCAGGAAACACAACCATGTACTCCTGATGAGTCATTTTCCTTACTCTAAAATCCCAGGACTCTCTGACCAAGTTCTTGAGCACCTTATCAACTTTTTCCTCAGTAGCCTCCCCCTTGAGGACATTGAGGACTCCAGTTGCCTGGTAAGCTTTCTTCTTAGTCTCTGGCAGATTAAATGCATAGAATCCTTGCCCAGGAACACCAAATCCATACATTTGTAGCTTGTTTGGATTAAAGAGTTTACAATCTACTGCCATGTGACCACTGCTCTTGCATTTATAGCAAACAGGTTCATTCTCACATTCATATTGGTGGTGACTAGTTTGTAAACATCGATAGCACTTAGTATCAGCCGGAGTACCAGAACGCATACCTTCAGCAGGATTCACTCCACCACCACCTTGGCTCCCCTTGCGATTTTCCACAGCTGGACATCGATCACTGCGGTTCCAGCCCCCTTGCTGGTTAATATTCCAATTCCCCTGGTGACTAAATCCCCAGCCTCCTTGCTGATAGCTGCCTCTGTCAGGCTCTAGGCGTGCTTGGATGATTCGCCCACCACCAAGTCTCTCCTAATCCCGGATCCCTTGGTCATATCCTCTACCTCCCAAGCTCTCCATCCTCCTCCCTTTGAACCCCCCTCGATCTGCTATACCTCCTCCTCGGCCTCCTTGTTGAAGGCGCCAGCGCAAGTCCTGCTGCTCTTTCAACTCTCCTCCCAGCAAATCATCCTCCTCCATCCAGTCCTCCTGACGCCACTTCCCCAGCGGCCTGGGCGCCTCGCGACTTGCCATTACCGCACTCGCGAAGGCTTGTGAGATTTTTGGGGGAGTTGTAACCCTAACTTTGCGAGCCAGGTGACCAAATCGCCGCACCTCCTCCAATTTGGTCGGGTGAGTCACATCCAGGGTGAGCCTCCCCTTCGGGATCCAATACCACCCTGGAGCGGGTCCGCCCGAAATCCATGAATGGTTGAAACGGGTATCACCCGAACCGATTACTCCTTTTCCCGCGTCATCTCCCCTGCTTCCCCTGTTTTGCAATTCTGAGTCCATTCTGGGTTCAATTCGCATCATCTTCTCCATGGAACTCTCCAATCTCTCACAAGCAGCAGCCAGATCTTCTAACTCAGCAGTAGAATTCTTATCAGCGAACAAATGGGATATGATATCCTTGGCAATTTGATCATGCACCACCTTCTGTCCCCCTTTGGTCTGAGGATGATATCCTGTGCTATCAACACACCAATCCTTCAGGGAACCAGGCACCATGGTCAATCTGCATTGGGCACCCTTACCCAAGTGTTTGCTCTGATCAATCATAGGCCACTCCTTTGGGGAGAGATCATCCAATCGCCCCTGATCAGATGATCCTCCCTGAGTCGAATCATTCGGTCGTGAATTCTCTAGAGAGCCCCTAATACTCTGTTCGCGCGGCCCGTGAAAGCCCCCATTAGTCCCGCAAGTAGGAGGCGAAGGCTCACCTAGATTCGCCGCTCTCCAGATGTCCCTACGACGCAGGAGCTCCGCAGTCGAGGGTCGATCCGAGGTCGCCGCCGGCGGAGACTTCGGGGCCAAGTCAGTTGGGATCTGGTCCATGTCACATGAACGCGACGCGTTGCAGTGCCCTGTGCAGCGCATTCGTTGGGCCCCATGCTACACTTTCTGTTCACAAAGTGGTGAAATGAAATTCACCATCCGCCGTGGCCATGAGGGATGCTGACTGAGGACGGTCATTACATATAAAGTTATTGTGAAGCAAAGAACATATATTTCAGTTAGTTCGGAGACTGAATTACGCAAAATAAATTTGTTAGCTAAAAATGGTGTGAACGAAGTAGCAGTTTCGATCATGTAAGGTTTTAGTCTCAATTAATTTAGCTCGGTCCTTCGATTTTGGTTAATGATATCCACCTCTACTTACACAAGCACGACCAGGCCGCGGGGGCTGCGTGGCTGGGCACGTCCAGCCATTTCATGCTAGAAGTCAGAACCGGAACGAAATTTCAAGAGCTGGCAACATGGGTCACATATTCACATCGATGGAGTTCATTACTAGCCATCACTAATCACCATATAGCGATAACGGTTCCGGTTCCACCGTCACTGCTAAAAAAAATCTTTTGCGAGGCGTTTGGGAATTCTTTTCGGAGACGGGCAGCACTGAAAACCGCCTCGGTTAATGCCTCGATTAACCGAGACGGTCATTTAACCGCCTCGCAAAATCCATTAACGAAGGCGGTTACTATAAAAGAGCCCGCCTCAGAAAATACCCCAATTTTCCGTGGCGGGCTCCTTATAACACCCCGCCTCGGTAAATTACTGCCGAGCCCACTCCGAAATGATCGGCCCATGTCAACCCGATGAGGACTCTGTAATATATAACCTGAGGAATTGGGAACCCTAGCTCATTCTACTCCCCCACCCACAGCCGCACCTACCACACTCAGGCGCCAAGCGCCTCCACTCCTCTCCGCGCCGAGCGCCGCTCTTCCCCCTGTCCACGACTCCTCTCCGCGCCGCAGCCCCTCCCCGAGTGCTCTCCTCCCACGCCGCTCCTCTCCCGCTCTCCCCCTCCCTCCTGAGCACAGCGGCCGGCGGCGGCGCCCCTCCATCAGGTCTGGCGCAGCTCCCCCCGAGGCGGAGGCGGGCGACGCAAGGGCCGAGGCCGGGCGCCCCTCTGTCAGGTCCGGCGCGGCTCCCCCCGAGGCGGAGGCGGAGGCGGGCGACGCGAGGGCCGAGGCCGGGCGCCCCTCCCTCAGGTCCGGCGCGGCTTTCCCCGAGGCAGAGACTGGCGACGCGAGGGCGGTGCGGATCCGGGCGGTGGCAGCGTGGATCCGGGCGGTGGCGGCCCTTCTCCATCCCCACGGCGCCCCGGCCTCCTCCCGTCCCTCCCTCCATGGATCCGGTCGGCGGCGGCGTGGATCCAGGCGGGGCGGCATGGATCCGGGTGGTGGCGGCGCTTCTCCATCCCCACGGTGCCCCGGCCTCCTTCCGTCCCTCCCTCCTCCCTCCCTCCATGGATCCCATCGGCGGCGGCGTGGATCAGGGCGGCGGCGGCGCTCCTCCATCCCCACGGCAGGCAACGGGCTCTCCAGCGATCGACAGCGGTGGCGGCGCCCCGTGGATAGGCTCGCCGGGCTTATCTATGGGTTTTTTCTTTCTTTTTTCTTTTTTTTTCACAATTTACCGTGGCGGGCAACAAACCGCCTCGGTTAATAGCTTATGCCCGCTACGGTTAACTTTTTCTGTACTAGTGTGTCCCGGTACCGGTTCTAAGTCGGCTTCCGGTACCACGGTCGTTGAAATTGAAATGGACCGATTGTTCCATCGTCAGACAACTGCGGACAGAGACAGATATAGAAGTATCTGCTGAAAGTGCAAGCACATGCTGAATGTGGGGATGTGCTGGCTGGCCTTTCATGCTATGCCACAAGGAGCACGAAACAAGCATCAAAAGCTGACTACGAAGCGCTCAGCACAAGGACACCGGTTCCGGTTCCAGTTCCTGTTCCTGGTTGAAGTTGAGCGAGCAAGGCGAAGGTGAAAGCGAGCTGATGCTTCCTAGCAAGGACTGCCAATTCTTGCTTGAACATCTTGACCAGTAAAGCTTTGGTATGACGAGGATTCCTTTGTCTAAACGGGTTTCTAGTCCGTTTAAACGCTAACCGTACAGACAAATTTTAAAAGCCGTTCAGCCCTATTAATTGTTTAAATAATATATAAGTGAACCCACTAACCCCCCCCCCCCACCCCCCAACCCCCGGCAAAAAAAAAGTGACCGACTGTTTAGAGCCAGAGCAATAATACAGCCAAGTTGCTTGGCTATACGACAAGCTATAAGAGCCAAGTTATACAATAAGTGTCTCCTATTTGTCTTTAAAAAGTTTCTCTCTCCTATTTCTCCTCACAACACTTGCTATTTGGGCCCACTAATACCTATGCTTCCGTGCCCAGCTTGGTGATTGCATGAGAGCCAAGCTCTCATCTCTCTCCTCCCTTCTCTCCTCCACATCAGCATTAGCTTGGCTATAAGCCCATTATTGTACCTGCTCTTAGACGAGGTTCCATCTTTATTAATTTTTTCAGACACAATCCATAACAACGAAGGGAATTTTGTAGTTCACCATCGCATCCACAAATCTCACTTGACTAACCGTTATTTGCTAGTAGCATTTATTTTTGGTTTACAGCACTAGAACTGCCTTTCTGCGCATTATTTTTGCAAACACAATGCTCGGGATGTGCTGGCTGGCTATCCATAGTCAAGCTTTCACGCTGACTACAGCGTACGGTTGACAGTGACAACCGGTTCCAGTTCCAGTTCCAGTTCCAGCTCCAGTTCTGGTTCCGGTGCCTTTTTAAAGATTACAACACGCTTGTGCACTTGGCGGTCGATGTAGGAGGCATCTATCTCTATATACTCTGCATTGGCAACCCAGACGCCATGGTAGAGCAGAAGCATCAGTCATTCCACCAAATACCAGCCATTTCTCTTCCTCTCTCTCTCTCTCACACTTGACACTAGCAAGACGATGGACTCCCCAG
Organism: Saccharum spontaneum; assembly: GCA_022457205.1. Classification (NCBI taxonomy): domain Eukaryota; kingdom Viridiplantae; phylum Streptophyta; class Magnoliopsida; order Poales; family Poaceae; genus Saccharum; species Saccharum spontaneum. Next base: position 53,006,119 of record CM039611.1, read on the forward strand.
CTGCACTCATGAGGGTCGTGAGCTCAATCTCCGGCGCCCTCCGCAGCAGAACGATGGTGCCGTCGGCGATGTTCACCGCCGGCGTCTTCGAGGCAGTGGTGGCGCTCGCGTTCCTAGTCGCCAACACTCCCGAAGGTATCTTCTCCTCCCACCACGGCAAGGCGCTTGTCGTCGTGTACTACGGCATCGTTACGGTTGGGGCCATCGTCGGCTTTGCGACAGCTTCTGCTTCTTTCTGGGTGGCACGCGATCTCGAAGGCCGGCATGCCACTGGCATGGCGCTACTCTGCGCGTGCACCCTCACTCTCATCCCTGTCATTGGGCTTCTCGTCAGCTTCTTCATGCTCAAAAAGTAGCTTCATTCAGACACCTTGTACTACGTATGTTGGGACTGTTGGTACTCTGATGTCTGCACGTGTTCGAGTAATTTGTATACTTGTATGATTGTACCAAAAATTCGCTGTGTTCGTTTTGAATGGTGATATCTGAAGCTGTTTTGCTCATTTGTAGTGTCATCTGTAGGTAAGAGGATTGATTGGAGCTATTTATTTATTTTTGGTTCGATGCACGAAAGATGAATTTCGGTTGCTGTGATGTAATCACTATTGATGAATTTGGGTGTATCGTGTTTGCATATCTCTATCTAGACACAAATGCCGCACTCTGAATTATACGTCAACTAGGAAAGCCATTTGGTGTATCTGCATCTGAATCAACATTAGCCATAACAGAGCAGGGCTATTGCGACGAAGGCAACTGGATGTGCACCAGTTTCAGTTCCAGTTCCGGTTCCGGTTCCAGCTCCAGCTCCGTTCCGGTTCCACGGTTTGTTTCAGAGATTCTATTGAGGTGTTTCGCGCGTTTGATTGATGGAGAAGGCTAATGGACACGCTGACTTTAGTCTCCAGATGCCTGCTGGACACGTGCCGCCCTTCCTAGGGTGACATTTTTTTTCCATGCGGGTAACCCCATTTCCATTTCAGACAACGGAAATACACAGCGTTCAAGAGATTACAGACAGAGCACAGCAGAGAACATTCAAAGGAAGCGAACTTCCATCGACTCAGACGAGCGATCAACTAAACTCAGACAACTAACCAGAAAGGAGCCCGATCCCTACTTAGCTCAGAAACCAGCAAGATAGCGTTTAACAAGGTTACACTTGCAACCTCGAGCAGAACTGGCATAACCAGCCAAACGTCTAACAAAAGACTAACAAAACCCAGAAGACATCCACCACCAGTTCCATTAAAGAGTCTTCATGCTGCTCCGACTGACTGCCGTCCTCCAAGAGCAGCCGATTCAACTGTCTTGTTTGGACCGCAAGGAGTTCTTTGGCGACCCTCAGCATCGTGTCAGCTCCTTCGATCAGCTGGTCCTTATCAAGCTCTGCAAATAACCCTGACCAGTAAACCATAAATGCACAGGCGTGACAAATTATCTCAAGTGGACTTTTCACCATTTTATTTTCGAACACAACTTTATTTCTACATTTCCACAGTGCCCAGCAAATGGCTGCCACCCCCAAAGGATGGAATTTTTTGCCATATGGAAACCATTTTTCACACCATAGCCAACATTGCTCAAGATTTGTAAGAATATTTGGAGCTCCAAAACATTTAGCCACTATTATCCAAATGACCTTAGCCACAGGACATTGGAAGAAAAGATGAGAGGTAGTTTCCAAAGAGTCACAGAACACAACTAGGATCTCCTTACCAGTTCCTTTTCTTTAAATTTTCTCTAGTTAAAACAGCATCATTTGCAAGGAGCCATAAAAAAATCTTGATTTTCTCTGGAATCTTACCTTTCCAGATTCTTTTATGATAAGTCCCAGTGTGAGAAACAGTCAAAGCATCATAAACTGATTTGACAGTGAATTTACCTTTCTTACAAGCATTCCAAACAATTATGTCATCACTATCAACAACCTGAATGGTCATAGAATCCTATAAAATTTTGTTCCAACTAGATCTTAAGTCCTCAAATAACCATCTCCTAAATGTAATTTCTATACCACTTAAGAATTGGGCAACGGTAATTTCTTTCTTATCACACAGTTCAAATAGCAAAGGAGCAGCTAAATATAAAGGTTCTTTGTACACCCAAGGGTCAAGCCAAAATCTAGTCAAGTTTCCTCTTTTAAAAGTAACCCCTCTGCCTTGTAGATATATGCCTTTGACTTTTAACAAATCAGACCACATAGGTGAATCATTGATTCTATGACCTACTTCGTGAATTGATTTGTTGTTCAAATATTTGTATTTAACAATATCCTGCCACAAACCTTCTTCGGTTTCCAACCTCCACCACCATTTGCACATCAAACTAATGTTCAATTTTCTTAAGTCCTTAATCCCCAAACCTCCTTTTTTCTTGATTTTGCAAATGATTTCCCATTTGATCAAATGATATTTCTTTTTAGTTCCACCGCCTTGCTAGAAAAAAGTCCTCCTAGTCTTATCCATTGTGTTGATAGTTGACTTAGGAAGAAGATACACTGACATGTGGTAAATTGGAGCATTTGTTAAACTAGCACTTATGAGAGTTAATCTCCCAGCAATAGATAAATGACCACCCTTCCAGACATCTAACCTTTTATTTCCTTTTTCAATTAAAGGTAACCAATCACTAACTTTTAATCTGCTTGGGCTAACAGGGACACCCATATATTTAATTGGAAAGAGACCTACTTGACAATTAAAAATTTCTGCATATTGTTGTCCCCAATTCTCTTCATCATTTATCATTAAAATTTCACTCTTGTTAAAGTTAATTTTGAGTCCAGCAAGCATCTCAAATAAGTAGAGGAGTAATTTCATATGAGTGGCCCCATTCAAATCATGCTTGAGAAAAAGAATAGTATCGTCAGCGTATTGTAAGATTGCTACCCCTTTGGGTATGATATGACTAATCAAGCTTGTGATTAAGTTGTTTTCTTGAGCTTTGTGGATCAATCTTGTCAAGCAATCGGCTACAAAATTGAACAGGATGGGAGACAATGGGTCTCCTTGCCTTACACCTTTGTAGCTCTGTATGTATTTTCCAATCTTATTATTCACCTTAACACTAATCGTGCCTCCCGAAACCACTTGCTTTATCCACATACACCATTTGTCATAAAAACCTCTTTTCTTCATGCATTCAAATAGTAATTTTCAATTAACCTTATCATAGGCTTTTTCAAAGTCCAACTTTAGCACAATTCTAGTCTCTCTTCTTCTTTTTGTTTCATGAATGATTTCATGCATGCAAACAATTCTGGTTATGATGTTTCTGTTTTTCATAAAGGTTGTTTGAGTTTTGTGAATCAACTTATCAGCTACTGATTCCATTCTAAGTGTCAATGTTTTGGTTATCAGCTTGTACAGGCAATTCAACAAAAATATAGGTCTGAACTGTTGAATTTTAGAAGCTTCCTTTATCTTTGGTAACAAGATGATTATTCCATAGTTGAGCCTACTGACATCAACCTTATGATTGTAAAAGTCATCAAACAATTGAATAATATCAGCTTTAATTATTTTCCAGCAACTTTGATAAAACTCAATTGGCATTTTGTCTGGGCCAGATGCTTTATTTTTCTCCATTAGATCCAAAGCGTTTTTAATTTCCTGTTCTGAAAAAGGTTTACACAAGTCATCATTCTCACTAATAGAAACTTTCAGTATACTTGCCCAAATGTTAGGGTCCATTTGTACATCATATTCAGTTGGTGGACCAAATAAATCAGTGTAATAATCAGTAGCATGCTTTAAAATGTTCTCATCTCCCTCAATCATTTGACCTTCACTTTATAAACTTACAATGTTGTTTTTTCTCTTTCTCCCATTTGCACACCTGTGGAAATATGAAGTGTTATTATCACCTTTAAGTAACCAAGTTTCATGAGATCTTTCATACCAATAAAGCTCTTCTTGCTCCAAACTTTTTAAATTTTCTACTAATAACCAGGTTTTCCTATCAATTTGTTCAGCAGATAGGCCAATACTCTCCTCCATAGACTCCAAAACTGCTAATTCTTCTTGAAATTCTTTTCTTTTCTTCCTTATTTCTCCTTGTTTGTTGAAACTCCAACCCTTAAAAAATTGTTTGATCAGCTTAATTTCATGCTGAATCTTATCAATTGTGGACTTAGTTTTACATGGTTTGGTCCATATTTTCTCCACCAGAGTAAAGAAATCAAGATTTTGGAGCCAACTCAAGTCAAACTTAAACTGCAAATGTGGTAACCTTTCACTTTTCCCAGAAGAAACAATCAATGGATTATGGTATGATATTTCCCTTGGCAGCTTGTTCACAATTGCCTGAGGGAATAAATCTTCCCATTCTTTTGTCATCAAAATTCTATCTAACCTCTCCAACACCGGAGGTTCCTGGTTGTTGGACCAAGTGAAAAGGCCTCCATTCATAGTCAATTCTCTTAGTCCATAGAAATGTATCAAAGAATTAAACAGAGCAGTATGCCTATGGACACCATTGAAAGGTCTTGATGGCTAGAGGGGGGTGAATAGCCTTTTTAAAAATTCTACAAAGACAAGCTAAACAAGATTATCAAAATAACAAATAGCGAGATGCGAGTTTTGCTTAGCCTACGGGGAGTTTGCAAGCCACCTATCCGAAACACAATTCTAGTATATTCGCACTCAACAACACAAGTCAAACCGAGAAGGTAACTACAACTAGCAAGCTACACAAAAGAGCTACTCTAGCAAAGCTAACTAGCTAACAAAGATAACTAAGAAGGTAATGCGGAGTTGAGTTAGGAGAGTTTCACCGAGGGGCGAAGAATTGAGCCAATCAATCAATATGATCAAGAGATGATAATCAAGATAGCCAATCCACCGAAATAAATCAATCACAATCAAAGAAGTGAAGACACGAAGATTTATCCCGAGGTTAACGTGCTTGCCGGCACGCTAGTCCCCATTGTGTCCCTCTTCACCACGTGGTTCGGTGGCTAATCGGTCACACACCGAGCCTCTCAAAAGGCGCCACAAGAACCTACCAAATGGCAAAAGGTTGCAAATGACACGAGCAATTCACTAACGTTGCCTTTGGCGCTTCACCGAGGTAGGCACAAACCCCTCACAATCACCGGAGGTGACCAAGAACAATCACCAACTCTTGCCAACGCCTTCAAGCTGCTCCAAGCCGTCTAAGTGGCGGCAACCACCAAGAGAAACAAGAATCCCGCAGCAAATCAACCACCAAGTGCCAACTAGATGCAATCTCACAATACAAATGCACTTGGATCACTCAATCTCACTTCGAATATGCAAAGAAGCAAGAGAGATGAGTGGGAGGGGAGTTGCTTAGCTCAAAGTGCTCACAAGTATGTCAAAGAATGCAAAAGAAAAGAGCTTTGAGCCGGCCAACGAGTATTTATAGACGTACCCCTTCGAATATAGCCGTTACGAACTTGAAACAGCCGAAGTCGCGCTGACCGGACGCGCTGGTCAAACTGACCGGACGCGCCGATCACACAACGGCTACTTTTGCGAACCACCGACCGGACGCGCGAAGCTCAATCGGACGCGTTGGTCCCGTGACGGACCGGACGCGCTGGTCAAGCCTGAGCAGCGCACAATGAAACAACGACCGGACGCATTGGAGAACTGACCGGACGCCACAGTTCCAGCGTCCGGTTGGAGTCCAGTAAGCTCCCTCAACGACCGGACGCGTCTGATCGACTGTGACCAGACGCGCTGCGCGTCCGATCAAAAAGCTGAAACACGCGCAGACACTGAACACTGATCAGACGTGTCCGGTCAAACAGAGACCACGTCCGGTCCAGCGTCCGGTCACCTCTGTGACCTCCGTTCGCCTCTGTTTCTTCTCCGACTTCCGGCGTAGTGGAAAATAGGCGTTTCAATTCCTCGAAAACGCCTGAATCCAGCCTCGCAAGCTCGGCGGGAGGGAGAGAGGACCCCAAACCCTCTCTACCGCTCAAACTCCGCCGCCTTCGCAAATGTGCTAACACCACCAAGTGATCACATCATGTGCGAGTATGTTAGCATTTTCATAATCATTTTTCGAGGCGTTATTAGTTCTATCCAAATGCATATGATTATGAAATGCACACCTAGAGGCATTTAGGAGTTCAATAGCCGCGTCATTCCCCTCTTTATAGTACGGCTATCTATCCTATAATGTAACCACACCCACTAGGTGTCTTGGTTACTAAAACACAACCCTTAAGCATATACCTTTGCCTTGATCACGTAGAGTTGCGTCCAAATCCAAGTGTGGCCATCATGATCACCATGTCCATCTTGCCACTAACCTTAGAATGTACTAATCCTCATATGCTACATACAACTTAGGCATAGGATTAGTACTTAGGCATTGTCACTAATTACCAACACCAAACATAGAGCTTTCAACCATCCATTATGTTCTTTTCTTTTAAGTATCTAATAATGTTAAAATCCCCTCCTATAATCATGGGATCACTATTTGTAGAACAGAAATTGGATAACTCAGCTAAAAAGGCCATCTTATTTTCATCATGGGCAGACCCATACACAACTAACAGATTCCATCTTGATCTAATAACTTTGTCCCATAGGTTTAATTGAATAATAAATTCGCCTTTTTTGAAAGACCCCACATCAAAACGTTCAATCAGAGCCCCTACTAAGGTACCACCAGATTTCCCTTTAGAAGCATTCCATAACCAAAGATAGTCTTGATTTATATCAAATTTTCTAAGCAAAGAATCTTCACAGTCCTCAATCATAGTTTCCTGAAGACCAACAAAATGGAACTTGTTTTCAAGGATTAAATTTTTTAAGAATGTAGAGACCCCTTTTTTTAGGCCTCTACAATTCCAAATCAGTCCTTGGACTACCATTTTTTTCCTTTGTTTTTTCCTTTTATTGAGATTCACAGGAATGCAGACATCCCTTGAATCCTGCAAGCCAAGAATTTCCTGGTCTTGGTTTCTCCCCCCGGGGAGAATTTAACTTTCTTTTTGCCCACAGCCTTCTTTTTATTAGATTGTATGACCATCATTTATTCCACATCAGAATTATCCTCAGTAATCTCAAAATCAAAAGAGTTATCATTTTTAGGAATAAACTCAACAATTTCTTCCTAGGGTGACATGCTGACATGTTATCTGCGTGAGCTGTTGGATCGTCCCACTGGCCACCTCAGTCGTCCGATCGTTACCCGGGGCTTGTGCCCGTGCGGTCTCGTACCACCCACGTTGACCAGCTGTTGACGAAGAACATAGTCATCCACCGAAGGCGCACATCAAGGATCGATGGACTCACCCACAAATCACACCAACCTATTTCACTAGACTGGACCACCCGGTTCCAGCATGGACGCTGGGCAATTTGCGAAAACCGTAGCAGTGGGATGTGGAGCATGGCCTCGTTCCACGTTCCAAGATCTTCATTCTCAAACAAGAAACAGAAACATCATTCCAAATATATGGGAACACTTCCAAAATCAAAGGTACAAAGTGGAGGAGCCAAACAAAAAGTTTAGAATGCTCCCCACAACACAACTTCCTCATCCTCGCCATGCAATTAGATTATATGACATGTTTTGTTTGTGTAAATACCATATAGACGCTAAATAAAAATATAACGATCTACAATGGAACAAGTACATGCTAATTGCCTTGAGAAGTTAAGATGCATTACTAGAATGGAACATGTTCCTCATTCGGAGAACTTTGTTCCAAATTTATACTAGGTATGTTTCCATCTATTGAAGGAGCAATGCAAATAGATTTTAAAATGACATCCTCGTCCCTCAACCCTATTGTTCTAGGAACCTGGTTACTAAGAACCGGAACACCCAATTTCATCGTGGATCGGAAAACGAGCACTTGTTTAGGAGGCACTATGTCCGAGCCGATGCATTAAGAGTTATTCTAGGATCAATAAGGCTTGCACGAAGGATAAAAAGTGGTGAAATTTGTATATTGATTCAATTGGATATCCTCAATTAGTTTTTTTTTTTTTGCGAACAGGATATCCTCAATTAGTTGTGGCCCTTCATATATATGGTAATGCTCTCTACCGAGCATTGCCAGACGTGCGCCTTCGCTAGGCCTACGGACCAGGTCTGACCGGCCCAACACATGGCTTCACGTCGTCCATTTATTATACCCACCACATATATATGATATTCTATGCTGCCTCTTAAAATAAAATCTCCCACTCCTGCTCTAATCGCCGGCGCACACGTTCTGCTTCTCCTGATCTAATCCACACCCACACTCCCCAAGTCCTGCAGTCAAAGCATCGCCTGCTGATGGCGTCCCCGCCCACTCAGTCGAGGTCCGAACCCCCGGTGACTCGCCGTGGCTCACCACTACTCTCCTCTCCTCCTCCGTGGCCGCACCCCAACCCTCATTTGCCCCCTACCTCCTGCTCCTCCTCATTGTGGCCCTCGCCACCGCCACGGCCTTCGTCCTGCGCCGCCCGCCTCTTATTGTCGTGACTGCGGTGTCCGCTGCCACGCAGCCGCTCTCCAAGCTCCCCCAAGCCCGTGGTGTTGTTCATATCCATGAATGGCTTCTGCTACGGGTACCAGTACAAGGTCCCTCTTGGCACATCGGCCGCCTCATCGCCGGCGCCGACACTGGCGTCCTTCTCATCGCCTCCTCCTGCGGCTAGAGACGGCAAGGGCGTCGTGGTCGTGCCGTACTTTGCGGCCCTCTCGAGGCTCGCCAAACATGGTGATTGCCGTCCACTAGAGTGTCGCATCTAACATGTTGCAAGCATATGTTTCAAGTGTTTCAGGTGTTTCATATGCATATTGCAAGTGTTTTACGTGGATGTTGCAAAGTAGATCGGGATGTTGCAATGGCTATACACGTATGTTGCAAAGCGTCTGTTCCAAATGTTTCAGCTGTTTCAGACATATGTTGCACGTGTTTTATTTGGGTGTTGCATATGTCTCACACTTATGTTGCAAGTGTGTCATCCGGATGTTGCAAGTGTTTCATCTAGATGTTGCATATGTTTTACAATGGCTATACACGTGTTTTCCTCGTGTTTCAGACGTATGTTGCAAGTGTTTAAACTATGTTAGATGTATGTTGTAAATATTGCATTTACATATTGCAAAAGTAGATATGGTGTTGCATATGTTGTAGTGGACTCCATCTGCAGCAGCCGGTGCTACAGCTGCCGGGCTCGCCTGCATGTGCGTGGGTGTGGAGGGGGCGCAAGTAGCAGGTGGGGGAAACCGTGCGAGCACAGATCGAGACAGAGCGGTGTGGGACACAGAGCGGGCCGAGGGGCACGAAGCCGTGTGGGCCCCCACATGAAGCAGGCGCGCACGTGTGGCGCGGGCGTCTGGACACTAGCCCTGTCCGGATATCTGTGTGCTAGCCTTTCGGTCGTATATATAGATCGTGGAGATCCTGCACCGATTACGAGTCGAATGGTTCTTGATCCTATCAAAACCATAACTCCGGGTGTTTAGTTTCTAAAAATTTTAGGGTGTCACATCGGATATTTTATGGAATGTTGGAAGGGGTGTTTAGATACTAATAAAAAAACTAATTACATAACTCGTCTGGAAACCGCGAGACGATTTTATTAAGCCTAATTAATCTGTCATTAGCACATGTTTACTGTAGCATGACATTATCAAATCATGGATTAATTAGGCTTAAAAAATTTGTCTCGTAAATTTATCGCAATCTGTGTAGTTAGTTATTTTTTCGTCTACATTTAATACTCTACTCCCTCTGTCCTGTAATATAGTGCATTGTAAGAATTTTAGGATAAATTAAGAGAGAACATAAAAGACGCATGTACCCTCATTTTATTTCTTAATCAGACGCTATCATCAACGTGATTAATGGTGATTGGTTGATAAATGGAAAGTACTTAATGTAAAATTGGTTTTTGTCCTCTAGAATGCATTATATTTGAGGATAAAATTTGAATGCTAAAATGCATTATATTACAGGACGGAGGGAGTATGTATGTGTTAAATATTCGATGTGATGGGATGAAAAATTTTTAGGAGGAATTAAACACCTCCTTAGATTCACCACCCGGTTTACTAGTTTAGGCAATCGAGGCTAGACCTAATAATGGCCCCTGACCCGACTAGTGTACAGATAGGCTAGGCCGTTCTGGCCATATTTTTTGACCGGCAATAATCAACGGGTTGGATGTAACTAACCCATATATACACTAATCCAACATAAGAAAACACGAGAAATAACTGGATTTTAGTCTAAAATTTTGAACCGGCATGGCCTGATATTTAATCAGACTTGGGCATTGTTTGCACGAGCTTCTTTTGACTTCAGCCCCATGCTATAATACCAGAGCGAGAAGGGCAGAAGGCACAAAATCTAGGCCTTATTTAGTTGAGGGCTAAAGTTAAAAAAATTTTACTCTCTGTATCACGTCGAATCTCTAGACACATGCATAAAGTAATAAATGTAGGTAAAAAATAACTAATTATACAGTTTAGCTATAATTTACGAGACGAATCTTTTGAGCCTAATTAGTCTATGATTGAACACTAATTATCAAATACAAATGAAAGTGCTACGGTAGCCCACATTGAAATTTCTAGACATCTAAACAAGGTGCTAGTTAAAGCCACAACGAGTTACGGTTACGCTAAACGGGCCTTGATTCTAGCCACCCAGTTCTGCCGGCTTTTTTTTTTTTACTGAAACGGCAGCCAGATCCGTGATAATCCGCCGTATTGCCCTGCCGCCCCGCACCTCGCCGCCTGGCCCCGCGCGCTCCTGCTATCGCGTCACCACCGTCGCCACCTGCCCAGGGCCCGCAAGATTGGCTCTCCGGTTATCGCACGCGGCAGCCCAACCAGGTCGGTGCTCCGGACTTCGATCGGCGAGTCAGGTTTCACGTCGCCTCCCGGATTCGGATACGCCTAGGCCTAGGTTTCTGGTGCGAACGATGTCATGTGGTGGGTGCTGGTTCTGTGCAGCTGGTGCAGTTGCGGAGGTGGATTAAGTGATGGGGAAAGGCGTGCTGCAAAATCCCCTCCTATTTGTGAAAGCACATTGAGATATCAGCAATTGATTCAGGACTTTGGGTGGTGTTCTGTGTCCAACTACTTGCAATTCTAGCATTTGAATAGTGATTGGTTAAAGAAATTCATGTTAGATATACTGATTTGGCTCTAGCTCATGTTTGGGTCTGTAATTGGCAGAGTCGCCTCTTCCTGGTAGCGAGCATGAGCAGCGCAAGCTGCGCAACTGATCTGCTCTCACATTGCTAATCAGCTATGATGTTTCTGCTATCAGCTCGTATACAACTGATCTGGTCTCACTTAGCTAATCATCGGTATTAGGATGTTCATTTGTTTTATGGACCCGAATTCCATAGGCTACAAGGGTTGTCAATCTGAACCTAGTCTAGCTCCGGCACTGTCCTAGCTTTGTTTGCTACAAGAAAACTATTTACCTGGCATTACCTCTATTATCAAGATTAACGTAATAGTTGATCATGTACCACACATGCCTACATTTCTTTAAACAGAACCATGAGTGTTCTTTTACTTCGATTTTGTTTCCAAGATGATAATAAAACAGGGGACACCCTTTTCAACAGTGCTTTGCCCTAATCATAATGAATCTCTTAGGGATATAATTATTCTGCAAGGCAAAAGTTCATATTTTTGATGGACCAAGCAAATGACCCCATGGAGTGATGGAGCTATGATTCCTTTTTCTAACATTTTCTCCTTTCCTGGTCTGCTTTTACCTATTTTCTTTCCTATTTCATTGACCTCAGTCATTAAGAAGGGGTTTTGGCTATCATCGCACAGTGTATGTAGTGGAGTGCTTTATGCCAATGCTTGCATGATCTTCTACCAAATAAAATTGGCTTAGAATAATTGTGCCATCTCCATGGTGGATCTAGAAAATCATGACTAAATATGTTACAAAAATTCACTTGATTGACTCCTGTTGCCTGTAGTTCCTGTTGTTTCTTTTTTTTTTTTGAAAGATTAGTTCCTGTTGTTTCAATTAGGAGTATTTTCTTCTATTCCTTAATCTTGCTTTGTTATTACTATGTTTTCACACCCCCAAAAGAATTGACTAGAAAAACCACCGTCATGTACAAATGTATTTGGAAATGAATGCCATTGGTTTTTCAGAATACTAAATGTGGTCTTAAATGCCTTTGTTTAATTAGAAACCTGTCATGTTCACCAACTAAGGTTACTATTTGTGTTGATAGCGCACCTGCATTGCTTTACACGGTGGATCTTATTTTGGCATTCAACAGAATATGTCTCCTCTTCCCCTTTGTGCTACCGCTGCAAACTTCTTCTTATTCTTCTTTTTTTGTTTCTTGATTGATGTGTATGCCTCAGTCACAGGTGTATTCTATATTGCAATAATTTCCTGCTGTTGCTGTTTGGGATGCTCGGGCATGTTGTACCAGTTCAATAAATGCACTGCTTATTTCCTGGATTAGACTAATTTTCCTTTTTGTTGTTACTTCATATTCTTACAGAATTAGGTTGTATCTGTACTTGCACCTGCTATTCGTCTGCATCTTTATAGCCATAGATATTTTCTGTTGATATATTTTGGCATCTTCTTTTCACTCTATAATACTAGGTGTCTGGTGATTTGCTTATTTTGCACTCAACATTACACAACTGTCTAAATTTACTATGTAGCTACTGCATGCCAATGAGGATCTATGGGCCGTAAACCACTCAGCTCTCTAATTAATTTTGTTATTGCTGCTTTTCCAATCTTCCTTTGTTCCTGATCTTGGTGAAGGCATTGTGTTCTATTTTCATTCTCGCCCCTATATAAGATGAGGTACATTCAGAAAACCTACTGCATTCAGCATGTCGATTCTCTGTTTTCTCTAGATGTACTACTGTTGTTCCTTCAAGTAATTGTCCTAGGTTGTACACATTGACATTATTTAAGTTGCTCTGAAGTACTGATAACCATCTTTCTTGTTCTCATTCTATCTTCCGAAACAAGCTACTTGTATTTGTAAGCTACAGATATTCAGGTACATATCTTTTACAAAAAGGTCATCCTTTTTTGCTTAGAAAATAGTATTATGGTAGGTGTTTGAGATTGCTTATCTTGCATAAACTTGGGTAAATATTACTATTTGTTCTTCTAAAAGTCAACATAAATACAAAATCTTGGAAAGATACTATCTTTACATGGTACCCTATGCATTTTCTTTATGATGCAAATCACTGGCGAAATTCTTCCTCTACTTAATTGAAAGGCAGAGCTCCTGCCAATTTGTTTAAAAAAATCACTGGCGAAATTAGTAACTGTGTATGATTCCATTGTCATTTCCACTTTTCTCATCACTATTTTTTTGAGGAAACAGGAGTGGCTTGCCCCTACTCGATGTTCTCATGACTTCTTTGGTTTCCTCATTATTTGTTCATGCTGTCTTATGCAGTTATGCTGCAGTGATGGCAAATTGGACAAGGAAAACATCTGTGCATAAGCACACTAGATGAGAAATACAGTGAAATACAACATGTTTTACCACTAGCATGCGCTGGTTGAAATTATTTACATGGTTAGTTTGCAGTTACACATTACTCATATTACTCCTAGCATCATGAAACTATCACTTGATGAGAAGCAGGAGCTTTGCAGTTTGTTCAGCTTCTCGCTATTTTTCTTTTGTAGTTATGTTTGCCTGAAGCCCTGAACTGCTCCACCACGCCGGCAAGGCGGCAACAGCCATGTATAGTTTATGGCTTTATGCTCATGAATAAATAATCTGCCTGGCCTTGGTCATATCAATGTAGCTCATCAATTTGGAAAGTGTTCTAATTAGATATAAAATTTTGAATGATAAAATAATTAGTTTTGCTAGCAGTCAAGAAACCTCCTTGCCACAATTTCAGTTCAAGGTGCTAATTACAAAAGGTTACTGCAATTTAATCTCGAGATAGCCTTCTATGCAACAAAATGACAAGGAGCTCAGATAAAGAAACGGGATGACGTGACATTAACAAATGTATGGTCCACATTATAGACAATTAAATATGCATATAGCTTAGAGTTATTGCCACAAAATGATGGACTGTTTCAGTGATTTGCACATATCTTCTAAGAGAATAGTTACATCAAGATGAAACTGTTTCAGAAGCATTTAGTTTTCCTTTTACATGTTCAGTAAAATAGCTATTACCCTTTCTTGCTATTATAGTTGTTATCTTCTATTGCTATTTTCTAGCTTAATCTTGGGCTGTTATATAATGCTTTGTCTTTTATTTTCCATGTGGTTTTCCATAACAGGCTATTATAGTTGTTGTACACTCCTGGCATTTCAATATTGTGCAGTGATGTCTTATGAAGCTATGCATTCTCTCTACACAGTTCTGTAAGTGTACACATGTTTTCTAGAAAATTGAAGCTGGAGTCTATTCCCATTGGTGTACTTCAAATTTATATGAGCTGGAGGGCCATTGAACCCCCCCTGATACTCATTTATATGCTCAAAATGCACTCATGCCACTTCAATTATTCTGCTACTAAATTGCCAAAAAAATTGCTCAATTTCTTCCTGACAAACTGAAAAGAAGAAAAGGGACGTAGCCACGGACCACAGAGGCAAGAAATGCATGGTTCCACATTATGAGCAATTAAACATGCGTGTAATTTTGAATCATTAAGATATTTGCCACAAAATAATGAACCATTCTAGTGATTTGTGCTTAGCTTGTAATAAGTACTCCTATGTTTTTAAGAATTTTTTTTTCGATTGCACTGAGAAGGTGGGTCCCGACCTAATAATTTCTTGTAATTGGGATTCCTGTTTGCGTTGAAGGCTGGATATATTTTATGTCTGCATTATCGATAAATAGAGAAAGTAGCTCCACATTATTTACAAGTCCAAAGTGCATGCTCTCTTTATTCTCCACTTCTGCCCGCTCTCTCAGGCCTCAGCTTTACACGCCTTTACCACCCGGCCGTATGCTTCTTCTGATTCGTTTCTGCTTTGGCTACGCTGCCCTCACTTTGCCTTCCTCCTCCGTTCACCATCGTTCACATCGATCTGATGGAGGCGGCAGAAGCAACCGCTGTGGAGGGCGTGATTCTTTGGCTGGCACAAACCATCCTCGAAACTCTCCAACCCGGCGAGCTCGACGCATGGCTTCATCGGGTTGGCCTCACTGGTGCCACCGGTGAACTCAAGTCTGAGGTCGAAAGGATGGAGACGGTGGTTAATGGTGTCAAAGGGAGGACGGTCGGCAACAAGTCGCTTGCCCGTTCCCTCGCTCGTGTCAAGGAGCTCATGTATGACGCGGACGACTTGGTGGATGAACTTGACTATTGCAGGCTCCAGCAACAGGTCGAAGGAGGTATGTATGCATCCATCCTTGCGATTTGTTTGTCTACGGTTCTTTCTTTTGGAAATTTTCACAGTAACTTTCTCCTTTCTCATCTGTCAGTTACGCTTGCTCCTGCTACTGAGCCGGAAGGCATGGTTGGAGATGGAGCAGAGCAAGTAGATGCATCGGCCAATACTGTTGGTATACATCGATCCTTGTATTTCGTGATTTTTTTCTTTTATTTTTTTTCTTTTGAATAAACCGTGATTGTAAACGCCCCTCGTAACATGTCAGCGTTTTCTCCTTTCTCTGTCAGTGATGCTTGCTCCTCATATTGAACCGGAAGGCATGGTTGGAGATGGAGATAATAGAGATGGGGCAGAGTACGCAGATGCATCCACTAGTACTGCTGATATATTGGACAATAACGGGCGCAAAAATAGATCCAAGGAGCGGGACTATTTTCACATTACACCAGCGGTAAATGGTCAACCTGCGAGAGCGAAGTGCATTGACTGTGGCACACAGGTTGTTTTCAGTCACGGCACATCAGTTTTGCGCAAGCATCGTAACAGTGCCAGTTGCAAGAAAAAACGTGCAGCAATTGAAGAGGCGCCGAACTGTCCAAGGTACTGCTTACCACCCCTCAAAGTTCTGCATTGGTGCGTATGCATAGAAGTTTTTATGTGATCATTTCATTTAAACTATGACTTGCAGTGCAACTCTGAATTATGCTAATAAATTTCTGATAACCAACCTGTGATCCTTTTCCTCTTGTAGTGCTCGCGATAGTGTACAAAATGGTGCCACAATTTCGACCAATGATTCAGAGGGCAGAAAAAGAATGAGAATTGAGTACAATGTAGCTACTACCACACACCTCTGGGACAAGGCCAAATTTTTGAAAAGGATCCAGGAAATAGTTCTTGAGTTAAGAAGCATCCGAGGCGATGTGATTGAGTATCTCAAGGACTCTATTGCAAGGTCTGATCATGGTCAGATTAACAACTCAGATACACGAGTAAGAACATCAGGCTCTCTTCCTGGAAAGGTATATGGAAGGGATGTGGAGAAAAAATGCATCATGAGTGTGATCAAAGCTGTTAAGTCGGACAACATAACTGTACTACCTATTGTGGGCGTTGTAGGAGTTGGGAAGACTACTTTAGCTAAACTTGTATACAATGATCGACTTGTTAAAAACCAATTCGAACGGATATGGGTTTGGGTGTCCAACATCTTTGATGAAGTAAGAGTGACAAGGGAGATCTTAGATGTTATTATCCTAAACAGCCATGAAGGATCTCCCCGCGATAGAGAAAGCTATGAAGGAGTAAGCGACTACACAAAGCTTCAAGAGGTCTTAAAGAATCATATGGCATGTCGACCCAAAAAGTTCCTGCTTGTTCTAGATGATGTCAACGACTGCATGGATGCTTCCCGATGGAAAGATCTGTTGGATGCTTTGGGATCAAGTTGCACTAAGGGTAATGTAATTATTGTGACAGCTAGAAATTGAAGGACCGAATACAGCGACCAGAAAGGGGTAAATGGGAGTAAAAAATTTCTTATGAAAATAATTGGCTACTGTTCCAAAATCACCACCAAATATGTGAACAAAACACCGTGATATCTACGACCCAACTAGTGGGTGGATGTTCTCTAGGAACACAGTGGGATACCACAAATAAGCACGAAACAAGAACTAACCCGAGGGGCGAAAAAGAGATACTCAACTCCTATAGAGAGGAAGCGAGATCCCAACCCAAAATACCCATGCCAACTGGTGACAAGTGTACTTAGAAAAAGATCCTTGAGACGCTAGAAAATCAAAGCAAAAGACGGATCTCAAAACGAGCACTCGGAGAGCCCAAACATAATTTTTCAGCAGCAGGTGTGGAGGTTCCGCGTTTTTCCCCGGAGACTCCACGGTCTGGAGATTCCCGGAGGTTCCGTGTTTTTCCCCGGAGGCTCCGTGTCTCGGAGGTTCCGCATTTTTTTCCGGAGGCTCCGCGCTATACAGAAATAGCAGTACGAATCAAGGAAGAACGGGTCAAAACTCGATCAAAACAACTCGGATTGACTTAAAACTTTACAGGTAGGTTCTTGGAAGTGTTGAGAAGATATCTTTAAGACATCAACACCCAATTTCAAGCCTATCACGAGAAATCGAAGAAGAACGAAAAAACATCGGTTCTTGAGACCTAGACCAAGAAATCGTCCGATCTGCGAGCTCGTGAGGAATTGGTTGATTTCCTTCGGTGGAAAAGCTCAACTCACGTCATAGCTCAAATCAAGGCAACAAGAACGAACCAAAATGGTCTAGAAACGAAGAATCGGATCAAGAACGAGAGGGGAAAGAAGATGAACGCGAAGAACACATCACAAAGAACAAAGAACAAAACTTCTTCCAAATCCCGAAGGACACAAGAGGATTCGGGACCTCCTTTCCCACTTGAATTCTTGGTTCTTACACTAAACACATGGATTAGTGGACCTCTCTCTTACAAACACCTAAGGGGAGGGGAAACTCTAACAAAGGATGAAAGAAAATGCAAAGATGGGGGGCTCCCTCATCCTATTTAACAGGGCTATTACACAATCCCAGTTTTACCCCTGGATACAATTGAGTCAAACCACTTAGCCTAAGGGCGTTATAGTCCAACCCGGTCTCATCTTCATCCGATGGCCACCGCGCCTCCTCATCAGTAGCTTCGCCTTGATGCGAACTCCCCGATGCCGTCACGTGCCATCCGTTCCTCCTCGGAACCTCCGTCCAGGTTTTGAGGCCTAAACCTATAAACCCGTCACCAATGATTTTGAGGCCCAAACCACCAAACCCGCTCGCGAGTAGCGTACTCCATACGCGTCCCCCGCCGCTCGACACGTGTCACCACCGTCCTCGACCGGCCGGTCGCCAAGTCCTCTGAGCCCCGCTCGACTTGCACGTCCTCCGTCTTGACTCGGTCAACACGGTCACTCCCATGTATACTTGCGCTTGTCGATGTCTCAGGTGTCAGCCACCGCGGCTAGTCACCCGGCCTCCTGGTCCCTCAGTCTAAGCCTCATGTCTGCTCTTCACCGCTCCCGATCCGTCGGCACGACACGTCTCTACTTGACCTTCACCTCGCCGTCGACTACTGCCTCTGAGCTCCACACCTGCAAAACACAAGCCAAGAGACATGTCGCACACATAGCTTTTGCCATGGTAGGGTTAGTCACCACTCAACCTTCTTCGTGGATCACGTTGACAATCACTCGTCACAAAACGAAATACAAGGGCACATTTCAACCTTATGTTCGCAGAAATTTGTCCATTGCACAAAGGATAGGTACAGTCAAACCAGTTAAGTTAGGAGCTCTGAAAGATGACGATTTTTGGCTATTGTTTAAAGCATGTGCATTTGGTGATAACAACTACAAAGAGCATCTAGATATCGGCCGTCAAATAGCTACAAAGTTAAATGGCAACCCATTAGCAGCAAAAACTGCAGCAGACATGTTAAGAGAGCAGCCTACTCTTCACCACTGGAAAAGCATCATGAAGAATGGTGTTTGGGAATCTATGGGATTCCGTGGAGGCATCATGACTGCTTTGAAGATTACCTATTATCAGTTGCCATACAATTTACAACAATGTCTCTTGCTTTGTTCTATATTTCCAAATGGCTATTTGTTCCATATTGACGATTTGGTCTACATGTGGATATCGTCAAGATTTGTGAAATCTGCTGAGATAGGACGTGGTTACCTCAATGATTTGGTTAACTCAGGTTTCTTTGAGCAGGTTTATAAAACAGACTCCATTTTAGGCTACCAAAAATGCTATGTTGTGTGTGGTATTATGCATGAATTTGCAAGGCTGATTTCAAAGACTGAGTTTGCCACTATAGATGGTTTAGAGTGCAAAGAAGTGCTACCAACCGTATGTCTTTTTTCAATTCTAACTG
The DNA here is from genome assembly GCA_022457205.1 of Saccharum spontaneum. Classification (NCBI taxonomy): domain Eukaryota; kingdom Viridiplantae; phylum Streptophyta; class Magnoliopsida; order Poales; family Poaceae; genus Saccharum; species Saccharum spontaneum. The sequence continues at coordinate 53,025,372 of CM039611.1, forward strand.
ATTCTGTGTACCATAAAGATGAACAAGGGTTCATACTTCGTAATGTGGAGTTTGAGGAAAAATTGCGAAGTCTATTTTCCTCGGTGAAAAGATTGAGGATGCTGATCTTAATTGGGAATTATGACCCTTTATTCCTCCGGTCCTTCCATACTTTTATGTGCAATTCGGTAAATTATACCCATCTCCGCTACCTAAAACTTGAGAATAAAGGGAGCAGTGAAGCTTTGTCTATATCTCTAAGCAAGTTTTACCATCTTGAAGTACTAGATGTTGGGTGCCAAGCAGTTCATGCTATGAGTGATCTTATCAGCATGAGGCATCTTGTTCTGACAAAAGGAGCACATGGTGTTTCCTCCCCAGCATGGTCTGCTTGCTTGCAAACGATCCATCTAGAGGACTGTGGAAGACGGGAAACGCTCCCATATCTAGAAAGTCTACCGTCTCTTACAAAGTTGAAGCTAAGGAATATGTCAAAAGTAACGAAATTGTTAATTCCTTCGTTAGAGGAGCTGGTGTTGATTGATATGCCAGAGTTGTATACATGTTTCAACGATTCAGTGAGGGACTTGAACTCAAGTTTGAGGATATTGGAGATCAGGAAATGCCAGGTACTGGTGTCCTTTCCCCTCTTTGAGAGGTGTGCAAAATTTGAAATCGAGCAGAAGTCATGGTTGCCCAATGTTAACGAGCTAACCATCCATGAGTGCCCTCATCTAATGGTATCAAATCCTCTACCACCATCAAGTAGATTTTGTAAATTATCCATCAGAAAAGTTCCCTCATTTCTAGATATGGAGGGGTCATCAAATGGAGAAATGGAAATTGCAATTGCAAATCACTTGATTTTCAATGAGCTGTCACTGGACGACAAATTTTTTCATTCCACAACCTGAGAACCCTAACTCGATTGAAAACAGTGGGCTGCGGAAACCTATCGTATTTTTCAATCGGTCTCAGGCAACTCGTCTGCTTGAAGAGGTTGGAAATATTATGCTCATGCAATAATTTGTTCTCTCCAGATGTTCCGTCAAAGCGAGCCCATGAAGACATGGCAGTTGTAGATTTTGATGCCCTCCCATCTCTCGAGTGCCTCAGCATTAAGCATTGTGAAATAACTGGAGAGTGGTTATCTGTGATGCTGCAACATGTGCAAGCCCTAGAGGAATTGCATCTATGTGTATGTAAGCGGATAACAGGGATATTGATAGACGGAAAAGAGAACAGTATATCAAATCTCACCTCGGCTACACGTGCTTCGTCACAGGGAAATCCAGATGGCGCATCCACAAGGTCATATCCAGACAAACTCCTGCGTGTTCCATCTAATCTCGTACCCTCTCTCAAGAAGATGTCAATTGAATTTTGCGAGCTAAAGTTCCTGGGGAACGAGGAAGGTTTCTCTAGATTCACCTCCCTTGAGGAGCTAAGAATTGTTGATTGCCCCAAGCTGATAACGTCTTTGGTACATGAAGACGAAATCGATGACCAGATAAACGGAAGATGGCTTCTCCCGTGTTCACTTGGCGTACTGGATATCAGAGCCTGCTTTCTAGGAACGCTGCAGCCCTGCTTTCCAGGAGATCTGACCCGCCTCAAAGGACTAGTAGTGTCGTCAATCTCTGGATTGAAATATCTACGGCTGCATTCCTGCACAGCACTGGAAAAACTGAAAATTAGATATTGCGAATCTCTAGTTGCACTAGAGGGCTTCCAATCCCTCTGCAGTTTCAGGTATTTGAAAGCATACAGTTGCTCTGTCTTATCTCAATGTTTGGAGAGCCTATCGACGCAGGGTTATGAGCTGTGCCCTCGATTGGAAAGGCTTCGGATCGACCACCCGTCATTTCTTACCACGCCATTCTCTGCAAGCACCTCACCTCTCTTCAATGCCTACAGCTCGAGGGCAAATATGAAGATATCGACGCGGCAGGACTAACATGCGAGCAAGAGGCAGCGCTTCACCTCCTCACGTCCCTGCAAGAGCTCCGATTTGAAGGTTACTACGAACTCTCGGATCTTTCCGTGGGTCTGCATAGCTTTCTTTCTCTCAAGCGGTTGGCGATCAGTTATTGCCCGAATATCTCAAGCTCAAGGCTGCCAGAAAGGGGCCTCCCACCTTCGCTGGAAGAACTGGTGGTTTTTGGTTGCAGCGAGGAGCTAACCGAGCAATGCAGAACGCTAGCAACAAGCAAGCTAAAGGTAATAATAACTGATGAGGATATGTGAACTGATTACTGAGTGGCTTGTTAAAGCACACGTTCCTACCAGCACAGCAGGTTTCACCGCATCGCATTTTTGTACATGGTTTCAAGCTAAACTAAGCCTCTTTGCAGGCATTCAAGCTGACAGCATGGCTGCAGTGACCATCTTCAGAGTCAATAGGAGTATCCTGTAATTACAAGCTGGCCGAACTAGTGTCGAAAGCTCCTATGTGATTTGTTACAACCTACAAGGCTTAAAATGGCAACAGACGAGAGGCCAAAAGTGTGTTTTTTTTTTTTCATTCTGAAACCTAAAAGAACTGGTTTTTCTTCTGTCAGGTTCTCGGTTCTTCACAGGCTTTATTTCACTTGTAAACATTGTCCTCACGTCCTCGTGTTGTTGAATACTGTTTTCGTGATAGGCTTGACGGGATATATGAAATTTCGGGGGTAGATATTTTTCTGTCAAAGGACCCTGTTTCCTTCCCGAGGATGTTTACTGTTTATTTTGTTGATGACTACAGAAGGGGCTCTGATATAGGAGTATATACAATGCACTTTTCATAAGAAAAAGAGTTGGTGTAAATAAATCTTGTCCTGAATTTTCTTGTTAACCACCCAAAGTTGTCTCAACCTACAGCAAGGCACTGACCAGTTTTCAGCTTCTGATGTGATGACGACCAACATGATGATGGGATTGAAGCAACCCGTTTCTCTCTCTGCTAGGAATGAGGAATTAGGATTCATATTTTCGAATTAATGTCAGTGCGTTGCAACCAAAATAACAATCTCATATTCAAACTTTTTCCCACGTGTAAAATTATAAAAACACTGCCCCAATTTATCTCAAACTGCATAAATCCAAAATTACATTGACTTGTGGTAGGATCATACATGTTCTGTGTGGTGATTTGTTTATTATGTCAGTCAAAACATCTAAATCATACATTCATGCCTCAAAAAATATTTAAGTCGTAAAGACAAGGCTTATTTTTTTATCAAAAAATATTCATTACAAACACCTATATAGTCTAGAACTCTAGATGAACGATAGAAATGACGAGTCTTGACACAGGAACCACAATGCCAAAGAGCTAATTTTCAGCTAAAGCAATAAAAGACTTGAGGCTACATATCTAGATGAACGATAGAAATGACAAGTCTTGACACAGGAACCACAATGCCAAAGAGCTAATTTTCAACTAAAGCAATAAAAGACTTGAGGCTACATACCATCTAAACGAACTAACTCAGGCACAAAACTGAAGTTCACAATCTTGTGAAATATTTGCGAAACAAATAGCCCATGCTCAAATGATCAATCCATTAGTTTTGTACTGAGGGATGCCCATTATTTTGCCAGGTTGTTGACACCCATTGCCACTTGGACAGAAAACCTACAGATTTGGTAGAGGTACTGACACCTGCCAGAAAAGCGGACATTAACGGCAGACAAACAGAGCAACAAAATTTTAAAACTACTCAATTTTTTTTTTGTCAACACAAATCAAATAAGCGCAATCCATCAACATGCGATTAGTTATTTATTTCTTCAGGCAACAATAATTTACAGCAAGGAAACTTAATCTGTGGACAGACCAACCGACTATACTATTCACCTACTGATCAACTTCACTTAAGAGCTCTAGTTTGCAACTACATATTCAGAGTAGATCACCAAATGTCCAAATATGGATACATATCACTTTTGCAGTTTCCCCTTTAGCATTAGCTCCAGCACCCATAGAAAAAAACTTAAGGTTTGTTGTAGATCTCAAGCAAGGCACAATATCAAAATCAGAATGAATATAAGGCAGGAGACAAATGATTAAAATGGACAGCTCCTTCAGATTTCATGACTTGTATAGAACACAATGTCATGAATAAAAGAATGGTCACTAATGTTATGCATCAAACCTTACTGGTCAACATCACGTGATGTTGCCTTCTCAAATTATTACCAGATTATGAAACTGTTTTGATGCTCCGTTTTGGTGCTACAAGCACCCATCTATCTTGTTCAGAACTATGAACACAACACCGAAGTTCCCATGAGGCCATGGCCAGTTTTCTAGAAATTAAGTCAGATATCACTATCCAGTGAATAAAACTGCCCCGTCAAAATGGGTAACTGCAGCCTGAAGACGAACACACAAGTAACATACGTTCAGCGCATACCAAATTTGATGAAAATCGGTCCTGTAGCAAGAAAGACCATTGCCACCAACTGAAGGGGAAAACCTTCATAAATTAAACAAAAAGAAACGAATTAGCTCTATGTTTGAGCATACACTATCATACACAGATATCAATATGTTTCTTTTATACTGAAGCTGAACAGAAAAGATATGAGGTACACGGTAGTTATTGAAGTAGGACTCTTAGATGACAGGGAAATGTACAGCTTTTGAACTGTTTTGATACCACAAAACAACATAAATGATACCTGCTGAGTTGCCTTGCCTCCCACCATAAACATCATCATGTACATAAATGATACCTGCTGAGTTGCCTTGCCTCCCACCATAAACATCATCATGTACTGCTGACTAGGAGACATAACTGCCCCTCTTATGCAACACAGGTCGCATCAACCTTTCTTCCTCCGAATCAGAATGTCAAACTGGATTGGAGTAATCTGCAGGTGGAAAGAAAAAAAAATCTGGATTTGAGACCTCTGGGAGAACAATGTACAAGTATTGGCATTCACCCCTCAAGAGGGAACAAGGAAATGAAGCGAGCCAGTGAATTGATGAGTCCATGACCATTAATGATTGGATATTGCGGCAGAAATAGATGCACTTTCCAATCAATCGATAATCAGTCTGAGAGGTGGTGGAAGTCTGGTTCCGTACCACTTGCTCTGAAGATTAGCTGACTTCTCCGGAGATTTGGGGCAAGGGATGTTCTCCTATACATAAACCAGCACGGCAGCACCTTAACTTTGGCCGCCTGCGGCATCTCCGGGGGAGTGGTGTATCTGTGGTGCTGAAAAACAGCGAGAAGAGGAATAGCCGAATATGGTTAATTGAGACTGAGCACAATTCGAAACCTACCAGAAGAATGAAAGCCTGGTTGAGGATGCAGCAATCGTTTTCCTCTATGGGGTCATCCGTGTCCATCTGTAAGGCCGACGGCTGCGGGGGCGGCGGCTGAGGAAGCGGCGGCAGCGGGTCTGGTTCCCGCTGGAGCTGCCCACCTCGTCTTCTCCTCTAGGAGCGCCTGGAAGGGCGTGAGCCCAGCGGCTGCGGCGCGCCAGGGCGGTGGTTCGAGAGGAAGGAGATGAGGGACACGTGGTAGAGCTGCAGCGAGAGCTCACCCGACGGCGAGCTCCCCACGTCTGCCGCGGCCTTCGCCTTCTCCGCCGAGGTCCCAGTGCTCCGGCGCCTCCCCAGTCAGTCGGAGGACGAACCCCACCCAAGGACTGGGCCCTGGGCCGGGGATATTCGTTTGGGCCACTGGCCCACATCATTCACTAGTGGTTGATGGGTGATGGCTTGATGCTTTGTCTGAACTCTTGTCTTCTCTGCGTTGTCTACATCATCATTCACTGAACCATGAACCTGCTCTCCCATTCTTTACCACCTTGCGTGCTCTTCTGTCTTCTTTGCGTTGTCTGCACTGCGCTCCTCTTTTGCTTCCTCTGTTGAGGCGTTGACCACCGAGACCACCGATCAAGAACAATGCTTCGGCAAGATCTGCTGGAAGCAGGAGAGGCGGCCGCTGTAGTGGGTGCGATTCTATGGCTAGCGCAAACCATCCTCGAAACTCTTCAACCGGGCGAGCTCGACGCGTGGCTTCATCGAGTTGGCCTCGCTGGTGCCATCGGGAAACTCAAGTCTGAGGTGGAGAGGATGGAGACGGTAGTTAATGGTGTGAAGGGGAGGGCTGTCGGGAACAAGCCGCTTGCCCGCTCTCTCGCTCATGTCAAAGAGCTCATGTATGACGCCGATGACGTGGTGGATGAGCTCGACTACTGCAGGCTCCAGCACCGGGTCCAAGGAGGTATGTATGCATCCAATCCTTGCGATTTGTGTGTTTTTTTTTTTACAATTTTTCCTTGAAGTTGTGATAATCCTCTTGACATGTCCTTACTTTCTCCTTTCGCTTATCAGTTATGCTTCCTCCTGCTATTGAGCTGGAAGTCATGGTTGGCGGAGATGGAGCAGAGCAAATAGATGCATCGGCCAACACTGTTGGTATACATCCATCCTTGTGATTCGTGAACTTTTTTTTTACAGTTTTCTCCTTTGCTAATACTAATAAATTGTGATAATAAACGCGACACTTGATATACTTTCTCCTTTCTCTGTCAGTTATGCTTGCTCCTGGTTCTGAGCCGGAAGGCATGGCTGGACATAGAAACAGACATGGAGCAGAGCAAGCAGGTGCATCAGCCAACAATACTCGTATACCGAACAATAGCGGCCGGAAGAATCAATCCAAAGCGTGGGATCATTTTCGTAAAAGAGGTCCTACGAAAGCGGAGTGTGTTTACTGTGCTACACCAATTACAGTGGGTAATGGGACATCAGGTTTGCACAAGCATCTCAAAAGTTGCAACAAAAAACGTTCAGCAATTGAAGAGACGCGGAACCGTCCAAGGTACTACTTACCCTTCAAGTTCTGCATTGCATCCCTTTTATAGCAGTGGCGGACCCAGGATTTGAAATCAAGGTAGTCCTAATCAAAAAATTTCATGTGCAATATAACAAAATTGAAAGAAAAAGTTCCATAAAATGGCTATAAATTAACCAAACTGCGATATTACAATTAAAAGGTGCAAAACTTACATAAATAGGTCCGAAACTTGCACAAATAGATTTTTGTGGAGCAGAAGTTGCAATTTTTTTGCCTCATGCTTCTGAAAAAGAAATGCTATATTTGATTTCTTCGTGCCTCAACATCCTGAAAAAATTACAACATATTTCATTCAATGCTAGGCTCACAGATGATAGATCAACAATCCCTAAGCCCTTTACAGTCCAATCCAATCTTCATAATCAAAACCCTAACTGCATATTGCATAAAAGAATAGGATTTGGCTATTTAGGAGAACTGAGAAGAGCACTGAACTCACCAATCCGGGGGAACGGAGGAAGAGAGGAGCTGCCGGCGGGATGGGGCGGACTGGTGCGGTGGTGCCGGCCACCGGGCAGCCGCCGTCCGGGCAGGGACGCAGGGTAGGCTGCGGACTGGGGAGAGGAGCCAGGTAGCGCAGGGGGCTAGGGGCGGTCGGCGAACAGGCGGGGGAGGCCGGACTCCGGAGGACGGCGATCGGCGTCGGCGGGGTAGGGCGACGCCGCTGCGGCCGGCGGCTCTCCTCTCCGTCGCGCGCGCGCCTAGGAGCGTCAGCGTCGGGTGTCGGGGTCGGGGACGGACGGAAGCTGGAGTTGGGCGCTCGCTGCTTGGCTTCCTCAGACACAGAACATAGATGGGAGGAGCAATGGGCCAAGTTTCATGGGCTGTGTCTAGTACTAAAAAAATTTTGGGCCAAATTCCAGGGTAGTCCTGGGCCTACCTGGACTACCCATTGGGCCCGCCACTGTTTTATAGTATCCAATTGTGATGGGCAAAAATAGTGAACATTGCATCGTATTCATTCTTTAAAGAAGCACCAGAGCATGGAGCCAGCACCTTAATATAATATGCGTACAAATTTTTATTATTATAGGAAAGCAATATGATTGTTTTACTGAAACTATGACATCCAGTGCAGCTTCAAATTATGATAATAAATTTCTGATGAGGCCAGCCTGTATATAAAACCTCTTTTTCCTCTTAATTGAAAGGCAGAGCTCTTGCCGTTGCATTAAAAAAAATTCTGATGACCATCCTGTGATCCTTTTCCAATTGTAGTGTCAGCGACGGTGTACAAAATGGTGCCACAATTTCGACCAATGATTCAGAGGGCAGAAAAAGAATGAGAATGGAGTACAATGTAGCTACAACCACACACCTCTGGGACAAGGCCGAATTTTTGAAAAGGATCCAGGAAATAGTTCTTAAGTTAAGAAGCATCCGAGGCGATGTGGTCGAGTATCTCAAGGACTCTATTGCAATGTCTGATCAGTATCAGATTAACAACTCAGATACACGAGCAAGAACATCAAGCTCTCTTCCTGGAAAGGTATATGGAAGGAATGTGGAGAAAAACAAAATCATATGGACGATCGAAGCTGCTAAGTCAGACAACATAACTGTGCTACCTATTGTAGGCTTTATAGGAGTTGGGAAGACCACTTTGGCTAAACTTGTATACCATGATCCACGTGTTGAAAGAGAATTTGAGCGGATATGGGTTTGGGTGTCCAACATCTTTGATGAAGTAAGAGTGACAAGGGAGATCTTAGATGTTGTTACTATGGCCAGCCATGAAGGTTCTCGCAACAGAGAAAGCTATGAAGGAGTAAGCAACTACTCAAAGCTTCTAGAGGTCTTAAAGAAACATATGGCGTGTCAGACCAAAAAGTTTCTGCTTGTTCTAGATGATGTCTATGACTGCATGGATGATTCCCAATGGAAAGATCTGTTGGATGCTCTGGGACCAAGTTGCACAAAGGGTAATGCAATTATTGTGACAACTAGAAATTTGTCCATTGCACGAAGGGTAGGTACTGTCCAATCAGTGAAGTTAGGAGCTCTGAACGATTATGATTTTTGGCTATTGTTTAAAGCATGTGCATTTGGTGATAACAACTACGAAGAGCATCTAGACATCGGCCGTCAAATAGCTAGAAAGTTAAATGGCAACCCATTAGCAGCAAAAACTGCAGCGGACATGTTAAGAGAGCAGCCTACTCTTCACCACTCGAAAAGCATCATGAAGAATGGTGTTTGGGAATCTATGCGATTCCGTGGAGGCATCATGACTGCTTTGAAGATTACCTATTATCAGTTGCCATACAATTTACAACAGTGTCTATTGCTTTGTTCTATATTTCCAAATGGCTATTTGTTCCATATTGACGATTTGGTCTACATGTGGATATCGTCAAGATTTGTGAAAGCTGCTGAGATAGGACGTCGTTACCTCAATGATTTGGTTAACTCAGGTTTCTTTGAGCAGGTTTATAAAACAGACTCCATTTCAGGCCACCAAAACTGCTATGTTGTGTGTGGTATTATGCATGAATTTGCAAGGCTGATTTCAAAGACTGAGTTTGCCACTATAGATGGTTTAGAGTGCAAAGAAGTGCTACCAACCGTACGTCTTTTTTCAATTCTAACTGATTCTGTGTACCATAAAGATGAACAAGGGTTCATACTTCGTAATGTGGAGTTTGAGGAAAAATTGCAAAGTCTAGTTTCCTCAGTGAGAAGATTGAGGATGCTGATCTTAATTGGGAATTATGACCCTTTATTCCTCCGGTCCTTCCATGCTTTTTTGTGCAATTCGGTAAATTATACCCATCTCCGCTACCTAAAACTTGACAACAAAGGGAGCAGTGAAGCTTTGTCTATATCTCTAAGCAAGTTTTACCATCTTGAAGTACTAGATGTTGGGTGCCAAGCAGTTCATGCTATGTGTGATCTTATCAGCATGAGGCATCTTGTTCCGACAAAGGGTGTTTCCTCCCCAGCATGGTCTGCTTGCTTGCAAACGATCCATCTAGAGGACTGTGGAAGATGGGAAACGCTCCCATATCTAGAAAGTCTACCGTCTCTTACAAAGTTGAAGCTAAGGAACATGTCAAAAGTAACGAAATTGTTAATTCCTTCGTTAGAGGAGCTGGTGTTGATTGATATGCCAGAGTTGTATACTTGTTTCACCGATTCAGTGAGGGACTTGAACTCAAGTTTGAGGATACTGGAGATCAGGAAATGCCAGGTACTGGTGTCCTTTCCCCTCTTTGAGAGGTGTGAAAAATTTGAAATCGAGCAGAAGTCATGGTTGCCCAATGTTAACGAGCTAACCATCCATGAGTGCCCTCATCTAATGGTATCAAATCCTCTACCACCATCAAGTAGATTTTGTAAATTATCCATCAGAAAAGTTTCCACATTTCCAGATATGGAGGGGTCATCAAATGGAGAAATGAAAATTGCAAATACAAATCACTTGATTTTCAATGAGCTGTCACTGGACGACAAAATTTTGTCATTCCACAACCTGAGAACCCTAACTCGATTGAAAATAGTGGGCTGCGGAAACCTATCGTATCTTTCAATCGAAGGTCTCAGGCAACTCGTCTGCTTGAAGAGGTTGGAAATATTCTCATGCACTAATTTGTTCTCTCCGGATGTTCCATCAATGCAAGCTCATGAATACATGGCAGCCGCAGATTTTGATGCCCTCCCATCTCTCGAGTGCCTCAGCATTGAGTATTGTGGAATAACTGGAGAGCGGTTATCTGTGATGCTGCAACATGTGCGAGCCCTAGAGGAATTGCATCTAGAGGGTTGTAAGCAGATAACAGGGATATTGATAGAAGGGAAAGAGAATAGTTCATCAAATCCTACTTCGGCTCCACGTGCTTCATCACAGGGAAATTCAGATGGAGCATCGACAAGGTCATGTCCGGACGAACTCCTGCACATTCCATCTAATCTCGTACCCTCTCTCAAGAAGATGTCTATTAAGAATTGCGAGATAAAGTTCCAGGGGAACAGGGAAGGTTTCTCTGGATTCACCTCCCTCAAGGAGCTAAGAATTGTTGATTGCCCCGAGCTGATACCATCTTTGGTGCATGAAGACGAAATCGATGACCAGGCAAACGGAAGATGGCCTCTCCCGTGTTCACTTGGCGTACTGCACATCGAAGACGCTTCCCTAGAAACGCTGCAGCCCAGCTTTCCAGGAGATCTGACCCGCCTCAAAGTACTAGTAGTGTCGTCAATCTCTGGATTGAAATCTCTACGGCTGCATTCCTGCACAGCACTGGAAAAACTGAAAATTCGATATTGCAATTCTCTAGATGCACTAGAGGGCTTCCAATCCCTCCGCAGTCTCAAGTATTTGAAAGTATACAGATGCCCTGTCTTGTCTCAATGTTTGGAGAGCCTATCAACGCAGGGTGATGAGCTGTGCCCTCGATTGGAAAGGCTTCGGATCGGCGACCCGTCATTTCTTACCACGCCATTCTACAAGCACCTCACCTCTGTCCAATGCCTACAGCTCGGGGGCGACAAATATGAATATATCGACGCGGCAGGACTAACATGCGAGCAAGAGGCAGCGCTTCTGCTCCTCACGTCCCTGCAAGAGCTCCGATTTGAAGGTTACTACAAACTCTCGGATCTTCCCGTGGGTCTGCATAGCTTTCTTTCTCTCAAGCGGTTGGCGATCAGTTATTGCCCAAATATCTCAAGGCTGCCAGAAAGGGGCCTCCCACCTTCGCTGGAAGAACTGGAGGTCTGCGGTTGCAGCGAGGAGCTAACCGAGCAATGCAGAACGCTAGCAACAAGCAAGCTTAAGGTAATAATAACTGCTGAGTATATGTGAACTGATTACTGAGTGGCTTGTTAAAGCACACGTTCCTACCAGCACAGCAGGTTTCACCGCATCGCCTTGGAAGGTGCGTATATTTCTAACGTTGACCATGTTATCGTCACGGTTTATATACATGGTGTCAACCTAAAGTAAGCAATCTCTTTGCAGGCATTCAAGCTGACAGCATTGCTGCAGTGACCATCTTCACAATCAATAGGAGTATCCTGTAATTACAAGCTGGCCGAACCTGAAAAAAGTGGCTTTTCTTCTGTCAGGTTCTCGGTTCTTCACAGGCTTTATTTCACTTGTAAACCTTGTCCTCACGTCCTCGTGTTGCTGAATACTGCTTTCGTGATAGGCTTGACGGGATATATGAAATTTCGGGGGTAGATATTTTTCTGTCAAAGGACCCTGTTTCCTTCCCGAGGATGTTTACTGTTTATTTTGTTGATGACTACAGAAGGGGCTCTGATATAGGAGTATATACAATGCACTTTTCATAAGAAAAAGAGTTGGTGTAAATAAATCTTGTCCTGAATTTTCTTGTTAACCACCCAAAGTTGTCTCAACCTACAGCAAGGCACTGACCAGTTTTCAGCTTCTGATGTGATGACGACCAACATGATGATGGGATTGAAGCAACCCGTTTCTCTCTCTGCTAGGAATGAGGAATTAGGATTCATATTTTTCGAATTAATGTCAGTGCGTTGCAACCAAAATAACAATCTCATATTCAACTTTTTCCCACATGTGTAAAATTATAAAAACACTGCCCCAATTTATCTGAAACTGCATAAATCCAAAATTACATTGACTTGTGGTAGGATCATACATGTTCTATGTGGTGATTTGTTTATTATGTCAGTCAAAACATCTAAATCATACATTCATGCCTCCAAAAATATTTAAGTCGTAAAGACAAGGCTTATTTTTTTATCAAAAAATATTCATTACAAACACCTATGTAGTCTAGATGAACGATAGAAATGACAAGTCTTGACACAGGAACCACAATGCCAAAGAGCTAATTTTCAGCTAAAGCAATAAAAGACTTGAGGCTACATACCATCTAAAAGAACTAACTCAGGCACAAAACTGAAGTTCACAATCTTGTGAAATATTTGTGAAACAAATAGCCCATGCTCAAATGATCAATCCATTAGTTTTGCACCGAGGGATGCCCATTATTTTGCCAGGTTGTTGACACCCATTGCCACTTGGACAGAAAACCTACAGATTTGGTATAGGTACTGACACCTGCCAGAAAAGAGGACATTAACGGCAGACAAACAAAGCAACAAAATTTTAAAACTACTCAATATTATTTTTTTGTCAACACAAATAAAATAAGCGCAATCCATCAACATGCGATTAGTTATTTATTTCTTCAGGCAACAATAATTTACAGCAAGGAAACTTAATCTGTGGACAGACCAACCGACTATACTATTCACCTACTGATCAACTTCACTTAAGAGCTCTAGTTTGCAACTACATATTCAGAGTAGATCACCAAATGTCCAAACATGGATACATATCACTTTTGCACTTTCCCCTTTAGCATTAGCTCCAGCACCCATAGAAAAAAAACTTAAGGTTTGTTGTAGATCTCAAGCAAGGCACAATATCAAAATCAGGATGAATATAAGGCAGGAGACAAATGATTAAAATGGACAGCTCCTTCAGATTGCATGATTTGTATAGAACACAATGTCATGAATAAAAGAATGGTCAGTAATGTTATGCATCAAACCTTACTGGTCAACATCACGTGATGTTGCCTTCTCAAATTATCACCAGATTATGAAACTGTTTTGATGCTCTGTTTTGGTGCATACAAGCACCCATCTATCTTGTTCAGAACTCTGAACACAACACCGAAGTTCCCATGAGACCATGACCAGTTTTCTAGAAATTAAGTCAGATGTCACTATCCAGTGAATAAAACTGCCCCGTCAAAATGGGTAACTGCAGCCTGAAGACGAACACACAAGTAACATACGTTCAGCGCATACCTAATTTGATGAAAATCGGTCCTGTAGCAAGAAAGACCATTGCCACCAACTGAAGGGGAAAACCTTCATAAATTAAACAAAAAGAAACGAATTAGCTCTATGTTTGAGCATACACTATCGTACACAGATATCAATATGTTTCTTTTATACTGAAGCTGAACAGAAAAAGATATGCGGTACACGGTAGTTACTGAAGTAGGACTCTTAGATGACAGGGAAATGTACAGCTTTTCAACTGTTTTGATACCACGAAAAACATAAATGATACCTGCTGAGTTGCCTTGCCTCCCACCATAAACATCATCATGTACATAAATGATTCCTGCTGAGTTGCCTTGCCTCCCACCATAAACATCATCATGTACTGCTGACTAGGAGACATAACTGCCCCTCTTATGCAACACAGGTCGCATCAACCTTTCTTCCTCCGAATCAGACTGTCAAACTGTAATGGAGTAATCTGCAGGTGGAAAGAAAAAAATCTGGATTTGAGACCTCTGGGAGAACAATCTACAAGTATTGGCATTCACCCCTCACGAGGGAACAAGGAAATGAAGCGAGCCAGTGAATTGATGAGTCCATGACCATTAATGATTGGATATTGCGGCAGAAATAGATGCACTTTCCAATCAATCGATAATCAGTCTGAGAGGTGGTGGAAGTCTGGTTCCGTACCACTTGCTCTGAAGATTAGCTGACTTCTCCGGAGATTTGGGGCAAGGGATGTTCTCCTATACATAAACCAGCACGGCAGCACCTTAACTTTGGCCGCCTGCGGCATCTCCGGCGGCTTGGTGTAATCTGTGGTGCTGAAAAACACCGAGAAGAGGAATAGCCGAATATGGTTAATTGAGACTGAGCACGATTCGAAACCTACCAGAAGAATGAAAGCCTGGTTGACGATGCAGCAATCGTTTTCCTCTATGGGGTCATCCGTGTCCATCTGTGAGGCCGACGGCTGCGGGGGCGGCGGCTGAGGAAGCGGCGGCAGCGGGTCTGGTCCCCGCGGGAGCTGCCGACCTCGTCTTCTCCTCTAGGAGCGCCTCGAAGGGCGTGAGCCCAGCGGCTGCGGCGCGCCGGGGCGGTAGTTCGAGAGGAAGGAGATGAGGGACACGTGCTAGAGCTGCAGCGAGAACTCACCCGACGGCGAGCTCCGCACGTCTGCCGTGGCCTTCGGCTTCTCCGCCGAGGTCCCAGTGCTCCGGCGCCTGCCCAGTCAGGACGAACCCCACCCAAGGATTGGGCCCTGGGCCGGGGATATTCGTTTGGCCCACTGGCCCACATCATTCACTAGTGCATATAGAGTGGTTGATGGGTGATGGCTTGATGCTTTTGTTATACTTTCAGGATCGAGTAGTAGTAGATCGACGGGAACTAGTCTTTTCATTCGGGTATGAACATCAAGATCGTAGTGTATAATCTACTGGAAAACAGTGAGAGAGAAGAAGTGAGGGACATGCAGATCATTAGTGGGCACAGAGGGTGCGGTGTTGGAGTTCGATCCCGATCCGGAGAAGGCCATCGCTGGTTCGTTGGTGATGCTCTGCACACGGGCAGCGGTGGTCGGGGAAGGGAGTGCGACGCAGTGGAGATTGGTGATGCAGTGAAGTCGGAGAAGCAGTGGCGGCGCGGTCGGTGGCGTTTCCGTCACTAGCTGCACCCCTCTCTTAGATCGGGATTAGGGTTTCGGTGGGGGAAAGACTGTTCGGGGAACCTCGTACCTTGAGCCGCCAGCACCCCCACCTTTTAATCTTGCGCAGTATGACGGGGTCCACTAACCATTTAGGGTTGGACGCCCCCGATCAGGGCGCGTGACCAAGGGCCCAAGTGGCCGTTGGGCCACTCGGTGGAGAGATCGTTCCAACAGCTTTGTCTGAACTCTTCTGTCTTCTCTGCGTTGTCTACATCATCATTCACTGAACCATGAACCTGCTCTCCCATTCTTTACCAGCTTGCGTGCTCTTCTGTCTTCTTTGCGTTGTCTACACTGCCCTCCTCTTTTGCTTCCTTTGTTGAGGCGTTGACCACTGATCAAGAATAATGCTTCGGCAAGATCTGCTGGAAGCAGGAGAGGCGGCCGCTGTAGTGGGTGCGATTCTATGGCTAGCGCAAACCATCCTCGAAACTCTTCAACCGGGCGAGCTCGACGCGTGGCTTCATCGAGTTGGCCTCGCTGGTGCCATCGGGAAACTCAAGTCTAAGGTGGAGAGGATGGAGACGGTAGTTAATGGTGTGAAGGGGAGGGCTGTCGGGAACAAGCCGCTTGCCCGCTCTCTCGCTCGTGTCAAAGAGCTCATGTATGACGCCGATGACGTGGTGGATGAGCTCGACTACTGCACGCTCCAACACCGGGTCCAAGGAGGTATGTATGCATCCAATCCTTGCGTTTTGTGTGTTTTTTTTTACAATTTTTTTCTTGAAGTTGTGATAATCCTCTTGACATGTCCTTACTTTCTCCTTTCGCTTATCAGTTATGCTTCCTCCTGCTGTTGAGCTGGAAGTCATGGTTGGCGGAGATGGAGCAGAGCAAATAGATGCATCGGCCAACATTGTTGGTATACATCCATCCTTGTTATTCTTGAACTTTTTTTTACAGTTTTCTCCTTTGCTAATACTAATAAATTGTGATAATAAACGCGACACTTGATATACTTTCTCCTTTCTCTGTCAGTTATGCTTGCTCCTGGTTCTGAGCCGGAAGACATGGCTGGACATAGAAACAGACATGGAGCAGAGCAAGCAGGTGCATCGGCCAACAATACTCGTATACCGAACAATAGCGGCCGGAAGAATCAATCCAAAGCGTGGGATCATTTTCATAAAAGAGGTCCTACGAAAGCGGAGTGCGTTTACTGTGCTGCACCAATTACAGTGGGTAACGGGACATCAGGTTTGCACAAGCATCTCAAAAGTTGCTACAAAAAACGTTCAGCAATTGAAGAGACGCCGAACCGTCCAAGGTACTACTTACCTTCAAGTTCTGCATTGCAGCCCTTTATAGTATCCAATTGTGATGGGCAAAAATAGTGAACATTGCATCGTATTTATTCTTTAAAGAAGCACCGGATCATGGAGCCAGCACCTTAATATAATATGCGTACAAGTTTTTTATTATTATAGGAAAGCAATATGATTGTTTTACTGAAACTATGACATCCAGTGCAACTTCAAATTATGATAATAAATTTCCGATGAGGCATATAAAACCTCTTTTTCCTCTTAATTGAAAGGCAGCATTTCTGCCATTGCCCGCTCCCTCGCTCGTGTCAAGGAGCTCATGTATGACGCCGACGACGTGGTGGATGAGCTCGACTATTGCAGGCTCCAGCACCAGGTCCAAGGAGGTATACATACATCGATTCTTCTGAATTATGTTTTTTTAACATTTCTTCTGAATTCTGTTTTTTAACATTTTTTTCTTTTGAATAAACTGTGATTATAAACGTGCCTCGTGCCATGTCATTCAATCATTCTCCTTTCTCTGTCAGTTGTGCTTGCTCCTCCTATTCAGCCAGAAGGCATGGTTGGAGATGGAGACAGAGATGAAACAGAGCCCATAGGCGCATCGTCGTCCAATTCTGGTATACCGAACAACAGCGGCCGCAAAAACCGATCCAAAGCACGGGACTATTTTCACTTTATACCAGCCGTTGATGGGGAGCCTGCGAAAGCGAAGTGCGTAGACTGTGGCACGCAAGTTCTATGGGGCCATGGGACATCAGTTTTGCACAAGCATCGCAACAGTGCTAGTTGCAAGAAAAAACGTGTGACGATTGAAGACACACCGAACCGTCCAAGGTACTACTGCTTATCCTTCAAGTTCCGCATTGCAGCACTTTGGTAGCATCGCAGGCAAAAAGCATAGAAGTTTTCATTGTTATAAAAGAAACAATACAATCGTTTTTTTAAACTATGACATCCAGTGCAACTCTGGATTATGGCAATAAATTTTTCATAACCAACTTGTGATCCTTTTCCTCCTGTAGTGCCAGTGATGGTGTACAAAATGGCGGTGTCATAATTTCGACTAAAGATTTAGAGGGCAGAAAAAGAATGAGAATTGAGGACAATGTAGCTACTACGGCACACCCCTGGGACACGGCCAAACTTTTGGAAAAGATACATGAAATAGCTCTTGAGTTACAAGGCATCCGAGGTTATGTGACTGAGTATCTCAAGGACTCGGTCTTAAGTTCTTATCAGTATCATGTTAACACCACCTCAGATACACGAGTAAGAACATCAGGCTCTCCTCCTAGGAAGGTGTTTGGAAGGTATGATGAGATAAGCTACATCAGGAGTGTGATCAAAAAAGCTTCGACGAACTACATAACTGTCATACCTATTGTGGGCATTGTAGGAGCTGGAAAGACGACTTTAGCTAAACTTGTATACAATGATGAGCTTGTTAAAGACCAATTCGAGCGGATATGGGTTTGGGTGTCCAACATCTTTGACGAAGTAAGAGTGACAAGGGAAATCTTAGACGTTGTTGCCCTAACCAACTGTGAAGGATCTCCTCACAGTAGAGAAAACTATGAAGGAGTAAGCAACTACACAAAGCTTCAAGAGGTTTTAAAGAATCATATTGAGTGTTGGCCTTGGCACACAAAGTTCATGCTTGTTCTAGATGATGTCAATGACTCCATGGACGATTCCCGATGGAAAGATCTGTTGGATGCTTTGGGATCAAGTTGCACAATGGGTAATGTAATTATTGTGACAACTAGAAATTCGTCCATTGCACATAGGCTAGCTACAGTCGAACCACTTAAGTTAAGAGCTCTAGGAAATGATGATTTTTGGCTATTGTTTAAAGCATGGGCACTTGGTGATTACAACTACAAAGAGCATCTAGACATCGGCTATCAAATAGCTGCGAAGTTAAAGGGCAATCCGTTAGCAGCAGAAAGTGCAGCAGAAATATTAAGAGAGCATCATTAAGAATGGTGTTTGGGAATCTCTGCAACTCCGTGGAGGCATCGTGACTACTTTGAAGGTTACCTATTATCAGCTGCCCTACCAATTACAGCAGTGTTTCTTGTTTTGTTCTATATTTCCTAATAACCATCAGTTTCATATTGACGATTTGATCTCCACGTGGATATCACTGGGATTTGTGGAATCTATTGAGATAGGACGAGATTACTTCAATGCTTTGGTTAACTCATGTTTACTTGAGCAAGTTGAAACAAAAGACTCCATTCTACTTGTCGGTACCAATGCCATAGGGGTACCCACATTCAACGATAATAAAAACTAAAACGACTAAACCACGACAAAGCACGACCCACTTCAAAACGCGCGACAGGTCCGACCCGTACGAGGCCGGCTCGACGGAATGCCTCGACCGCATCCCGCCTCCGACTCGTACGAGGCCCCCTCGACGGGAGGCCTCGACCGCGCTCCGACCCGCACGAGGCTCGACCGCCTCCCGGACCGCTCCGACTCGCGTGAGCCCGGGTCGGGGCGCTCGACCCCCTCTCTTCACCTACCCCTGGACAAAAACCTTAGCATTAAATGCAATTACCTACTACCACCTACCAGCATGGCTGCACGCATGGTCGACGTGGGAACAATACCAGCGTCAGTCCTCACTGTTTAAACCGCCCATCCCGTGATGGGAGGTGAAAAACGTCACTGTACCCACCTTACCTCACACTGTACATCACTAGTCACCCTCGAGGAAAGATACGACAAAGTCCGTACACCACGATTCCAGGGATTCAGACTTATCCGTTCGGCCTCGACCTGGCCTCGACCCGGCCTCGACCCTCAACACAGCGCAACAGGGAAGGAAGGACGGTATGGCACGACACTCCGGGTCACTTCGACGCCTACGACATCACGTCCCAGAGGATGGCCTCCCATTTCTAAGGCACGTCGCTACAGGTACCTCAACAGAGATCGACAAAACATCATCTCAAGGCTCCCGTCGTCCTGGCCTCCTCTCATCCTATAAAAGGGTAGACCAGGGCTCTGGAGAAGGGGACGGACAACCAGTCATACACAACATAGCGATCAACATCTCAAGCAATCATCTTGTACTCTTTCTTTTTCTCCTTTGAGACTTGGGCTCGTCGCCCTCTCTCGCAAGCTTGTAGCCCCTACACAAGCACCTCGGTGCAAGGAAATACAAACCTCTCCTCCCCCGCTGGACGTAGGGCCTTCTTTTGCCCGAACCAGGATAAACCCCCGTGTGTTCTCCTTGCATCACCATCCAGGAAAGGGACACGCAGCATTTTACTCGTTGGTCTAGGACCCCCTCGGGTCCGAACACCGACAGTTGGCGCGCCAGGTAGGGGATCGCTGCGTGCTAACGTCGCTTTCCCGCCTTTTTCCTGGATGGTTGACCCCGAACGCCCTATCCCGTTGGCTACGGTGATCTGGTTCGGGAGTTTGGAGTTCATGTCGCTCGGCTATGGCTACGATATGGTCCTGCTCCCGCCAAGACACCCTACCGACGAGGATTACGAGCTCTCCCAGCCCGGGGGAGCAATCCGCCGGTACCGTCGCTCCAGGCAGGCGCGAGCCGCTCGGCGGCGGCGAGCCCGGCGCAACCATCGTCTCCGCCTCACGGAGGGCAATGGGGTTCCCCGATTCGGCACTTCCCAGTCAGACGCCGGCCCGGATTTTCTCGTGGAAAGTCTGGGCAGGATGGGCCTGGCCGAGGACAGCATGCCAGCGGAGAACCCCGCCGCTCCTCCGCCTGGTGCGACGTCGCTGCCCCGTACCTCTCTCCCGGCGTGGGCGGCAACATCGCCTTCGCCATTTCCGTTTGGGCTAGTTCCGGCTGCCCAGGCGTACGCTTCTTCCGTGAGCACTTGTATGAGTGCTTATGAGGAACTCCCTGGGCACCACCTACGCTCCACCCTTGACCTCGTCGCGTCCACGCTGGCTTCTGATTATCTGGACTCTACTGAGGCGCCAGAAACAGAACCCCGTGTGACCGCTTCCCCACGCCGCAACCCCGGTAGCGGCTCGCAACGACCATATATCCCCCCGTCATACTATTATTCCGGCGCCCCTGACTCCGACTCGGCTGATGACACCTACGATCCGACCCGCGAGTGCTTCAACGTCGATGTTGAAGGCGCGTCGGATTCGCAGGAAGAACAGCCGGTCGGAGGAAGGCACACGCCCCCTCACGACGGGCACCCTGCCGGGCAAGGTGAGGCTCAGCTCCTTGCGGATCAGGGGGCGCAGCTCGACCAAATCCGCGAGTTGCGGGAGAGGCTCGACGAGGAACGAGAAAACCTGCGTCTACTCCAACAAACTCTCGAGCATGAGCGTGCGGAACGCGCGCTTGGCGGGAGAGCTCGCGAAAGAGCTCGCGACGTCAACCGTCGCATCGACGAGGACCGGGTAACCGATCCCCCGGTCTTCGCTCGAGCCAGCCAGAACGTCGTCGCCGCCGCCATGCTCCTCCGCAACATGCCCGAGCCATCGAATTCCGAAGCGCGCCGGGCTCGAGATGAGATCCGAGAACTCCTCGAGACCGCTGCCCTGCAGCAGGCCGAGAGCTCTGCCTCGAGGCGACGCGAGCCCGCCTCGGAGCGGCTCGCGGAGCCCTCTCGGCAGGAGAGAGAGGCCTCGGTTCATCCCGAACCTGCCCGACGGATCCGGATGGCTCCCGCCCCTGAGCCCGTCGCTCACGACCAGGGACCTCGAGACACCCGTGGCAACATCGTCGAGCACCGCATGCGCAAGCACGGTGACGGTGTGGCTCGGGGTTACCACGTGCACAGGGGCGGGCGTTACGACAGCTCGGAGGATCGCAGCCCTTCACCCGAGCCTCCGGGCCCTCGGGTTTTCAGTAAGGCTATCCGTGAGACGATACTCCCGGCACGGTTCCGCCCTCCCACGACTCTTGCCAAGTACAACGGCGAGACCAAACCCGAACTTTGGCTCGCTGACTTCCGCTTGGCATGTCAGCTGGGCGGGGCCACCGACGACCGAGTCATCATCCGACAACTCCCCCTGTTTCTCTCAGACACCGCTCGAGCCTGGCTCGAGGATCTGCCGCCCCAACAGATCCACGACTGGGGTGATCTCGTAAGGGTGTTCGAGGGAAACTTCAAGGGAACTTACATGCGCCCCGGCAACTCGTGGGACCTCCGGAGTTGCAAGCAGAAGCCAGGTGAATCCCTCCGGGATTACATTCGGCGTTTCTCCAGGCAACGCACCGAGCTCCCCAATGTCACCGACTCTGATGTGATCATGGCTTTCCTCTCGGGCACCACTTGCAAGGAGTTGGTCCGAGAGTTAGGCCGTCACACCCCCCTCACTGCCAATGGGCTGATGGACATCGTCACCAACTTCGCCGCCGGCGAGGAGGCAGTTGGTGCCATCTTTGGCGGCGAGCAGGACACTGGGAAGCAGAAAGCCGACGATCCTGTGAGCTCCACCCGGGGCTCCAAAAGGAACAACCGCAAGAAGAAGAAAGGTCAGCAGGGCAAGCTCGAGGCCCCGGCCGACGAGCTTGTCGCCGCTACCGAACGCAAAAAGCCTCAAGGCCCCCCCGGCGGGGGCATCTTCGACAAAATGCTTAAAGAGCCGTGCCCTTACCACAAGGGACCCATTAACCATAACCTCGAAGATTGTCATATGCTCCGCAGGTACTTCGAGGGCGCAGGCAGCAAGAGCACCGACAAGAAGGAAGACCCAAAGGGTGATGGCAAGGAGGAGGGATTCCCCGAGATCCACGACTGCTTCATGATCTACGGAGGACCCTCGACCCGCCTCTCAGCGCGCCAGCGCAAGCGAGAACGGCGAGAGGTCTTCTCCGTGCAAACGGCGGTCCCTCGTTTCCTTTTCTGGTCCGCGGTGGCCATCACTTTCGACCGTGATGATCACCCGGACTACATCCCCAACCCGGGAGTCTACCCACTTGTCGTTGATCCCGTCATCGCCAACACGCGCCTCACCAAGGTACTTATGGACGGCGGGAGCAGCCTCAACATCATCTACTCCCAGACCCTCGACCTCCTGGGGGTCGAGAGAGCGCGCTTACAACCTAGCGTCGGGGGCTTCCACGGAGTCGTGCCAGGGAAGCGGGCAGAACCCCTCGGACGGGTCGATCTGCCCGTTTGTTTTGGCACGCCGGCCAACTTCAGGAAGGAAACCCTCACCTTCGAAGTGGTCGGATTCCGTGGGACATACCACGCCATCCTCGGGCGCCCGTGCTACGCCAAGTTCATGGCCGTGCCGAACTACACCTACCTCAAGCTCAAGATGCCCGGCCTAAACGGCGTCATCACTGTGGGGCCCTCGTATGAACATGCCTACGAGTGCGACGTCGAGTGCGTCGAACACGGCGAGGCGGTTCTGGAATCGGCAACCTTGGCCGCAGACCTCGACGGTCTCGCCAACGAGATTCCCGATCCGAAACGCCACGCCGGCAGCTTCGAGCCCGCGGAGGACGTCAAGCTCGTGCCCCTCGACCCCGCTGATCCCAACGGGAAGGCGCTGAACGTCAGCGCCACCCTCGACCCGAAATAGGAAGCCGTGCTCGTCGACTTTCTCCGCGCAAATGTCGACATTTTCACGTGGAGTCCCTCGGATATGCCGGGCATACCCAGGGAAGTCGCCGAGCACGCCTGCGCCGCTTCGACGAGGAGAAGCGCAGGGTCATCGGCGAAGAGATCCACAAGCTACTGGAGGCCGGGTTCATCAAGGAGGTTCACCACCCCGAGTGGCTAGCTAATCCTGTGTTAGTTAAGAAAAAGAGTGGGAAATGGAGGATGTGTGTAGACTATACTAGTTTAAATAAAGCATGTCCAAAAGTTCCCTTTCCCTTGCCACGCATTGATCAAATCGTTGACTCAACTGCGGGATGTGAAACTCTTTCGTTCTTAGACGCTTACTCCGGTTACCATCAGATAAAAATGAAGGAGTCCGACCAGCTCGCGACTTCATTCATCACCCCTTTCGGCATGTATTGCTACGTTACGATGCCCTTCGGTCTCCGGAACGCAGGGGCAACGTACCAGCGATGCATGCAGCACGTTTTCGGAGAACATATCGGACCAACCGTCGAGGCATACATCGATGACATCGTAGTCAAGACCAAACGAGCCGATAATCTAGTAAACGACCTCGACGTCGCCTTCAAATGCCTCCGAGCAAAGAATATCAAGCTCAATCCAGAAAAGTGCGTTTTTGGCGTCCCCCGAGGGATGCTTTTGGGGTTCATCGTGTCCAAGCGGGGCATCGAGGCCAATCCAGAGAAAATCTCTGCGATAACCAAGATGGCCCCCATCCGAGATCTGAAAGGCGTACAGAGAGTCACGGGCTGCTTAGCGGCGCTCAGCCGTTTCATTTCGCGCCTCGGCGAAAAAGCGCTCCCTCTATACCGCCTCTTGAAAAAATCGGAGCATTTTTCCTGGACCCTCGAGGCCGAGGAAGCCCTCACCAAACTCAAAGTCACACTCTCTAACTCGCCAATTCTCGTCCCTCCGACCCCAGGAGAGCCGCTCCTACTTTACGTCGCTGCGACATCACAAGTAGTCAGCGCAGTCCTGGTCGTCGAACGGGCCGAGGAGGCTCACGCCTTGCTCGTCCAAAGGCCGGTCTATTTCATTAGCGAAGTGCTCTCAGAAACCAAGGTCCGTTACCCTCAAATCCAGAAACTGCTTTATGCTGTTATCTTGACACGGCGCAAGCTCCGACACTACTTTGAGGGCCACCCAGTTACTGTGGTTTCTTCTTTCCCCCTGGGAGAGATAGCCCAGAACCGGGAAGCCACGGGTAGGATCGCCAAGTGGGCGGTCGAGCTCATGGGCGAGACCCTATCTTATGCGCCGCGCAAAGCCATAAAGTCTCAGGTGTTGGCAGATTTCTTGGCTGAATGGACCGACACCCAGCTCCCTCCCGCACAGCTCCAGGCCGAGCTCTGGACCATGTACTTCGATGGGTCGTTGATGAAAACAGGAGCAGGCGCGGGCTTGCTCTTCATCTCACCCCTCGGGGTTCACATGCGCTACGTCGTCCGGCTCCATTTCCCTGCATCCAACAACGTCGCCGAATACGAGGCACTCGTCACGGGGCTAAGAATTGCCATCGAGCTCGGGGTCCGACACCTTGACGTTCGAGGCGACTCCCAGCTAGTAATCGATCAGGTCATGAAGAGCTCGAGCTGCCGCGACCCCAAGATGGAAGCCTACTGCCAAGAGGTAAGGCGCCTCGAGGACAAGTTCCACGGCCTCGAGCTCAACCACATAGCACGCAAGCATAATGAGGCCGCCGATGAACTCGCAAAAATCGCGTCAAGTCGAGCCACGGTCCCACCTGACGTTTTCGTAAAAGATCTCCAACGGCCATCTGTCGACCTTGGGTCAGACGGAGGGGTCGACGGGACATCGCTCGACCCTCCACCTGAGGCAGAGGGTCCCTCGACCGGGGCCGAGGCCATGCAGGTGGAAGGATCGACCCCACCAACTGACATCGAGCCTGACTGGCGCGCGCCGTACCTCGACTATCTTATCCAAGGGGACCTCCCCTCGAGTAAGACCGAGGCTCGACGGATCGCTCGCCGGGCCAAAACCTTTGTGATCATTGGTGACAGTAAGGAGCTGTACCGCCGCAGCCCTACGGGCATTCTCCAACGTTGCATCACAAACAACGAAGGCAGGGGCCTGCTCAACGACTTGCACTCGGGGGCTTGCGGTCACCACGCTGCGCCTCGAACCCTCGTCGGGAACGCCTTTAGACAAGGGTTCTATTGGCCGACCGCGGTCTCCGACGCCGTCAAGCTAGTACGCTCCTGTAAAGGTTGTCAGTACTATGCGAGGCAGACTCACCTCCCGGCGCATACTCTGCAAACCATTCCCATCACATGGCCATTTGCCGTTTGGGGGCTCGACCTCGTCGGACCACTGAAAAGAACGACTGGTGGCTTCACCCACTTGCTTGTCGCGATCGACAAATTCTCCAAGTGGATCGAGGCTCGTCCCATCACCAGTATTAGGTCCGAACAAGCTGTGATCTTTTTTACCGACATCGTCCATCGATTTGGGGTTCCGAACTGCATTATCACTGACAACGGCACCCAGTTCACTGGTAAAAAGTTTCTGGATTTCTGTGACCACCATCACATTCGCGTGCTCTGGTCGACCGTAGCTCATCCAAAAACAAACGGCCAAGTAGAACGTGCCAATGGCATGCTCCTACAAGGCCTAAAACCCAGAATTTTCGACAAACTAAACAAGCACGGCAAAAGATGGGCCGCCGAGCTACCCTCGGTCCTGGGAGCCTAAGAACAACGCCGAGTCGAGCCACGGGGTTCACTCCGTTCTTCTTAGTCTACGGGTCCGAGGCTATGCTTCCAACTGATATAGAATACGGATTCCCAAGGTTAAAGGCCTACAACGAAAGAAATAACGACGCCGCAAGAGAGGACGCCCTCGACCAGCTCGAGGAAGCCCGAGATGTGGCTTTATTGCATTCTGCCAGGTACCAGCAGGGTCTCCGACGCTACCACGACAGACACGTACGCAGGCGCGACCTCAACGTCGGCGATTTGGTGCTACGTCGGAACCAGAGCACCAAGGGACGCCACAAGCTCACGCCACCATGGGAAGGACCGTACATCATCGCAGAAGTACTAAAGCCGGGCACCTACAAGCTATCCAACGAGAAGGGCGAAATCTTCACCAACGCCTGGAACATTGAACAGCTACGTCGCTTTTTTCCTTAGAAAGCCTCGAGGCTCTGTAATTTCCTTTTCATCAATAAAGAATACAGCAGTGTCAAAATTTTCGTCTCACGATGAGGGAGGATCGACTCTGTACTACTAGAATCGACCCTCCCTCGGGGGCTACACAGGGGGGAACCCCTCAGTCCCCGGAAAAATTTACACTCTTTTAAAAATTTCAAGAGCCACTCCTTAGGTCAATGGTGCCAAGTTCTCATACGATCTGCGAAAGCCGCAACGGCATCCTAAAGCTTAAGGGCAGTCGAGCCACGAGATCACTCACGCCTCCGAGGCTACGGTACCTCCACTCACTCCCCCACGCCAAAGGACGCAGCTGCGTGCTAAGTAGATCGTACGGGAGCACGATCCAAGCCATTAAGGGAAGAAAAACTCGCATAAAACCAAATTAACCACGAACTGGTTTATGTCTCGAGTTCTTAAGGCCCCTACGGCCACCACAACCAAAATTCAAAATAGCTAACCTATTACACGGGCCTCCGTGCCCAGATTTGGCTCACAGGCCTTCGTCGTCAGCAGGCGGCACCACCTCAGGCTCAAAGAGCGAGGCCAGACGGCTTCCAGGCCCCTCCGCGGCTTCGATCAGATCCAAGCAGGCGTCTTCATTCTCCGCGTCCGTCCGCTCCGGGTCTGTGATGAAGCCGTCGGCGACGAGCTCCATGTCGAACACAAAACCTGAGTGAACGACGGCCAGCGCCCTCTTTACGCCGTGGTGGAGGCTGTCCCGTATCTTCTCCCGGGCGAGGTGACCTAGCGCCGCCACCCGACGGACGAAGGAGTTCCCCGGAGCGTCTTCTCCGGTGTCGACGTCGGGCTCGACCCCCAGACCGTCACACACCGAGGTGATCGCGCCCTGGAGCAGCTGGGTCCTCTGGGTCTCGGCTTCCAGGAGGCTCTGTAGGGAGTTAGCGGTCGCATGGGCCTCCTGGTTCTCGCGCTCCAGCTCTGAAACACGACAAGGCAGATTAGCACCTAACACGATGCCTCAACTACACGGCCGCAACAAGCTACTTACCCCCAACATGGGTCTTCAAACCCACGACCTCGTCGCGGAGCCCCCCGCACGTCCGCTCGAGCCCCAGGAGGGCACTATCCTTCTCACGGACGGTCGCCTTCAGGGCCTCGATCTCTTGGCGGGCGGCTTGAAGCGCCGTGTCCTTCTCCTGGACGGCCCCGTTCAGCACCGAGATCTCGTCCTTCAGCGCACTAAACCGGGCCGTGACCTGCCCGATCTGGACGTTGAGGAGGTCACGTTGACGGCTGGCCTGGGAGACGTCCTCCTCGAGCTCCTTGACCCACGCCGCCAGGGGCTCGAGGTCCCTGCGGGCCTGGGCAGCCTCTTCCCGGGCCTGGTCCACCTCGGTACGCATTGAAGCTTCAGCCGCCCAAGCCTGGATCGCATCCTCCTTCACCGTCGAGTAGGCGGTGCGCAGCTCCGCCATCTCAGCGGTCCAATCGACGAGCCTCTTTTGGGTCTCCTCGACCAGGGCCCGCTGTCGGGACAGCGACGCCCACACACCGCTCTCACCTCGGATGAAGAGCGACTTACGGCGGGAGGTCTCTTTGAGTTCCTAACTCAAAGAAAATCGAAAAACATAATAAATCCAAAGAAAAGAGACATCAAGAGCTACAAAATAAGCTGAACAGACTAATCATACCTCGGTGGCGTCCCGCATGCCCCGCGAAACGGCGTCGGACGCCACGCTGAGCAGCCGAGCGAGATGTTGGCGAACGCCCTCGAGGTATTGCCAGCGATGGACCTCATCTCTGTCGTTCAGAGTGAGGATGGGCTCGGTGTCGAGGTTCGCGGCATCCCTAAACTGAAGGGGCGGCCCTCCCCACCTCGGGATCTCCTCCTCGGCCCGCGCTATCACCAGTGCAGCGAAGTCTGGCCACGACGATGACGACGCGGCCGGGGCACCTCCCGGCCCGGTCGAAGGGCCGGCCTCGTTGCCCTCGCCCGCCGCTCCGACAGGGGTCGAGGCTTCAGCCCGGCTCGTGGTCTCGCCCTCCTCGGCCCCCACTATTTCTTTTCCCTTGTCCAGGGGGGCGTCGTCGAGGGTAACGACCACGGGCGCCCGCCCCTCGGCGGTGACCGGCCCCTCGGCAACCAGCGCCTCCGGAGCTGGCGCCTCCGCCGTCGACCCCTCTGGGGCCGGTACCTCGCCCGACGGTGGCTCGGAAACTGGCGCCCCGACCGCCGGTGCCCCCTCTACCGGCAAGTCAACCTCCGGCGCCACCGCCTCCGGGGCTCCGGTAGAGGGCTCGGCAACCTCGCCCACCGCCTCCGGGACTCCGGTGGAGGGCTCGGCAGCCTCGCCCACCGCCGCGCCCACCGTCTGCACCGGCGGGTCCTGCTGAGGCTGTGGCCCCCTCGCCGATGCCGCCTCCTGTCCCGCCGCCGGTGCGTTCCCCTCCACGGTCGCATCGGCGGCCGCTTCCACCGTGGCCGCTTCCACGGCGGCCTCTGCCGAGGACCGCGACTTGGGTTCCGCCTCGACCGGGCCGGGCGCCACCACCCTCGCCGGTTCCGACCCCGCCGCGGCAGGGTCGGGGCCGACGACCGTCGAAGCACCTGCGGCCTCCTGCCGCCGACGGCGCTCCTTCGCGGCCTCGACCTCGCGGACCCAGGCCGCGTCCTGCTCCGCCGACCGGTTGAGGACGGCGGCGCTGGCTCGGAGGGACTTCACGGGGGTAGGCCCCATGGTCTCCGCTTTCCGCTTCAGCCTGAAAATTAAAGGATAAAGTCGGTCGACGAAATCAAAAAATAAGACAAGTCCCCTTTTGCTCGAAAACTTACCCGGAGATCGGCACCAGGGGCCTCGACCCCCCACGGTCCGAGCCGCTCGAGGTGGCAGGCGGCGGCCTCGCGGCAGCCCCACCCGCGGACCGAGCGCTCCTTGGGGCTCTCGCCGGTGCGCCGCTGCGCGCCTTCTGTGCCTCCGAGGCCAACTGGCCTCCGGTCTTCACGCCCGACGGAGGCGCCGCCGACGACGATGTCGGCGCCCCCGCCCCCGTCCCCACCTGAGCTTGCGGGGCCTGGGCTGGGGCAGGCGCCCCTGTCGACCCCTCTGGCTGGGTCCGGGGCGAGGCGGCCCCCCCTGCCGAGGGGCCCGCCTCCTTCTTTTCTTCCTCTTTCTTCTTCCTCTTCTTCTCCTTTTCCTCGTCGTCCTCCTCGACCTCCTCGACCACGATGACCGAGGAGGATGACCCCGCGATGGGCTCCAGCAGGGGACGGATGTCGGGGAGACTCCCCAGCCCGGTCGCGGCCTCGTACCGTGACAAGGCATCATCATCCTCGCCGCTGCTGCCGTCGTCCTCCCCCGACATGGTCTCGGAGGGCGACGGCTCCAAAGGGAGCCCGTCGAGGGCCTGTTGGCGCCGGAGTTTCTTCCACGCCTCCTTCTCCCTGGACTTCCGGGCCGCCCGCTTCTTGGTCGATTCCTTGACCGCCTTCTGCTTCGAGGCGTGCTCCCGTCGAGCGTCCCGAGCAGGTCGGTCCTCCGGAACCGGCAGTCGTGTCTCCCGCAGCGCCGATAGGTCCTGCGCATTGGCGTCGACCGGATTAGGGGAGGGTCTCAAAAACAAACAGAACTAAAAAACAAGCGTACCAAAAAACTTACCACGGGCTCGAACCCCTCAGTGGGCCTCATGGGGAGCCGGTCGGCTTCCTCCGCCTTGAAGGTCCCCACCATCCGGTGGGCTCGGCGAAGCCCCTCCTCGAGGGTAAGGGCCTCGTGCGACATCCGGCTCCCCTCCAGAGGCACCTCCGGGGTCATCTGGTCGAGGCGAAGGCGACGTCGGCACAGCGGCATCACCCGGCGGCGATGAAACGCCGTCGCTACCGCCGCCGCCGTCAGGCCTCGAGCACGTAGTTGCTGCAGCGCCGCCAGCAACGGGTCCAGACGCGGCTTCTCGACGTCCGGCACACCGTACACCCAGCGGTCCTCCCGGGCGGTCAGCACGCGGCCAGTGTACCTCGGCAGCTGGTTGTCGTCGTTGCGGAGGTAGAACCAGCCCGCGTGCCACCCGCTGTTCGAGGAGATGAGGCGAGCCGGGATGTACTGGTCCGCCCGGCTCGACCTCAACTGCAGGACGCAGCTCCCTACCCGCGCTGCGTAGAAGACGCCCTTCCCTCCCGCGTTCCGCGCGAAGAGCTCGGCCTTGAAAAGGTGAAGCCACAGGTTCCACTGCGGCTCCACCCCGAGATACCCCTCACAGACCGCCGCAAAGATGGCGGCCTGCGCGATGGCGTTGGGGGCGAGATGGTGGAGCTCCACCCGGTAGTAGTGGAGAAGCGCCCGCATGAAGACCGACGACGGGATGCCGAACCCCCGCTTGTGGAAGCTTACGAAGCTCACCACGTAGCCTTCCGGGGGGGCCGGCTCCCGGTGGGCCGGCGGCGGCGCGATCCACTCCGGCCGCGACCGACTCGTCCTCGGCCGCAGCAACCCATCCTCAACCAGCTCCTCCAGCTTCTTCTCCGTCACCGAGGAGGAGGCCCAGTCTTCGGCAGCGAGGAATTGGCTCTTTCCGACCATCAGCGCTGACGGGAAGGGAATAAGTGGAGGAGAAGGCGGCGGCGGCAGCAATGCGGGCGGAAGGCACAAGAGGGCTAGGGTTTTCTGGGGCTAGGGGATGGCAGAAGCGCGAGAGACCGGAGGGAAGCACGGACCCTTGGGTCTTGCCTTTATAGGCCAGACGGAAGTCCAACGGCCGCGCGAAAAGGTAGGAACAGTTTCCCGTAATAAATGCGCTCACCTAACCGTCCCTCACGCCTTACAGGAGCAAGGCACGTGGCCGTCCCCCACGCAGTAACTGAACGCCACGCCGCCCACTATCACGCCGATCTCGCCCTAAAAAGGCGCGCCAGGCTAACGGGCGGGGCGAGATCCACGGACGGATATTCCTAGATTCCCTTAACGGGCTCCGGGCCCATTTTAAGTCTCGAAGGAACGGAGGCTGGCCCTCGACCTGGGTTCGACAGCCGCCCTCGAGCGACAGAGCAAGGGACGACCAGGGATGCGCCCGTACACGGCCAGGGCTCGAGCCACGCTCTCGAGGCGTCCCAAGACGTATTCGAGGCCAAAGGATGAGGATGAAGCAGGAATCCCCTCGGGGGAGGCATCGAGCCCTCGGATCCCGTCGCAGGGAACCGACATCCGCACGACCACTCCTTGGCATCTTTGAAGAGTGCCCCCGGGCCCCAAGCCGACTCCTAACGACTGGAGCACGGACTCTCACTCGAATTTCCCCGCTAGTAGCTCACCGGAGATCGCCGGACTCGCCCAAACGGGGTAGTACGACGTTCCCCACCCCTCCTCCTCCTTTCCGAAGGATGAGCCTGAGGGCCGGATAACGAAAGACGGCAGGGACTCCGATCGACCTCGTGCGCACAAGGCTCGGGGGCTCGGCCGCATCAACTACTCCCTGGTGAATCACGATTAAAGACCTCGGAGGAGACTTTCTCAATACTTCACCGAGGCCTCGGGGGCTACACCCGGCGGGTGCGCTCGCGCGCCCCCACCGGAAGAAGTCCTGAAAGCGCTCAGACGCCCCCGGTGGGAAAGCAAACAGCGCTATGACTCCAGTTCATCGGCAAAAAACCTCTAGGAGAGTGAACATACACTCACCTAAAGGCTCGGGGGCTACTGTCGATACCAATGCCATAGGGGTACCCACATTCAACGATAATAAAAACTAAAACGACTAAACCACGACAAAGCACGACCCACTTCAAAACGCGCGACAGGTCCGACCCGTACGAGGCCGGCTCGACGGAATGCCTCGACCGCATCCCGCCTCCGACTCGTACGAGGCCCCCTCGACGGGAGGCCTCGACCGCGCTCCGACCCGCACGAGGCTCGACCGCCTCCCGGACCGCTCCGACTCGCGTGAGCCCGGGTCGGGGCGCTCGACCCCCTCTCTTCACCTACCCCTGGACAAAAACCTTAGCATTAAATGCAATTACCTACTACCACCTACCGGCATGGCTGCACGCATGGTCGACGTGGGAACAATACCAGCGTCAGTCCTCACTGTTTAAACCGCCCATCCCGTGATGGGAGGTGAAAAACGTCACTGTACCCACCTTACCTCACACTGTACATCACTAGTCACCCTCGAGGAAAGATACGACAAAGTCCGTACACCACGATTCCAGGGATTCAGACTTATCCGTTCGGCCTCGACCTGGCCTCGACCCGGCCTCGACCCTCAACACAGCGCAACAGGGAAGGAAGGACGGTATGGCACGACACTCCGGGTCACTTCGACGCCTACGACATCACGTCCCAGAGGATGGCCTCCCATTTCTAAGGCACGTCGCTACAGGTACCTCAACAGAGATCGACAAAACATCATCTCAAGGCTCCCGTCGTCCTGGCCTCCTCTCGTCCTATAAAAGGGTAGACCAGAGCTCTGGAGAAGGGGACGGACAACCAGTCATACACAACATAGCGATCAACATCTCAAGCAATCATCTTGTACTCTTTCTTTTTCTCCTTTGAGACTTGGGCTCGTCGCCCTCTCTCGCAAGCTTGTAGCCCCTACACAAGCACCTCGGTGCAAGGAAATACAAACCTCTCCTCCCCCGCTGGAGTAGGGCCTTCTTTTGCCCGAACCAGGATAAACCCCCGTGTGTTCTCCTTGCATCACCATCCAGGAAAGGGACACGCAGCATTTTACTCATTGGTCTAGGACCCCCTCGGGTCCGAACACCGACACTTCTCAATAAAAAAATCTATGTTATGTGTGGTATGATGCATGAATTTGCAAGATTGGTTCCGAGATCTGAGTTTGCAACTATAGATGGTTTAGAGTGCAAAGAAATTCTACCAACCGTGCGCCATTTTTCGGTTCTAATTGATTCAGTGTACCATAAAGATGAGCATGGGACCGTAATTTGTAACATGAAGTTTGAAGAAAAATTGCAAAGTATAGTCTCATCGACAAGAAGATTGAGGACATTAATCTTAATTGGGCATTATGACTCTTTATTCTCCCGGTCCTTTCATACCTTCATGTGCAGTTTGGTAAATTGTACCCATCTTCGCTACATAAAACTTGAGAACAAAGGGTGCAATGAAACTTTGCCTATATCTCTGAGCAATTTTTACCAGTTTGAAGTATTAGATGCTGGACAACCAGTTATTGTTGATGGTACGAGTGATCTTGTCAGCATGAGGAATCTTGTTCTAACAAATAATGCATATGGTGCTTGCTCTCCAGCATGGTCTGCTTGCTTGCAGACGATCCATCTAGAGGGTTGTAATGGATGTCAACCACTCCCATCTCTGGAAAGGCTAATTTTTCTTACAAATTTGAAGCTAAGGAATATGCTGGAAGTAACAAAATTATTTATTCCTTCGTTAAAGGAGCTAGTGTTGATTGATATGCCAAAGTTAGATATATGTTTTTCCAATTCAGTAAGGGGCTTGAACTCTAGTTTGAGGGTATTGGAGATCAGAAGCTGCAAGGTACTGAAAGCTTTTCCCCTCTTTGAGAGATGTGAAAATTTTGAAATCGAGCAAAAGTCATGGTTGCCCAATATTAGCGAGCTGACCATCCATGAGTGTCCTAATTTAATGGTATCAAATCCTCTACCGCCATCAAGTAGATTTTGTAAAGTATCCATCATAAAAGTTTCTGCAAAACTTCCAAATATGGAGGGATCATCAGACGTGGAGTTGAGTGTCGGACATTTGGATTTGGGTGACCATCTCATTGAGCTGACCCTGGATGACAAAATTTTGTCATTTTACAATCTGAGGACCATAACTCAATTGAAAATAACTGCGTACAAAAACCTATCGTATATTTCACTCAAAGGTCTCAGACAACTCGTCTGCTTGAAGAGGTTGGAAATATGGGACTGCGCAAATATTTTCTCTTCGGATGTTCCGTCAGTACATGCCCATGAAGATATGGCAGCCGCAGATTTTGATGGCTTTCTATCTCTTAAATGTCTCATCATTGGGCATTGTGGAATAACTGGGCAATGGTTATCAGTGACGTTGCAATGTGTGCAAGCCTTAGAGGAATTGCGTCTAATGAACTGTAAGCAGATAACATGGCTATTGATAGAAGGGAAAGAGAATAACTTATCAAATCTCACCTCGGCTCCACATGCTTGGTCACAGGGAAATCCAGATAGCGCATGGACAAGTTCATGTCCTAACAAAGTCCTGCGCATTCCATCTACTATTGTACCCTCTCTCAAGCTGATGGAATTTATACAATGCAAGCTAGCATTTCAGGGGAATGTGAAAGGCTTCTCTAGATTCACCTCCCTTGAGGATCTAGCAGTTGTTGGAGATGGTCAGCTGATATCGTCTTTGGTGCATGAAGACAAAATCAATGATCAGGCAAACGGAAGACTCCCGTGTTCACTTGGTGTACTGGACATTAGAAACATCGTCCTAGGAACGTTGAAGCCCTGCTTGACCCACCTCACAACACTACAAGTGTCGCAAATCCTTGGATTGAAATCTCTACAGCTGCATTTTTGTACAGCACTGGAAAAGTTGACAATTAAAGACTGCGAATCACTAGGCGCACTGGAGGGCGTCAGATCCCTCAGCCATCTCAGGTTCTTGAAAGTATCGGGATGCCCTAGCTTACCTCAACATTTGAAGAGTCTGTCGATGCAGAGCTCTGAGTTGTGCCCCCGATTGGAAATGCTTTGGATCGACGACTACTCTTTCCTCACCATGCCATTCTGCACGCACCTCACCTCTCTCAAAAGGCTACAGTTTCAGTTCTGCCACGTGGCAGGGCTAACAGGCGAGCAAGAGACATCACTTAAGCTCCTCACGTCCCTGCGACAGATCCGATTTGACTATTGCTACGAACTCTCGGATCTTCCTGTGTGTCTGCATAGCCTTCTCTCCCTCAAGCGGTTGGAGATCAGATATTGCCCGAGTATCTCGTGGCTACCAGAGAGGGGCCTCCCACCGTCGTTGGAACAATTGGGGGTCCACAGGTGCAGCGAGGAGCTAACCGAGCAGTGCAGAATGCTAGCGACAGCAGGCGAGCTAGACGTAGAAATCAATGGGAAATATGTGGACTGCTAACAGACGTGTGTCTACCAGCACATCAACTTTCGCCACATTGCCTTGGAAGGTACACTTCTACCGTTGCCCATTTTCTCTATCTTCAGGGTTGGCGTTGTACATTGCTATCATGCTAAAGTAAGCAGTCCGTTTGCAGAAATTCAGCATGCTGACAGGAAGTATTGAAAGCATCCATGGCTGCAGTGACCGTCTTCACAATCTATAGGAGGACCCATATTGTTAGAAGCTGCTCCAGGAAGTGTTGAAAGCATCCCAGTTTCTCCTAGGAGACCTGCTACAGATTATAAGACTTATGATTGACCACGGTCCAAGAGGCCAAAAGTGCTGCTCTTTTCACTCTGTAGCCTCAAAAACCTGTTTTTCTTGTGCCAGGTTCTCAGATTCTGCACAGGCTTTTGCTTCACTTGTAAACCTTGTCCTTGTTCCTCCAGTGCTCATGTCATGCTGCTGAATGTTTTCCTGATAGTCCCTCCCCGAAGTTCTGAAACCAGCGAGGTAGTAGATGTTCTATTGTCATATGGCTGAAGAGCCTATTTCCTTCCCAACGGTGTTTATTGTTTATTTTGTTGACTAAGAATGGACTCCGATTTATATACAATGCACTTTCCGTAATCAAAAGCCTGTATATAATGTTATCCCTTTTTTTTTTTGGCTAACCACTAACCACGCTACAGCAAGGCATTGTCCTCTGATGCGATGAGAGGAAGAACATCATCACCAAGGATTGATCCTGGGCCGGGATACTCTGTGGAGGCTACCCACCCAAAAGCATTTCATATATATAGAACAATATACAAATTATATATGTAAGCGGGGATAGCTCAGTTGGGAGAGCGTCAGACTGAAGATCTGAAGGTCGCGTGTTCGATCCACGCTCACCGCATTCTATTTTTGTTTTTTCTTTTAACACTGTGTTCATTCTTTTTTTATTATTTTTGGTCATTCTTATTTTATTTTTCTCACTGTGCTCAACTGAAAAAGCAAATAATAACTATTTTTCATTATCTTTTTTTATATACTTTTATCATTGTGTTCATTCTCTTTTTATTTGTTTTTTTTCTCACTGTGGTCATTCTCTTTCTATTTTTTTCTCACTATGCTCGACTGAAAATGCAACTAATAATTATGTTCCCTTATTATATTTTCTAACTGTGCTAGTTGTCTTTTTTATTTTTTCTCACTCTGCTCGACTGAAAATATAATGCAACTATCTATTTTTTTCATCAAGGATGCTTTGTGTTTCCACTTTTTTCAGCAAGGACTTTGTGTTTTTCTTAGAATTATAGATAGCCAACATTTCATATTCCACTAGTGATCCACGTCCAGATTCACCACACTTGTTATGCGGTTAGATATGGCACTTACCATCATGGAAATTAATTATAGAAACCAAGTTTGTTTTGCTACCTTTTTGCAAGAAAGTTGTCTCATTTTCAAAATAGAACGAAGCAGTGATTTATTGACACCAAAAATTATTCCACAAAATAACATATAAAAATAGTAAATTTGCACACTAGAGTTAGATTTAACCCTTTCGCAAAAAAAAAGAGTTAGATTTAACCCTAAAATTATCAAACAGCTTTGCATTTAGGTAATATAAAAAATAGTAACAGTTTTTGGATCATGAACTTATTTTTGTCTTGTCCTAGTCACATTATGTCCAGACGCTTCACGCACAAAGTTTCGATCATCAGCCCCACATGGCAAGGCAAACCCTTGGAGAGATGGAGCTCTAGAGTCAGGAGGTCGCTCAGTTTTTTTTTCTTTTTTTTTTCTTTTTTGAGAAACAGGAGGTCGCTCAGCCAGTCAGCTGGTCATCGGCACGCCACACGCCAGGCTTTCCCATCAACCAGCAGATTAGCAAAGAGTGCACAGCCTGCTGTCTCGGCCCGCCATGTATGTATATGTCGCGCTGGGCCGCCGCGGCCATCGAACGGAATTAATGGGCTGGCTAGTGAGTTGTGAGTGCAAAGAGCTTATCGTGGCACGGAGACCGATGGTTTGCATTGCTTTGGACCGCGGCGTGATCGATGCTCCAGTTGCTCTACTCCACGCGGTTGTCGAATTTGTTGCTTGAAATGGCCGTGGATGCATGAGAGAGTGAGTGATGTCGGCAAGGTGACGACGACCGATCGACCCAGCAATGCGGCATGCATGTATGCATGACGATGCACCACATGCCTACTCAGTCAAAGTCACCATGTGCCGCGCGCCGATCCGCGCGCTTGCTAGGTAGCTGCCGGAGAGACCTACGGATCGACGCGGGAGCCCTGAGGTCCGCATAGTTTATTATTACCACCGGCTTACACCGCTGCTTATTTGGCAGAAAAAATGACAGATTTGCATTCGTTTGAAGTTGAAACATCGAGCTAATTGTCCATTGCATGGATGGTCGGTGGACGTACGCCGCATGCGCGCATATTCTTCTCGTTCGTTCACACGCACAGCTCCATCGAATCAACCTACCCACCAACGACCCCTTGTATTGTTGTTTCAGGCCAGTAAATTGTAGCTACTCTTGATCTAACTGTCTCATGTCATTCTATATATCGTGTCATATGAATAGGGTGACCTATACAGATATAAGATAGATAGATATACATATATATACAACCCCGCCTAGCTCCCTATGCATTATTACAACTATGGTATGGTATGAGAGAACTCTCCACCCAAAATACTATTAGTTGTGCAGTTTGTAATAATGGTCAGATCGATTTCGTTCCAAACATATATGTATATATATTATTATCATCACCATGAAGATATATACATCCTCAGCTCGTTCCCAAGCTACTTATTTATGTATTTTCTCCTAGCTAAATCAATACGTAAAAGAAATTATTTCATGTGGCACAAAATTAAACCGATGTGCGCTTGTCACCGCCCATCCAAATTAATTAAAGTTGGTTGGCTAGGCGCGTTTCACGTCGCACCCATTTCTTTTTACCGCTTGTTACAAATAATATATTGTCACGTCGTGACTTACCGAGATATATACTAGCTTGAGAGATCCAGTTTAGTTGAGATGTGAGACGACGGTGTCTCACTCTTATATTACCACACCACACACGCACAAGTACAAGCAAACGATGTGATTCTTAATTTTTTCCCCTGTAAAGACTTTTAACCTCGCAGTGCACACAGAGCCCGAGGTCAAGATCAACGACGACGACTAGCAGTAGTTTAGGGCTAGTGGAGACAACATTGACCGACTCACATGACAAGCATCCTGTTCCTGTAGATGTACATGTGCCATCAGTACCAATCTACCAGAGAGCCGGCCGGGTAGCTCTGGTAAAATGTTGTACGCTATATTTATAAGCTTGCTAATCACACTTGATCAAGTGCCTGCATATGTACCGATCGAGCTAGCTAGCTAGCTAGGATTCATGCATGCATGATGTAGTCTACTGTCTACTCCAAAAAAATCTTCATTGTAGCCGAGGTCAATGCAACGATAGTATCTATTCTTACGCAACCACACACTACGGTAGTGGTGTTAGAAAGAAGCATGCATGTTGGATTGGACGTACGCAACAAGGTATACATATATCTGCAGCTTCCTGGAAGGATCCAAACTGCGGCAAGCAGGACTGAACTTGTGGCAACTTGTAGTGTACACGCGGACTGAAATACGTGTGGATCGTCAAATGTCATCGATCGATCACGGGCGCGTCTCTGACCGTCAGGTTGCATTGGATCCATCCAATCAGATGCATGCCAAGGTTAGTCTTGCGGCGTTGCGAGGGTACTACATGTCAACGAGTCTTTAGTTGGAGAAACACCTACTCATGATCATCATCAGTTAAGTGAGTCCACATGCACTGAACAATGCAATCAGAGCCTGACTGTCTGAGACTGAGACAACAACAGGTTTGGCAGGGTTGTATCTGAATGTATATACAGTACAACTCGAAGAAAAACGAGTCCTATTTTTTCCTTGACAATATCAGAAGAAACAAAATGATTTAAACTCTATATATATGCCTTAGTAGGTGGACAATATCAGAAGTAGCTTCCACCATGTTAACTCTAATATAAGATCTATAAATTTTCGGTGTTACATACATGATATATTGTCCACCGTGTTGCATTAATAGGCAAAAGAGTTAATTTATGATATGATCTTACTATGGCTAATTCGAGACTGCATGTTAATCATCACAAGATACGCTAAGACAAATAAAAGATATATTTTAAAAATTCTCATAACAATAAAAACAACTGGCGTTTAATTTGGTAAACTACAACCATCAGGGCCAAAAAATAGCCATTGGATCTATTTTCTTTTATAAAAAAATTGCCTATGCCATCGTGAAAAACACATAATTAATAATCCTTAGTTTGCATATAAACTGTCCACCTATGTCATTATGAAAGGTAATTTAAAATAACCTTCTAAAATTATATCTAAATTATTCACCTATGCCATTACGAAAGATATTTAAAATAACCCCTAAATTTATATATAAACTAGTCAGCAATGTCATTATGAAAGGCTATGCAAAGTACGTAAAACCTAAATTTGAATGTAATAAATTACCCACACATGTCTATTATCCAGTGCATAATGATTAAAGCTAGCACAGCTCACACAACATATATTTCAGTGTGACCACCTCATGTGATGACTGCGACGTTATCTATCACATGAGAGACCCACACCCCACCTGCGAGAGAGAATTATGCTTGCATTTTTCCAGGCATGCATATCAGCTTACCCATTGAAGCCGGGATTAGATTGAATTTCGTCCATTATATGTGTCGTCTCCCTTTCTACCCGATCGAAGAGAATAACAATTAAAATTAAGACTTTGGCGCCATCACAGAGTACTATACGTACGTGGAACGAACTCGCTCACTGGATTTATTTTGAGATAAAAGCTCTCTACTGAGTAGTACTCCATCCGTCCTATAAAAAATGTCATCCTCGTTTCCAAAAAAAAATCAAACATTTACAACCTTAACAGAATATATATAAAAATATTAATATTTGGCATGCATAATTAGAATCATTAGATATATTGTCAAATATATGTTTATAATAAACATATTTAGAGATACAAATATTACTATTATTTTCTAAAAAACAGTCAGATTTAAGGAAGTTTGATGGGCACGCACACCGTAACGTTATTCTTTTTGGAGCGGAGAGAGGGAGCAATAATATATAATAAAACAGAGAGAGCAGAAATGTTACTCAGTTGTCGTCAACTGCTGCAATATATAGCTACCAGTAATAATTCAGAGTAAATAACTGTACTCTTGCATACGTACACTGCTGGTGCTGGAAAACTCTGAAGTTGATTCATCAGCGCAGCCGCATGCATGCAGTCCCATCAGCTGTAAATAAAATCGTAAAACAACACCACTGCTACTACTACGTACTGTACTTATTACCGCGACGAATGATGCGCGGACAGCAGCACTCACAGCAGAAGTACGTCCATTGGTCAAAAGAGCACAGCAGCTAGCGAATATTGAAATTCCGGTCAAGTTAAATGTGCGCCAAATGATGATTGTTATCAGCTACGTGCCCACGTTGGAAAGAACAAAAACTACATAATCATCTTTTCCTTTTGATGAGATCGAGATCTCGTACGTAATCTATCTATATCTATCTGTCTATCCATCGACCGGAATAGAGAGAAGCCGGGCAGCTGTCCTGAAGAAAGAGTGTATTAGCTAGTGCGTCTACGTATGATGCCAGCCTAATGAATAACAAAAGTGCCACATCAGTTGGATAAACCCTCGCGATTAACAAACCGCCGGATCGCGGAATCTCCAATGGGAGCCGCCGTCAGTGCGTACTACGAACGTGCACATGTGCATTTGATGACATGTAACTAACTAGCTAATGTGACCCAAGGATCAATGATACGATGAGTAAGAAAGCACTTGCTGACTGTGTGGATCGAACTATAGAAAGTCCTATTGAAAAGCACTCGCGGTGACGGAATCGATCTCTTTTGGTGTGATATGATACGACAGATATGTGCGTGTGCGTGCCTAATCTGGATTAGTGGAATTAACTATGTGTCAGCGAGGCGTGATTTCGATCGAGTTCATCGTATAGGATGGGTCGGAGGAATATATGTATAACCATCGCCCGCACGCACAAATTAAAGGTGATCGCGATGATGTTCGCTATTAATTAGTACCAAGAACTTAAGGAGAAAAATAAGGAGGTGCCTATATACAACACTTGAGTGTTTTACAAGTGGGGAGCACTCGATTTTTTTTTCACCTTACTTCCTCCTCGCCGCTATCGCGCTAAGGTTTCACTGGAGTGGTGGCCTCCTCCTCCTCCTCCCCCTCCTTCTTTCACGGCGAGCTTTGAATTCGAACATGGGGCCTGGCCGTCTTCGCCGCAGCCAGGACTCGAACGCCGCTCGCCCGCCGTCCCCACTGTCTGGCCAGCTTACCTCCCTCGATTTCCTTTCTAAGGCCACCGGATTTGGAGAAGAAGAGAGAGGTGCCGGAGAGAGAGGACGTGTGGGCCAGGAGAAATCGAGCGTTCTAACACTCAGTTGTTGGATAGCATTTTTTAAAATATAGTAAGTGAAAACCCGTGGAAGAAGAATCAAAAAAGATGTGTGTGCAGGACCTGGATGGACACACACGCACGCCGGCGGCGAGATAGATAAGGATAGGGCCTTGTTTAGTTCGCGAAATTATTTGAAAAATGGTAACGTAACACTTTCGTTGTTATTTAGAAATTAGTGTCCAATCATGGTCTAATTATGTTTAAAAGATTCGTCTTATGAATTTCGTCTAAACTATGTAATTAGTTTTATTTTTATCTATATTTAATATTTTATGCATGCATCTAAAGATTCGATGTGATGGGAAATCTTAAAAAAATTTGCAAAGTTTTGGAAACTAAACAGGGCCTAGACGGTCGTGTGTGCTAATATAAGTACGTGTAATATTTTATGCTCCAGCACCGGCCTCTTGCTCCATCCCAAACTAAACAGTCGGCAAGCAAAGCAAGTTGTAGATAGATACGTGTCATACCAGAAATCTCTCTCTCCCTCCCTCTCCCCCTCCGTGTCTTTTGTGCTGCCGCCCTGCTGCTTTGTTCGAGGAAGAAAAAAAGAGTGAACAACTTGGAGCTTGTGATGAGGTCACGACGCGTACAATATTGATTAAATAAAAATGGATAAAAAGGGGCGCGTGCATGCGTGCGAACGCAAATCCAGTGGGCTTGCTGGAACTGGCCCTGTCAGTGCACACGCTAAATTGGAAAGCGCGGGCGTCAGCCACGCGCGGATATATGTAGCTAGCTACTACCACACACACGATGCCCTTAACCGCATCTATCGCAGATGATCACAATTAAATTAGTTAATCTCCGCATCCGATCGACATCGATCACTCACGTACATGCAGGCCACTTTACGGAAAGCTAATATACGCCGCGCGCGCCCGCTATGCTGCCTATCCAGCACCTGCTGATGACCCACACAGCCGCTTTACTAATAGGAGTGATATTTAGAAGAAGAGCTAGTAGCTCTCAGATAAAATGTTCTCATTTTTTTAAAAAAAGGAACAATGGATGCTAGCACCAATTAAGCATAATTGATTAAAAATTATCGAAATCGCATTGTTGCAAGAGTTCGAGAGGGTCTCGATGCATCAGTTCAATCGTTTGCACATAATACCTCCGTCCATAAAAGAAAGTCAAACGATTTAAGATTTATCAAAGTTATTTGAAAAATACTAACATTTATAACATAAAATAAGTATCATTAAATTGATTATAAAATATGTTTTCATAATAAATCTAGTTGGAGACATTTAAAATTTCAGCTTCAACTTTTTCCTATAAGAAGAAGAAGCAGCATTGGTCTAAACTTAGTATAGCAGCACACATAGAACATAAACCTATTACAGGTGCAAAACTAAAGTCCAAGATGACAAATGAAGGACTATCCATTCGATGTGAATAACTGTGTGGCACTCAAATGCAGTAGCGATGCAAGCATGAAGAACTAAATTTATTATAGGTTCAAAACTAAAGTCCAAGACCATAAATGATCATCCATTCGACGCGAAAAACCGCATGGCTCTCAAATGTAGTAGCAATGCAAGCCTCAGGAATTCGTTCCTTGCCTTCATCTAAGCACTGCAATAGAGGCCAAAATCGTGGCCAATGTCCTCACTAAAAAGAACCTGCAAAATTTTCTGTAATATATTTTTCAAACATCGCATCGTTCCTTGTGAACCAAATTGCCCAACAAAAGGCAGCAACCCCAACTAATATAAGATGATCATATATGTTTGCGAGCTCCTAGTTTTAACCAATTACTGAAAATATGGTTGGTGTTGCTTGGTGATTTGATGCCAAATAACAAAACAAACACATCACACCAAAAGACACGGGTATAATGACAATAAGAAAAACGAGTGTCGGATAGTTTCAGAGATTTGCTACAAAAATAACAAGTCTTACTACCATTCGAAATCCTTTTACCAAGGTTGTTCTTTTAAGTATCATCTCCTTCTTGAAGAACCCAAGAAAATCTTAATCTTCAGGAGCACTTTCATGTGCAAATTTTTTGAGTAACCTTAATCCTATTATTGATTAGGTATTTGTACATGGAGTTACTATAAGTTTAGTTAAAATTAAGCTAGTTAGCTTGCATAAATGATAAATCCTATAATTACGTTCTTTTGAGAGGAGAGGGAGTACATGGCAGTGCAGTGCAAGAGAGAGATGCATTGGCATGTATGGCAGCGGTGGCAGCTGGCAGGGGTGGAGCCGGCCGGGGATGGGATGGGGATGGAGATGGAGATGCACCAATGGCTACGGCCACTGTTGCTGTTGGCGATACAGCTGCATGCCCCCTGCCTGCCGATGCCGCTGCCGCTGTTCAGGGGGAGGGGGGATGCATCTGACGCGCGCACAGAGGAGATGATAGCCGGCTGCTCTGGTCCATGTGAACACCACGCCGCGACCGCGCGCGCCTGCCTCCCTTTCCCGTCCTCGGCCCCGGACCGGACCCCGCAGCTGCAGCGCCCCCATGCCAGCCAGCCAGCCGCTGCAGCCTCGGCGGCCTTCGCTTTCCCATCCGCCGCATGGCGCACGTCGCCCTCACGGCGCCGACGTGGCGCGGCAAGGGGATGGATGGGGGCAGCTGGGCCTTTTGCTTTGCCTCCCTGCTCTGTTCTTT
This sequence comes from Saccharum spontaneum, assembly GCA_022457205.1. Lineage (NCBI taxonomy): Eukaryota > Viridiplantae > Streptophyta > Magnoliopsida > Poales > Poaceae > Saccharum > Saccharum spontaneum. The sequence continues at coordinate 53,069,986 of CM039611.1, forward strand.
CGGTTCGCGTCCCGGCGTCTCGCCAGCACGACCCGCCGGGTGTGCCCGCGTACATGGACAATCATTGGCGTGTGGACCTGGGTCGTCACTCTCCACGCTCCACTTAATTGCTGCTACTCCACTGTTCATCAGCAATAATCGCATACCCACACACACCTGTTGCCGCTTCATTGGCCCAGTTTATCTATCTGTCTGTTTTAAGCAGGTGGATCCAGCAACTCAATCATAAGTATAACATACCCCCGGGTCCAAAAATAGTGAAATTCTATATTTAAACATAGTCGGAAAAAACCTTTTAAGTTCAATTAATTTATAAAAAAATAAAATTAATATTTATATCTCTATAAACATATTAGCTACGAAAATCTATGTGCATTACTACTATCATCCTTAAGAATAACACGGCGTGAAAAGGAAAAAGGCTTTCACCCATACCTCTACCTATGTCAAAAGGGAGAAAAGTTTCTTAGACCGACATGGCTCGCACCATCCCATGGGGATTTGGGTGGGGGGGGGCTGATCTTTCTCATATCTATAAGTTAGAGAAGCACATGCCCATGCGTAGTACAAATTCAATTCCTAGGTAAATTTAAACACATGACGTGATCGTTGAATAAACCTCCGAGCTACAAGTCGTCCAAGTAGCCACGCAACATGTTGTATGCCTTGTTGCAATGCACGAGCATGTTTGTTAGTGTTTTATAAAAAAACTCATCACTCATAAGCTCACCTGATTTAAGGCTGGCTCGGCTTAAGCTTAGCTTCAAAGTTATTGAGCTAGCTCGGGAGCTCAACGAGTCAATCACCTAAGTCAACCATCCTAAACAAGCAACAACTATGCTTACGCTTGAAAGGATGGAGATGTCGCCTAGAGGAGGGTTTGAATAGGCAATATCGAAAATATAAAACTTGTAGCGGATAATTAAGAGGATTGAAATTTTTTATATTAGGTGACGCGAAAACATAAATCGACAAAGATTACACCTATTTAGTTGATTCTAGTTGTTATCAAAGGGTTCCTAGACATGTAGTAGGTTGATCCCCCAAAACCAGCAACCAAAACAAGAGAACAAGTAGATGGGTGAATTGTCCAAAAATCAACATTAACAAGAACACAAGAACAAGAAGTGATGACACACGATTGATTTACTGAAGGTCGAATTCACCTCCGTGAATCCTATGCCTCCGTTGAGGAGCTCCCAAGGGAACTAGGTCTCTTTCAATCACTTTCCTCATTACACTACCTTAATTTCTTTCCTTGCAAAGGTGAAATCAAAACCTTTTCAAACTTCCTGTGACTCACCACAAGCTTGGGATCTCGCTGGGCAACGTCTATCCATCTAGAAGGTGTTACCCCTCCAAGAATAACAAACAGTACTTCACCAAATACTTGAAGAAATCCACAAGTGGTCAAGGATGGGATTGCTCTCTCTCTCTCAATCACCCAATCTCTCAACCTAACCATTTAGATCATCTCATAAAAATCAAGCAATCTTCACGAAAACGGAGAGGGGAGAGCTCCAAAGGGCTATAAAGATATGGTCCTTTTGGTTAAAATGAGCCAAAAGAGAAGGGGGGGTGAAGAGTTATAAATACCCAACCCTAAACTAGTTGTTGTTTGGACAAGCATGTATCAAAAATTCCGATCTCCATCAGAAATTCCAATTAACACTTGGGAAGTTAGTGTAAAACTAGCATGAATGACACATGAATAGTGATAGATCTTGGAAATTCCGACCATGATCAAAATTTCCAACCTAGGAAAATTAGTTTTCGAAACAACTCAACTAAAACAACCATAACTTTTCACTCCAAACTTCGATTTCGATGATCTTGAACTCTATAGAAAGATTATTTAGAGGGATATCCACCCAACTAAAAACAGGCTGCAAGACCACCATGTTCAGGTTTTGTGACAAGTATTTTTCTCAATTTAGCACTAAAGTTTAGTTAGTTTGAGCATTGAGTGTCCACACACTCAATGTTTGCATCCTTCTTGATAGTACGATATACATGTACTCAAGATAAAGGAAAAATATATTTCAACCTCTTAGATCACATTAGTCTTCATATGTAATTCTTCACAAATTTCTTCACCAAGAGATATAACCAACTTTGTCTCAATCCATGAGCCAATCCACCTTGATCTTGTGGCTTGAACTATTTAAATATAGTTCCAAACATAACTTCAAGTCAGTTTAACCTTTGATCCAACAATGATTTGATACTTGGCATTGCATGACTCATCATAGCTTGGTTAGTTCATTGGTATTAACCAAAGACTTGCATCGTCACCCAAGCCCTGGTTCCTTGACGTCAATCCATTTGCTTTCTCTTCACCTTCACTTAGTGTCTCAATCGAAACCAAATCCTTGCTTAACCCTTCACTCTATCTTACCATCATCCTCAAGTCAAGCCTTGCTTGTATCAACAATATGCCTTCATTTGAAATCCTCTTCTTCTTTTGATCAATATGAAATCTATTATAATATTCTTCATTTAATTGAGAATTCATACATGTGAGACCAACTCATATGCAATGTCACAGAACCTCCTAATTATGATGGCCCACAAGTACACGTCATTGCCATAATGACCTCTGACAGTCGTACTTATGTTCACCATAACTTAAAAGGCCTGCTTTCCTCCGAACAGGATCAAATCACAGGAGTATTGCAATATTACAACAGTTTATTCAAAATATTCAACAGAGTAAAGTAGCGGAAGTCTTACAATAACATATGTTTACAAACCAGTTTTTAAACTTCAAACCTTATGTAACATTATTACAAACCATTAGTAGAGAAGTATCGGTAGTAACTTTATTACAACACCCAAACGAGATGTCTTGCCCAAAGGCCACACAGTCTACTCGTCGTCGCTTTCTTCGACCACGACGGTCATGCAACAAGGCTCGAAGCAGACTTGTTCATGAACCGCACCTGCAACAAGGGGTTCAACAAACCCTGAGTACAAAAGTACTCAACAAGACTTACCCGACTAAGACAAAGACTCCAAGGGCATGCTAGCTTTAGGGAATCAAGGTACGGGTAAATCAGAATCAAGATTTTCTTTTGCAGAAAAGCTTACTAAGGTAAGTCCTTATCTTCAACATTTTACTTTTACCATTGATGGTTCATTAACCAAATCTAGGTGATCCTAATCTAGATCAAAGTAATTGTCATCCAAACCTTTCTCATTCTTTCTTTCATTTCAGTTCTTAACTACGATGCAAGTCAGGTGATCAAGTCTCCATAACCGAGGAGCAACGACGATTCGAACCGATTATACCCAGCTGGGGATCCCTAACATCACGACATATGTAGAACCGAATCTGCATATATCAACCCTCATTTAGATCTCCCAAAACCAGAACGTGTCCATCGCCACCCGAGAGTACAGTACTCCTCGAACCCGGCCCGATTCTAGCCCCGAGGGTACACGTTACTCTCGCCATCTCTCCACTCCCAGTGCGAGGTTAGACGTTCTCGTAATGGAATCACTAACATGTTGGGCTTACCCAAGGCATGAAGCTAGTTGCAAATTCTCGAACACAACAGGCCTACAACGAACGGTCCTTAACTGACAAGGTGGAAACACTACATTGAGACTCCTTTCCCAATGCATGTTAGCAGTGGCCAAACCACCCGCCCGATCTTTCAAGTTCATTCTCATACTTCATTATTCATTAAGTATGCCGTCATGGCTATGTAAACATTTCATTTAAAAGCTTAACTTCTAAGCATAGCGAAGCATACTACGCATTTTCCGTAAAACAGGTATCAAGGTTAATATCGTAATAATCAAGGATGATAATGCAGCAATTAGGTTATCACTCAACTCCTAATTACTTAATGCAATAAACCATAATATAAATATTTAAAACATTCATAAAATATCAAGGTAGGGTTTAAATGCACCGGGGCTTGCCTTGCTCTGACACGACGACTGACTCAGACTCGTGAACTCCTCCGTCTGGTTCGGAACCTGCCGACGATCGCTCTTCTCCGGAGGCCTGCTCGACGACTTCGGCTTCTTCGAAAGCGGTGACTACACGAATACATAACATGCTTTAACATGATGCTCGATGATAAACATGATGCTTGATGATAACATGCCACGGTTACGATTCGAGTACAACTTCCCTTCACGGTACGGTCGTAAACAGAAAACCTACTAACTAGCAGCGACGAGTTCCCGCGATACCAGCTCTTAACCTAACAAGCTACTAACGAGCTCAGTCATGAACTTAAGGTGCCAGAGATCACAAAAGGGTAGTGACCTAAGGACATCACTCAATCAAAAGGCACACAACACTTAAAGTTCTCAAATTAACATTTATTTTCTATTTAAATAATTAGGGCATAATTAGAAGTTGATCAAATTTTATCTAAACAAGCTCAAACTTTTTCTATGGGTTAATAATGATTTATAACAGTGCCATAATAAATTTCATAATTTTTGGATAAATAAATTAATTATTAAAATTACTGGAAGTTGCATTTAATCTTTATTGGAACCAATTAATTCTACTGCACAAAGTATTCAAATTCATGATTTAATATTTTTCCTAGATAGTTTATACATTGAGAAGCTTACACAAAAATTTTCATGAATTTTGGAACTCTACACAATTTTAAAACAAATAAACAAATAATAACACTATTCATTTATTTGAAAAAGAAAAACAAAAACGAAAAACGAAACTCGGGCTGCCTTCCTCGGTCCGGCCCAACCAGGCGGCCCGCTAGCGCGCGCCCGCTCCCGCACGCGCGTTCGGCCCAGCCGCGCGGCCCATCAGCGCGGCCTGCCTCGCGCCCGCACGCTCGCTCGCTCTCTCTCTCGCTGACACGGTGTCCCCACCTGTCATCCCTCACCTCCCGCTCGACGGCTCGCTCCCGCGCGCTCGCTTGCTTCCCCGCGGTGGCCGGCCGACGACCGGTGACCCAAACGACCAACCGAGCTGACCAACATCTTCTACACGACCTAACGAACCCGTTTTGCTACTAAACGCCCTAGCGCAAGCTCCGGCAACTGCTCACCGACGACGGTGGCGGCTCGACGGGGACGGTGACCGGTGACTCGACGGTACAAAGCGGTAGCGGTTAAAGTGAGGTTTCAGGGAGCACCAGGGGCGTACCACGATCACAGAGACGTGATCGGTTGAAGCGGAGAGGCACTGGAGGCGGCTGGCGACGGTGGCGGAGCTCAACCGGAGCGGCGGCGACCCGAGGTAGAAGACGACGACTCCCCGGCGATCCAGGCGGAATTGGGCTAGCTCAGCTGGTTCACGAGATGCGCAAGGATGGGGCGGAGCGATTGGCAAGATGGAGACGGCTGCGGTGGAGCAGGGAGGGCGAATTTGGCCGGAGAAAGAAGGACGGTGGCGGCGGCGATGATGAAACCGACGGCGACAGTGGTGATGCCGGTTCTTTTATAGAGCTGTGAAGCAAAGGAAGCGGCTGGAGATCGAGAAACGGTTCCTGTGGTCGCGGTGGCAAGCTAGAAGACCGTGGAAGCGGCCAGCGCGGCGTCGGCGGCTCGCCGGCGCCCATGCCGCGCGCTGCCGGTGTGTGATTCGCCGGTGCACTGTAGCTGTCCCCCCCAACTTTTGAAATTCAAACTGTTTTTCTCAAATTACTTTCAAATTTGTATAACAACTTGAAAATCTTCCAATGTATGAAATCTTCAGAATTTCAAGCTCTACAAGTTTGGTATTGAACACTTTTTCAAATTCTTCTTGGATTTTGAAATTTGAGTTTAAATTCAAAAAAGGACACATTTTTCAGATTTGGTAATTTAGAAATTACGTTTGATTTTATATTGAAACTTCAAAATCTCCAAACATCAAAGTTGTTCATCTTGACCAGACCTACAACTTTTCTGTTCAAAACTTTTTCAAATTCAGCCTCCATTTTGAAATCTTAGTTTGGGGATAAAAATGAATTAAAACTGAAATTTGTTTATTTTCAAAATTACTCCACATTTTTCACTTAAACTTTGAAAACTCAAAACACCAAAGTTGTAGCCCTTGAAAAGTTCTACAAACTTGGTTTTGAACTTTTTCCCAAATTTTGCTTAGATTTTGAATTATTTCAAAAGGGGTAAAACAGGGTTTTGAAATTTAGGGTTTTCGGAGGGATTTCAAATTGGAATTTGTTGCTACTCTGATTTGTGATTACTTAGTGATCAAAACCTCACCCAAGGGCATCATTTGGACCAACATGACATGGTTGACCAAATGTCACTCTTGGTTGACCAATTTACTTTTGAAATTCTTTTACATTTTCCCCAAATTTGAATTCGAATTCGAATCGGAAAACTCGCGACAAGTTTTGGGACTCCAATTCAAACTCAATTTTGGAGCTTCATTTCAGATGTTGTACTTAAGCTCATACCCTACACTTGACACTAGTGTGCAACACAGTCGCACACTTCAAATTACGCAGGGCATGTACTAAGCATTTGCGGTGGTATTCGAAATTAGGGTTTTCGATTTCGGAGCACACCACAGAGAAACACATTCAACCTAAATGAAGTAAACTCGTTTTAGTTGATGAATAACAATGTTAACCTAACAGGGATGCTTTGCGATGCATTATGATGACATGGCAGATTAATTAGCACTATAACACTCGGGGTGTTACAGCCCTTCCCCCTTAAAGAAATCTCGTCCCGAGATTTAAAGCCTTGAGTTAAGTAATGGAAAAGGAAACGTGTCAAGCAAACACACCCAAGACTTGTCTACAACACAGGTAGGGGTTTTCTGCATTACAAAGATTTTAAAAGGATAGGTTACAATTTGAAGAAGAAATTGCAACCTAGATAGAAGCAAAGAACTCCGGGAAATTCTCCAACAGGTACTCCTCAGATTCCCAGGTAGCTTCCTCTTCTGAATGTTGATTCCACTGTATTCTGTACCATTTAGTTGTTCTACTTCTGGTAACACGATCTTTTTGATCCAGAACTCGGACAGGATGTTCAGAATATGTCAAATCTGGTTCAAGTTCAACTCCCTCAACATCAACCACTTGATCATGTACTTGTAGACACTTCTTCATTTGTGACACATGAAATACATTGTGCACGGCGGACAGTTGTTCAGGCAACTTTAACTTATATGCTACCTTTCCACATTGTTGAATGATTTGAAAAGGACCGATATAACGTGGTGCGAGTTTGCCTTTGACTCCAAATCTACTAACTCCTTTCATGGGTGATACTTTCAAATAAACATAATCTCCCACTTGGAATATCAAAGGTCTACGCCTTTTATCAGCATAACTCTTTTGTCTGGACTGAGCAACTTTCAAATTATTCTGAATCCGTCGAACTTTTTCTTCTGTTTGTTTCACAAGATCAACACCGAAAAACCATCTTTCTCCCGGTTCTGACCAATTCACTGGAGTCCTGCACCTACGGCCATACAATGCTTCGAACGGTGCCATTTTGATACTCTCTTGATAACTATTATTGTAAGAGAATTCTGCTAAAGGTAAACATTCATCCCACTGATCTTGATAAGTGAGAGCACAGGATCTTAACATATCTTCCAAAATTTGATTTACTCTTTCAGTCTTTCCTCCTGTTTGTGGATGATAAGCGGTACTGTGCAAAAGTTTTGTACCCAGGGACTCATGGAGGTGTCGCCAAAATTTGTTGACAAACTGCGTACCTCTATCTGATACAATGGTCTTTGGTACCCCATGAAGACTCAGGATTCGTGCAATATATATTCTTGCATAAGTTATAGCAGAATAGTCCACCTTAACTGGAATAAAATGAGATGACTTTGTCAGTCGGTCCACAATGACCCAAATTGAATCAAAGCCTCTTGAGGTTTTGGGTAACCCAGTAATGAAATCCATACTGATATCTTCCCATTTTCCAAGATGGAATGGGCAAGGGTTGTAAAATTCCTACTGACTTCAAGTGTACTGCCTTCACTTTACAACAAGTGTCACATCTGGCAACATACTTGGCGATCTCAATTTTCATTTTGGTCCACCAGAATTTTTGTTTCAAATCTTGATACATTTTATTACTCCCTGGATGAATAGAAAGCCTTGTACTATGTGCTTCATCAAGAATGAGCTGACGTAACTCTGGGACCTTTGGGACCACTAGCCGGTTCTTAAACCACAGCACACCTGCATCATCAATGCTGAAATCTGTCTGTTGACCAGTTCTAACCTTTTCTTTGATATGAGCTATTCCGGAATTTGTTCTTTGAGCAGACACAATCTGATCTTTGAGTGTTGATTCTACGGTGACATTAGTCAACTGACCTTGTTGAATTATTTCAATATTCAACTTTTCCAATTCGTAACACAAACTGTAATCCATTGGCTTCACAGTCATACAATTGCAATGATTCTTTCTACTGAGTGCATCAGCAACTACATTTGCTTTACCAGGATGATAGTGTACTTCCAAATCATAATCCTTTATCAATTCAAGCCACCTTCTTTGCCTCATATTCAATTCTGCCTGAGTAAATATATACTTTAAGCTCTTGTGATCGGTATACATGTGGCAAGTATTACCTAACAAGTAATGACGCCAGATTTTTAATGCATGAACCACAGCTGCTAGTTCAAGATCATGTGTCGGATAATGTTCTTCATGGCGCTTCAACTGTCTCGAGGCATAAGCAATGACTCTGCCTTCTTGCATCAATACACAACCAAGGCCAATACCCGAGGCATCACAATAAACATCAAATGGCTTTTCTATATCTGGTTGTGCCAAAACTGGAGCAGTTGTCAATGACTTCTTTAGAATTCTAAAGGCTTTCTCACATTCTGGAGACCATATGAACTTAGTTTGATTCTTCAAAAGCTCTGTGATTGGCTTGGCTACCTTTGAAAAATCAGGTATGAATCGACGGTAATAACCCGCCATTCCTAGAAAACTTCGGACTTCATGAACTGAGATTGGTGGTTTCCAATTCAGAATATCTGTCACCTTGCCAGGATCTACTGCTACTCCTTTAGCTGACAACACATGGCCTAAGAATTGCACTTCTCTTAACCAAAACTCACATTTACTGAACTTGGCATACAGTTGATGATCTCTCAAACGATTCAGAACAACTCTGAGATGCTCAACATGCTCTTCTTTACTTTTGGAATATACCAGAATATCATCAATAAACACAACCACAAACTTGTCAAGCTCCAGCATGAAAACTGAGTTCATCAGATACATGAAATGTGCCGGTGCATTGGTGAGACCAAAAGACATAACTAAGTATTCATACAGCCCATATCTGGTGGTGAATGCAGTCTTTGGGATATCTTCAGGTCGAATCTTGATTTGATGATACCCTGATCGAAGATCGATCTTTGAAAATACCTTTGCCCCCGCAAGCTGATCAAAAAGCAGATCAATGCGCGGCAACGGATAATTATTCTTAATGGTTACTTCATTTAGCGGTCGATAATCAACACACATCCTTAAAGTCTGATCTTTCTTCTTAACAAACAGAGCTGGACATCCCCATGGTGAGGAACTGGGTCTGATAAAACCTTTGTCACGTAACTCTTGTAGTTGATCCTTGAGTTCTGCCAATTCATTGGGTGGCATCCTGTAAGCTCTCCGGGATATTGGGGCAGTACCCGGTTTTAACTCAATCACAAACTCTACATCTCTGTCTGGTGGCAGACCTGGTAGATCATCTGGAAACACATCTGGAAATTCACAGACTACTGGTATATCACAAACCTCTTGTACTGAAGTTGCACATATCCTTTCAACGGTTCTCTTTGGGATAGGAAGTTGGATAAGAAGATGAGATTTGTTATCTGGCAGGTTCAACCTTATAGTTCGGTGCAGTGCATCTATAAGGGCCCCTCTTTGGTACATCCAATTCATACCCAGGATTACATCTATATCCTGTTTCTGTAATATTATCATTGAGGTAGGGAATATATGCCCACCTAACTCTATAGGTACGTCACGTACCATCTCCTTAGTACACAGTCGTCCCCCAGGTGACTGGATAAAGAAATCTTCTTGTGTTCCCAAAATTGGAATGTCTTGCTTAACAACAAAGGTGCGATTTATGAATGTATGTGATGCACCTGAATCAAATAACAGTACTGCTGGATGATTAGCAACAGGGAACATACCCATCATAACAGGTTCTCCCTCTGGGATTGCAGTAGCTTGAGTGTAGAACACACGTCCGGTCTTCTTCTTCTCACCCTTACCCTTCTGAACATTCAGATTATTGTTCTTGCTCTGAGATTGTTGCTGTTGTGGTACAGGAGCTCTGGGATAGTTGGGATTGTACTGCCTTGGATACGGGCAGTCCTTTGAAAAGTGGCCTGGCTTTCCACAATTGTAGCAGGGAAAGTTATGGGTGGCTGGTGCTTGGTTTCGAATACCAGGGGCATTCGGCTGTGGTGTAAACTGCGGGGTTGCGGCAGGACGGAAAAACGTCTGCGGCTGAGCTTGGTATTGCGGTGGACGATAAGTTGGGCGGAAATGGTTCTGAGGGTGGTAAATAAATTTCTGGCGCTTCTTAATGCCGCCAGACGGGCTTGAAAACACTGGCTTCTTTTTCTTCGACTCTTTGTGCAGTCGGGACTTTTCTTCTGCCGCAATAGCCACGTTGACTATCTCATGGTATGTAGCATTATAACAGGTGACTAATGCTTCCTGGATTCTGGTACTCAATCCTCTCTTGAAACAGCTTTTCTTCTTCGCATCAGTGTTCACATATTCTGCTGCATACTGGGACAGATGATTGAATTTACCCACGTACTGCAGAACTGTCTGGTTCCCTTGCTTCAGCGAGAGAAACTCCTCTAGCTTCATGGCCATGACACCATCTGGAATATAATGTGCTCTGAAGGCTTCACGAAACTCCTGCCAAGTGACACGGTGGCCAGCAGGCCGTGCGGCGACCAGATTCGCCCACCACGCCCCTGCGGCACCCCTAAGCTGCTGCGCTGCGAACACGGGCTTCTGGTGCTCTGTACACTGTAACAGTTCAAACTTCTGCTCCATAGTACGGAGCCAGTCATCTGCCTCTAGCGGCTCATCTGCCTTTGAGAATACTGGCGGACGGGTATCGGTGAAATCCACATAGGTGGTTTCCCCTCCATTGTTACGGCCTCGACGACCCTGATTTCCATTCTGATTCTGATTCTGAGCCAACAGTGTAGTGGCATTAACCAAAGCGGCAATAGCCTCTGCCAAGGTAGGTGGAAAAGGTGGGGGATTCGGAGCATTGTCCCCTTGCTGAGAAGTTCCAGTACCGTCCATCTGTTGTACACAAACCATATTTATTTACATCGCTTTATTGAATTAAAAAGCAGTTAGTACAGTACTTGTATACACATACAAACTTATCTTACATTATTTCATTACAAACTTGCTTTCAAGCAAGAAACTACCCACTAAGGTTCTTAGAAAGCAGGAAAGACTACTATATTACATAACCATCCATGTCAACACTTCACTCCTCATCATCATCGCTGATCACGATAACTTCATCATCAACCTCTGGAACACTCGCACCAGTGATATGACTTGCATCATCCCCACTTTCCATCATGGGTTCATCTTCATTATTGTCCTCTACACCAGGAACAATCACGGCACCAACATCATCTTCCACTGCCTGGGGCTGATGATTAGGATTCATCGGATCATTTAGCCTATGGACTTCCTCATGCAGAACAGTATTGTACTGCTCCAGGTGTGTCACATAAAGCTCCAACTCACGAACACGAGCTCTGGCTTCTGTCTCCTTTTCCAGAGACTCGTTCTGGAACTGCTTCCAGAAACGCATATTGCGCTTCAGTCGCTCCACTTCTGATGTAAGCCTCGTAACCTCTGATTCCAAATCCGGGTTCGGATTACGGCTACTGCTTGCTCCATCAACTCTGGTGGCCAACTGATGACGCGGCACTCCTTGCGGACCCGTTTTCTTGCGAGGAGTTGTCTTCACACGTGCCATCCTAAAGCAAGATAGAATTAGGACGATGAGAACAGATAGAGGGATCTGAAGGTTAGCATGAATAGGATTGAACCTTACTTAACCCAAACCACTTTAAAAGGGAAGGTAACTTAAGCAGGTTAATTAAACATGATGCATGCATCGCACTTACGATCTAACAGAAAGATTAAATAACACATGCAAACTTTATAACATAGGGCACTATACAAGATACTTCACTACGAAGCTTTCAAATATGAGCTAAGGAAACTATAGAATAGATTAAGATAAGCAAAAGCAATTTGGACCAAAATATCAATATTAAGTTTATTTGATCCAAAACGTTTTGAAGTTTTTCAAAGTAATACTACAATAACTCGAGTGATTATGCACTGGTACCAGCTGTCACAGAACCTCCTAATTATGATGGCCCACAAGTACACGTCATTGCCATAATGACCTCTGACAGTCGTACTTATGTTCACCATAACTTAAAAGGCCTGCTTTCCTCCGAACAGGATCAAATCACAGGAGTATTGCAATATTACAACAATTTATTCAAAATATTCAACAGAGTAAAGTAGCGGAAGTCTTACAATAACATATGTTTATAAACCAGTTTTTAAACTTCAAACCTTATGTAACATTATTACAAACCATTAGTAGAGAAGTATCGGTAGTAACTTTATTACAACACCCAAACGAGATGTCTTGCCCAAAGGCCACACAGTCTACTCGTCGTCGCTTTCTTCGACCACGACGGTCATGCAACAAGGCTCGAAGCAGACTTGTTCATGAACCGCACCTGCAACAAGGGGTTCAACAAACCCTGAGTACAAAAGTACTCAACAAGACTTACCCGACTAAGACAAAGACTCCAAGGGCATGCTAGCTTTAGGGAATCAAGGTACGGGTAAATCAGAATCAAGATTTTCTTTTGCAGAAAAGCTTACTAAGGTAAGTCCTTATCTTCAACATTTTACTTTTACCATTGATGGTTCATTAACCAAATCTAGGTGATCCTAATCTAGATCAAAGTAATTGTCATCCAAACCTTTCTCATTCTTTCTTTCATTTCAGTTCTTAACTACGATGCAAGTCAGGTGATCAAGTCTCCATAACCGAGGAGCAACGACGATTCGAACCGATTATACCCAGCTGGGGATCCCTAACATCACGACATATGTAGAACCGAATCTGCATATATCAACCCTCATTTAGATCTCCCAAAACCAGAACGTGTCCATCGCCACCCGAGAGTACAGTACTCCTCGAACCCGGCCCGATTCTAGCCCCGAGGGTACACGTTACTCTCGCCATCTCTCCACTCCCAGTGCGAGGTTAGACGTTCTCGTAATGGAATCACTAACATGTTGGGCTTACCCAAGGCATGAAGCTAGTTGCAAATTCTCGAACACAACAGGCCTACAACGAACGGTCCTTAACTGACAAGGCGGAAACACTACATTGAGACTCCTTTCCCAATGCATGTTAGCAGTGGCCAAACCACCCGCCCGATCTTTCAAGTTCATTCTCATACTTCATTATTCATTAAGTATGCCGTCATGGCTATGTAAACATTTCATTTAAAAGCTTAACTTCTAAGCATAGCGAAGCATACTACGCATTTTCCGTAAAACAGGTATCAAGGTTAATATCGTAATAATCAAGGATGATAATGCAGCAATTAGGTTATCACTCAACTCCTAATTACTTAATGCAATAAACCATAATATAAATATTTAAAACATTCGTAAAATATCAAGGTAGGGTTTAAATGCACCGGGGCTTGCCTTGCTCTGACACGACGACTGACTCAGACTCGTGAACTCCTCCGTCTGGTTCGGAACCTGCCGACGATCGCTCTTCTCCGGAGGCCTGCTCGACGACTTCGGCTTCTTCGAAAGCGGTGACTACACGAATACATAACATGCTTTAACATGATGCTCGATGATAAACATGATGCTTGATGATAACATGCCACGGTTACGATTCGAGTACAACTTCCCTTCACGGTACGGTCGTAAACAGAAAACCTACTAACTAGCAGCGACGAGTTCCCGCGATACCAGCTCTTAACCTAACAAGCTACTAACGAGCTCAGTCATGAACTTAAGGTGCCAGAGATCACAAAAGGGTAGTGACCTAAGGACATCACTCAATCAAAAGGCACACAACACTTAAAGTTCTCAAATTAACATTTATTTTCTATTTAAATAATTAGGGCATAATTAGAAGTTGATCAAATTTTATCTAAACAAGCTCAAACTTTTTCTATGGGTTAACAATGATTTATAACAGTGCCATAATAAATTTCATAATTTTTGGATAAATAAATTAATTATTAAAATTACTGGAAGTTGCATTTAATCTTTATTGGAACCAATTAATTCTACTGCACAAAGTATTCAAATTCATGATTTAATATTTTTCCTAGATAGTTTATACATTGAGAAGCTTACACAAAAATTTTCATGAATTTTGGAACTCTACACAATTTTTAAACAAATAAACAAATAATAACACTATTCATTTATTTGAAAAAGAAAAACAAAAACGAAAAACGAAACTCTGGCTGCCTTCCTCGGTCCGGCCCAACCAGGCGGCCCGCTAGCGCGCGCCCGCTCCCGCACGCGCGTTCGGCCCAGCCGCGCGGCCCATCAGCGTGGCCTGCCTCGCGCCCGCACGCTCGCTCGCTCTCTCTCTCGCTGACACGGTGTCCCCACCTGTCATCCCTCACCTCCCGCTCGACGGCTCGCTCCCGCGCGCTCGCTTGCTTCCCCGCGGTGGCCGGCCGACGACCGGTGACCCAAACGACCAACCGAGCTGACCAACATCTTCTACACGACCTAACGAACCCGTTTTGCTACTAAACGCCCTAGCGCAAGCTCCGGCAACTGCTCACCGACGACGGTGGCGGCTCGACGGGGACGGTGACCGGCGACTCGACGGTACAAAGCGGTAGCGGTTAAAGCGAGGGGTCAGGGAGCACCAGGGGCGTACCACGATCACAGAGACGTGATCGGTTGAAGCGGAGAGGCACTGGAGGCGGCTGGCGACGGTGGCGGAGCTCAACCGGAGCGGCGGCGACCCGAGGTAGAAGACGACGACTCCCCGGCAATCCAGGCGGAATTGGGCTAGCTCAGCTGGTTCACGAGATGCGCAAGGATGGGGCGGAGCGATTGGCAAGATGGAGACGGCTGCGGTGGAGCAGGGAGGGCGAATTTGGCCCTGAGAAAGAAGGACGGTGGCGGCGGCGATGATGAAACCGACGGCGACAGTGGTGATGCCGGTTCTTTTATAGAGCTGTGAAGCAAAGGAAGCGGCTGGAGATCGAGAAATGGTTCCTGTGGTCGCGGTGGCAAGCTAGAAGACCGTGGAAGCGGCCAGCGCGACGTCGGCGGCTCGCCGGCGCCCATGCCGCGCGCTGCCGGTGTGTGATTCGCCGGTGCACTGTAGCTGTCCCCCCCCAACTTTTGAAATTCAAACTGTTTTTCTCAAATTACTTTCAAATTTGTATAACAACTTGAAAATCTTCCAATGTATGAAATCTTCAGAATTTCAAGCTCTACAAGTTTGGTATTGAACACTTTTTCAAATTCTTCTTGGATTTTGAAATTTGAGTTTAAATTCAAAAAGGGACACATTTTTCAGATTTGGTAATTTAGAAATTACTTTTGATTTTATATTGAAACTTCAAAATCTCCAAACATCAAAGTTGTTCATCTTGACCAGACCTACAACTTTTCTGTTCAAAACTTTTTCAAATTCAGCCTCCATTTTGAAATCTTAGTTTGGGGACAAAAATGAATTAAAACTGAAATTTGTTTATTTTCAAAATTACTCCACATTTTTCACTTAAACTTTGAAAACTCAAAACACCAAAGTTGTAGCCCTTGAAAAGTTCTACAAACTTGGTTTTGGACTTTTTCCCAAATTTTGCTTAGATTTTGAATTATTTCAAAAGGGGTAAAACAGGGTTTTGAAATTTAGGGTTTTCGGAGGGATTTCAAATTGGAATTTGTTGCTACTCTGATTTGTGATTACTTAGTGATCAAAACCTCACCCAAGGGCATCATTTGGACCAACATGACATGGTTGACCAAATGTCACTCTTGGTTGACCAATTTACTTTTGAAATTCTTTTACATTTTCCCCAAATTTGAATTCGAATTCGAATCGGAAAACTCGCGACAAGTTTTGGGACTCCAATTCAAACTCAATTTTGGAGCTTCATTTCAGATGTTGTACTTAAGCTCATACCCTACACTTGACACTAGTGTGCAACACAGTCGCACACTTCAAATTACGCAGGGCATGTACTAAGCATTTGCGGTGGTATTCGAAATTAGGGTTTTCGATTTCGGAGCACACCACAGAGAAACACATTCAACCTAAATGAAGTAAACTCGTTTTAGTTGATGAATAACAATGTTAACCTAACAGGGATGCTTTGCGATGCATTATGATGACATGGCAGATTAATTAGCACTATAACACCCGGGGTGTTACATGCAACTAATCATGTTGCTTTCTCCCTTCTCATTTATATTTTCCAATTTGATCAATTATGTCATTCCATTCTCACATCATGAGATAAACAATCCTCAAATGCAAGACTAATTATATGCATAGTCAATCCATGTCTTCTTTTTTCATTTCAAAACTTTCTTGCCGTTTATTCTCTTATGCATTGTTGATTTAACTTTTAACATACCACTCAACCATCAATCTCTTCTCATTCATGCAAGCAAGCCACTATTGAGACCAAACCATATCCAATATTCTATCTCTTTTTGCCTTATGAAAGATGCTTGCTTTTTCTTCATTTGAGATATACATGAGTTTGATATAATCATTTGCAATGAAATCTATCGAAAACTCATCAAACTCGTTAATCATTTAATTGTTTGTCATTCAACCACAAAAGACCACTAGGGGGGTCTAGATACACTTTCACTTATGTTATGATGCATGCATGTTATTGAACTCTAGAATTGATGTACGCTATGCACTGTATTTATCTTTTCTTTTTTACTTCATGTTTGCATAGGACAAGTTAGTATTTGCTAACTTATGCATTGGTTGCAGTTGTTAACGAGTTGGCTCACAATCCAAGCTAAGACAGCTCGTTAATTTAACAAGCTATAATAAATATATCAGACCAAATTGAGCCGAGCTAACTTATTATTCAACTCTTTTCAAACTCTTCATTAAAGCACCCACTCGCCACTCCTTATTCGCCAGAAGGAGAGAGATTGAGAGATAATTTTATGATGCATGTTTTGATCGAGCTGGATTGCTACAAATTTCTTATATTTATATATAAATTTAAACGTCGCAAATGTCAATATACATGATGAAGGGATCGGACACTACTACATAAAACATTATCACCGTTGACTCTATAACCCCTATCACCGCCCATTTTTGTCCTTGCTGGTGAAAGTCGGGGACGATTCGTTATAAGAATTGGTGTTGATAATTGAAAAAACAAAAAAAAACACCAAGCAAGTCCATCAAGCTTATCGAGCCCACCATCGAAGCAACCGCCGCCCAGTCGAGGGCAACCTAGCCAAGGGCGATGCGCACCTTTGCCGCCCCATCCGTAGTGCTTGGGACACTTGTGCTTCATCGCGTCTAGACCACCTCTCATGCCTAGTCCACACTCAGCCGCCACCATCGCTGCTCATGCTCTGTGCGTGGTCGAGACAATTGTCACATCTGGTCCTTAGCGCGCGCTCTCTCTCTCTGTGTGAGATGGAGACTGATGAGGAGATAGGGACTAAGAGAGTGAAGAGATAAGGAGAGAGAGAGAGAGAGAGAGAGTGAGATGTGGATGAGAAGAGGCCACACAAGCCTCCATAATATTTGAGTTGTACTTTTTCACCAACGGTTCGTATCACGAATCGATGTATTTTCACTAATGGTTTCAGCAGCACCAACACTTTGAAGAAAACTGACGGTAAAAATACCGTCAGTGAAACCATTTCTGTAGTAGTCGAGGAAGTATTGTTTTGGGTTGCATGCAGTCAACCAATTTTCCCTAATGTCCCCAAGGACATGTGGTCAGCTATTTTAAGCTTGACTAGAAATTACATCGTTATGAGTTTAGGTATTTTCAAATATATGAGTAGATTTATCTTTAGTTAGTTGTTTTTGCGATAATACATATAGCTGGCACATTTTTCAAATATATGTTATAATAACAAAAGAATTATTAGTCTACCAAAGTTGTAGTTAATTTGGGGATCATGCACATGTCGACATCCAATAAAATGTGACTGGAGGCCGGGACTACTTTTCTTGAAAGAAAAGGTGGAACAGAAAACATTAAACAGCAAAACCGTTGCAAAGAAATCAAAGCAGCCCACACTGCAGTCTGCACATAGTCGCTGAAACTCCGTGAGCTGTAAGATGTTGCAAGGCGTGTACCAAGTCGTATGCTTCGACGACCATACAACTAATTTACTCATTCTTAATTAATCAGCGATATGATCGATCGATAGCGGCACGTACAATCGGTCAACCACATCATCAACAGCAATGTCAAACCTGACCAGATTAAATTCTGTGTTACCTGCTAGTGTATCTTCTTGTGTATGTATATATGTATCAGTCCAGCTAGCGCGCACGCTGAAACTTAATATCCTGAACCGGCCAACTTGCGGCTGAGCTGAGCTATCTGCTTTATGACTTGTCATTTGTCAACTAGCTCTGAATTATGTGAAGATGCATAGATCCACGCATATTTGTTGAAACAACACTTGGTATTATGCATGCTAAAATCCAATTCTGTGAGCCGACTTCTGTTCAAGCTAGCTAGCATCATGTGGGAGAATATAAAACATATATATTGTATGTCCTATTGGATGGATCATTGACCATATTTAAGTAAGGTCAGTGAGCATGATCGTTACTAGAATACTAGTTAATATATTGATGCGTCTACTAATTTATTTGTAAACTAATTAACCATGTGTGTCTACATACATATCCATTTCACAAAAAAAAGATAGATAGGCTTGCTTAGCTAGATGATAAAGATGCCAAACTGGGACCATTTGTACTTCAAAAACAAAAGGCTAGACACCCAAAGCCATCTTTCTGATCTCTCTCTTTTTTTTTTTTGTTTTTTTTACGGCAACTTTCTGATCTCTCTTCACTCCCCAATATTTCGTATGCACTGATTTTGACCTCTCCGCGTATCAAAGCCCGTACTTAGTCAGCTGCTTGCATTGCACTGAGGGATCACAGCAAACCGGCCGTGATAGTGTCATACTCATCACTATCAGGTCATTGGCTTCAAACAGGCAGTGACCTTCATTTTTTTTCAATTTTATATTCTTTATTACATTTAAATAGAGGTCATCGTCTAATATTTTACATTTGATATTATTAATACATATCTCACTCCTATCACATATCTCACTGCTTCGATAATGACTATATCATAATTAGAAAACCATACATAATAGGCATAGATGAAGTCAATACAAATCGAATGTCATAATGTACAAACCAAAATCCATATAGACATAATTACAGCCGATAGTCTCATTAATATAAACCAGGTGGACCACTCCCACTATGCATGATTAGTTATTATGTTGCATGAGATAGTCCACATAGTGAATATCTCTGGCCAATTTTTATAATTTAATC
The DNA here is from genome assembly GCA_022457205.1 of Saccharum spontaneum. NCBI lineage: Eukaryota > Viridiplantae > Streptophyta > Magnoliopsida > Poales > Poaceae > Saccharum > Saccharum spontaneum. The sequence continues at coordinate 53,089,601 of CM039611.1, forward strand.
CTTTTTTAATAAATATTTTAATATTAACCGTCCCAGAAAATATTTTGTATTAGGTAGCCCATTTGGTCACGCCAGTTTCGCTGGCGCGACCAAATAAAATAGTCGTGCCACGTGTATTGGCACGGCAAGATACGGCGTATTCGACGACGTTTTCGACATGAAAAACCTTGTTATGCCACTAGCGTTGGTGTGACAGCATTGTCTTGTCGCGTCACCGGGGATGACGTGACAAGACTGAACTTTCGAAAATCATAACTCTTCAATACGACGTTGGATAAAGATAGTTTTTATATGAAAATTGTAGATCTCGACAAGATCTACAACTTTTTAGTTTTGAGTTTTTTCGTTTGATGACGTTAAGATGCTCAAAAAAATTATATAAAGTTTCAGCACTAAAATGATCGTGTATTAGCGCTTGTCGTATTAGAAAAGTAATATATTTTTTGTATGGATTCAAATGAAGATATCATTTATATCAAATTTATAGCTTTCAATGAGATATACAACTTTGTAGTTTTGACTTTTTACATTTGAAGTCATTAAGATGCTTAAGAAAATAATATAAAGTTTCAACACGAATATGCTTTTGAAGTGCTTTTGAAGCTTTATATTATTTTCTTGAGTGTCTTAACGAACTCAAATGCAAAAACTCAAAACTACAAACTTGTAGATCTCATTGATAGCTATAAAAACCATCTTCATTCGATGTCGTATTTAAGAGTTATTATTTTTTAAAACTTCAGTCTTATCACGTCACTCCTAGTGGCGCGATAAGCTTTTTTACGTCGGAAACGCCGTCGAACGTGTCGTATCTTGCTACACCAATGCATGTGGCATGACTACGTTATTTGGTCGCACAAGCGGGACTGGCAAGACCAAAGGGGCTACCTGATGCAAAATATTTTCTGAAACAGTTAATATTAAAATATTTATTAAAAAAGGATTAAAATTAAAAAAATCTGAATATCTCCGATTGTGCAATAACCGAGCACATTATTTAAATAAATTAATACACATATTAGTGCACTCTCTCTTGATTCACAAGACCGAGCACTTGGACTAACAAAGATGTAACATATGGGTTTAAATGATAATGATTTCAGTTCCAAAGCAATACACAAATGACTCTGCCATCCCTGTGTAGCGTGCATTGCATCTACATAGTGCTAGACCATGGCTTGTTGTATAGTTGATTGGAAGCTAAAAGCGGCATAGGCGGACCTCCTAAGGAGCCGCCTCTTAAAATGAAGAGGCCCGCATCTACTAATCATTTTTCAGAGACAGTACATTTTTTTAGTGTCCCCGTAAACGGGTTGAGCATCTCTGAAAATCATAGGGTATTTGAAACTTCAGACCACCTTTGTAAATAAAAAGGAGTTGCCTTGTAAAATTGTTTTGACCCCCAGCACCCCCTCCCTCCCCGCGACACACACACAAAGTTTAGTTCATTTGTTTCATAATTGTTCTATCCATGGGGGTGCAAAATGTTGCTTCTTTGTTATTG
>CM039611.1:53091204-53118275 GCA_022457205.1 Saccharum spontaneum
AAGTCGCAGGGAAGGCTGCATATATTTATATATATATATACCGGCACGGCCCAGACGGGCACGGTGTTGCTCTTCAACGGATACCGGAGGTCGGTGAGCGTGTCCTCGCCGACGAAGCGGTGGAACGGCTCGATGAAGTTGAGCCCGACGTCGGCGGCGACGAGGAGGAGCAGCACGGCCCAGTCGAACCGGTGCAGCCTCGCGACCTTGCCCCCGTGCGTCTTCAGGTACGGGTGCGGAGGCCCCAGCCGGATGGCCGGCGGTGGCATCTCCTGCTGGTCTGGCTCTGCCATGGCAATCCAAGAAGTCAAGAACAAGATGGTAAACGATCGGTCGCGTCATCGCAGGGACAGGACAGGAGGACAGTTGCAGAAATCGCTGGTACAACTCCTTACATGGCAGCCGCAACGGCCGGTTAGGAGAGGGAGCAGCAGCTTGTTGGTGCGGCTGGTTGCAACCGCTGTAACCTGGACATCTCAAGCTCAGGGGAGAGAGACGGCGGCACGGACGGAGATGGAATTGAATGCGCAGTACTCACAGAGGAGAGGCGTTGCGTGTTGCGTCCTGCTGTCCTGCAGGCTGCAGCTGCAGAGGTCAACGGCCTCGGCGTCCGCGACGAGAGGACCTCCTCCGATCCGATCCTAATGCCCCGCACGACAGCAGAGATGATTTTTTTAAAATTTAATGCTTTTTTAAACAACATTCCAAAATTAAACAAAAAAAAGTATTTGCACAATCTGACCCTTTTCGTCGCGCCAGTGCGGATGGTGCGACTCTACCACTTTGTCACGCCACATGCGCTGGCGTGACTGAGGGCGCCACGGTGGCACGCGTGTTTGACCAAGGCTGGCGTGATGAGTGGTGGGGCCCGCCTTCGCGCCAACAAGTCGGGCGCGACTCATGGGTCACGCCAGTCGGACTGACGCGACAGGCAGGTTTATGTGCTGCCCGGCCCATTCTCTTCGTCTCTTTCTCTGTGTTTCGGAGCGTGAGCGGAGGGAGTCGACCAGGGCGCCACCGCCGCCTTGAACGCCACCGGCGCTCCTTCTCCGCCGCCCCTGCTCCTCCACCTCTCTCCCCCTCTCCTCCAGGCGCTAGAGAAAGGAAGGAGCTCTCCCCCGGCACCGCCCTTTGGGCGTTGTGTGCGGGCAGGTGCGGCGCGGCGCCGGCGACCTCTCCGCCGCAGGGGCGTCCCCCCTCCTCCTGTGGCCTTCTTCCTAAGCACGAACACCTCAAGGTACTACATCTCATGCTTGCATTTGTTGATTAGCTGCCTATGTAGTTGCATTGCTAGGTTTAGAATTTTGGTATGTTATGAATGTGATTTTGAAGCGTTCGTTGTTATTGTTTGATGTGTGCAATAATGTTATCATATAGTGTAGTCTCGGATTAGACGTAAATTTCTTGTTGCATGGATGTAGGAAGTTGATATTTGAAGGATTTGTGTATGTATGTTTGTTCCATTATATTTTATAGTAATGCAATTGTCAAGTTTTCACCGTGAGATAGTAGGGGTTAGTAAATGTGTAGTTGTTATCGGTGTTGATATGTTCGGTTCATATTTTGTAGATGGATCGGTTAGTGCGATTCTTTCATGGTGGCAAAGTTAAAGAAAATGGGGAGTTTGAAAGCATGCAAGAACATGTTGAGTTCTTTAGTAGACCTCCTACCTTTGATGCTTTGGTTAGGCACTGTCATGATAAATTTGGATGGCCACTAAGATTGAGAGGTCAGTTTGACTGTGGGGAAAGAAAAAGCACATTATGTGTTGATGTCTTTGTTATGTCACGATGAATGGAAGAACTATATAGAGGTTGTGAAGAGTTCTAGTGTTAGGTGCTTCGAAGTTGTTGTGGAGAAGGGTTATACCCCAAAGATGGTGGCTATGGTTGATAATGTAGATGTGCTCGTAGAGAACCTTACACAAGAAGAATAGTTCCAGGCGACTGTTGTTGAAGAAGTTGAGGCGGGTGCCTTGAATGATGATTTCAATGAAGCAAGGTTTGATAAGGACGATGGCATTGGAGATGGAATGGACGACATATCTGCAGGATTGGAGGATGACGAATTTGATTTTGCCTCATCGGATGAAGATGACTTGATTTCAGGGGCAATGTCTTCAAATGATGTGGTGGAGGACGAGTATAGGATAGAGCCAAGTAGCGACAATGAAAGTGATAGATGTGAGGAAGGGTTTCCTGACACAATCAGAGTCCCAACTGATGGTTCATTGAGAATGGAGTACAATGACGTCGAATTGAAGCAATTGAAGGTTGTCCATGTGGAGGTACCATTGGTACCAAATTTCTTGGACATTAGTAAGGTTGACCAGGCAATATGTGACACCGGTTTGTCATTGTTGGGTGATGAGCGACCAGATAGTGAGGAGGTGCACATCAAGAAGGGAATGGTATTTGATACTTTGGAGCATCTGAAGTTTTTCCTTATGGATTATGCCGTTCGGTTTCACAGGCCGTATTATGTGAGGCACTCCGACAAGAACAAGAGGCACACGATCCATTGCAAGAATGGATGTGGATGGTGTCTATAGGCTCGGAGGCAGAGGAATGAGAAGTGGAAGATTAGCAATGTGAGGTACCTCACACGTGTCGATCTTCGAAGCCAAAGGGTGTGCATGCCCAAAACACAGCACGTTACCTTGGTCGTCGTCTTGTTGGCATGGTTAGGGCTCATAGTGAAACATCTGTTTCTAGCATGATTGAGACCATATTTGGGTTCACTGGTTACAGAGTTAAGTACTCAAAGGCATGGTGGGCAAAGCAACATGCTATAGAGTTACTGTGGGGGGATTGGAAAGAGGCGTACAATCAAGTTCCTCAGATTCTAAGTGGGATGAAGCACTACAACCCAGGCCTTAGGTGGTATCCTTATGGGGGTCGCATTGTGATGGACATGGATGGCGTTCTGAAGCATGTTCTGCAGAGAGTTTTTTGGTGTTTTGAGCAGTCGGTGCAGGCCTTTAAGCATTGTCAGCCATTGATACTAGTTGATGGTACATTCCTAACAGGCAAGTATAAGGGTGTATTGATAATTGTCGTTGGAGTGGACCCGGACAATCAACTTGTCCCTTTAGCATTCGCTTTGGCCGAGGGTGAGAATGATGACAGTTGGTGTTGGTTTTTGAAACTTATGAGACAAAATGTGCTTCGTTCTTCTACAAACATATGCATGATCTCAGATTGGCATCACGGTCTCCTGACAGCTATGAAAGAGCACGTAGATGGATGCCCTCCTCTTTAGCATCGGTGGTGCATAAGGCACTTTGCTGCTAACATTTGGAGGAGGCAGCAGAAAAAAGAGGTAGTAAAGAAGTTGAAGTCACTGTGTGGTTGTCGAACGAAGGGTAAGTTCAAAGAGACGCTTGGTGAGTTACAGAAGGTTCTCAATGCTAGGGCAAAGAGTTGGCTTGAGGATCAGATGCCTCAAAGGGAGAATTGGGCTCTTGCATTCGATGTTGGTGGTCTTCGGTACGATGTGATGACTACAAATTCTTCTGAATCGTTCAACAATGTGTTCAAGGGTATCCGTGCAGTCCCCGTATCAGGTATTGTGGAGTACTCGTTCAACAAGTGCAATGAATACTTTGTGAAGCAATGGAACATAGCAAAGGCGTCCAAAGAGAAATGGGGAAGAGCGGGTACAAAGCACTTGGAACTCTCGGAGACGATAGCTTGTAACCAAGTGGGCGAGGCTTATGGGACATCGAGGTTAGTGTACAATATCAGGTCAGTCGAAGGAACAAAAAGTATGGTGGTAGAAATTATAGGGTGGACCTTGACAAAGCCGAATGCTCTTGTAACATTCCACAGCTCCTCCATGTGCCTTACTCCTAGTCATTACTGCTTGTAGATGCAGGGTATAGACCATGAAAGTGAGAAGTTCATGCCTCGTTTTTACCTCATGTCAAACACTCTAAAAGTGTAGCAGTCGGGTTGGATTATGTTCCCGACCCGGACCTTCTCAAGACAAAGAAGGGTAGAAGGAAGAAAAAGCGCCTTCGAGGAGTTATGGATGAATTGAATGGGTATGGTGAAGATATGTATGGCTATGGCAACTTTGATGAGGCTCCAGGACACGTCCATTGCTCAAAATGCCACAAAACCGGTCATACCTCTGCCACACATAACAAGCATAAGAAGTCAAGTCATGCACAAACACGGATCGGTAGTACTAGTGGGAGGAAGGTTAGAAAGATATACAGTAAATTACTTGTTGCTTATATATTGCATGCAGTTTATTATTTGTTGTTGAACGATGTAGTTTTTTGCATTAATTTTGCCATATTCTAACTTTGTCAAATGTTTTGGACAATTGCAGCATGGCGCACGCGGACTTCCCCCTTCTTCAGACATGCTACGACAATGACCACCGAGTGCACTTGTTGGTGGACAAGCGTTCGGTAAGTGATTTACCCACAAAATATCATTTTTATGTATGTAATGGGAATACAAGTACAGTTCTACTTATTTAACATTACATTGTACTTTTCCTAATCGTTTGACTAAAAAGAAATGCACTTTCTCATATTTTTTCAGGCATTGGGTTCGTTGCGTCCACGAACTCACAGACCGCTTCAGTGGGACGAGCGGTATGCCCCTTACATCGCAAGAGCAGGAGCTGGTTTCCTTGGGCTGGATAGTGTAACACCCCAGTGTTACGCATGCATTTAGCATTGCAAATCATACGCATGATGCATCATTTGCATTTATAATCACATGTGAAGTGGAGTGCATTTTGAGTGAAACATTTCTATGAAACGTAAATGTTGCATACACTTGTTTAGAATTGTTTCACTCTAGTTATACTTGCTAGACTAATAAAACATGGGTGTCTATAATTGTAAATCATCTAGAATTAGTTAGCACAAATTTTGGAGCAACTTTGGTATTCAAAGTTTTGTCAAATTTGCTTTTAAAAATATTATTGAAAAATGGTCAAAAACCCTCCCTATTTAGCTTTTATTCTCCAATTCAAAATCTGTTGGGAATTTTGAGTTGGTCCCTTAATAAAAGTTGTAGAGAATTAAATTCTAAGCAACTTTCATTTTTGGGCCATTTTCAGAAAAGGTCCTTTTCTTGCTCAAAATGAGATTTGAAAACTATTATTTGAATTTATTTGGAAATAGTAATTTGAAAAATCGATTTCTCACCTAAACAGGCCGCCGCCTCCCTTTCGGCCCGCTGGCCAAAGCGGCCCAGCTCTCCCCCGCGCGCGCCGCAGCCGCCGCCTCGGCCCAGCCCACGCCACGCGGCCTCCTCCTTCTCCCTCCCGCTCGCGCGCGCTCGCTGGCGACCGCGGCAGACCGCGCTCGCCGCGTGGCGACCGCATGCCGACGTCGCCCTCCGCGTGGCCGTCCGTGGCCCCCGCGTGCCCGGCTTCTTGACGCCACGCCCACGCCCCTGCCTCCTTTCCCCTCCTCATTCGCTCTCCCTCTCTTTCACTTTGGAAAACCCGAACGGGAGCCGCGCTCGCCCCGCTCGTCACTGCTTGCCGCCGTCTCCGCCGTCGCGTTCCAACGCCGGTGAACCGCCACCGCCCGATTGCTTGCGCTCCACGTTCCGCCACCTTCTCCTCTCCTCCGAACGGGCCACCGTGTGCCTTGCTTGCCTACGGTAAGGCTCAATCGAGCTCTTCCCGCACGCGCCACTGAGCCGGACCGCCGAGCTCGCGCTCCGCCCGCCGGCACCCTCGCTCCCTCTCCATCCCCATGAACCCCTCTCCTGAGTTCGCCATCTACTCGCGAACACCGTGCGCACGCCCGCTGGTCAGCTCATGGCCGGAGATGGCCGTTGGCCGCCGGCAACCGCCGCGCTGCCGCGGTCCAGAGCGCCGGCGAGGCCGCCCTCTGTTTTCCCCTCGGTTTCCGCTGGGCCGCCGTGCCTGTGGGCCGCGCCTCCGAGCGGGCCGGCTCGCCTTTCGCCCGCGCGCGCGCTCAGGCCGAAAACGGCCACGGGCCGGTTGGCTTCCACGGGCCGGCCCAGTATCAATAAGGAAAATTGTTTTCTGTTTTTCTTTTATTATTTAGGGAGAAAAATACTTTGGAAAATGTTTGTGTATTCATTTTAGCTCTAAAAATTGTGAAACAAATTTTGGTAGACTTCTTAGGACCAGATCTATGATGTAAAAATATTACATAATGTTTTTGTGGTACTTTTCTGTGGTGATTTATTTAATCCTTGTAATTGCTGATATCTTAGAAAATGTGTAATAAATCAAAGAAAACTCAGAAAAATATGGTTCCACTTGCATGAGTTTTATTTTGTGATGTGCTTTCTAGGAAAAATATGTGACATGCATGTTCTGTAGAAAAACTTTGATGTGTAGTTCAAGTGCTTTTATTTGATGATTTTTGTTATTTTTGATAAAGAGCTAAAATTGTATAAAACATGTATATGATAATTTTTGTATAGTGATTGTTTACTGTGTAGAATGTAGGAAAAATGCTAAATCTGTTGTTTGATACTTTTCATAATACAAAGTATTTTCATGCTCGTTTTTAGGCCCTAGCTTGTTATTTTTGTATAGGCAGTTCTAGTAATCTAAATGCAATGAAATTTTTGTGGCATGCTAGAATTGATGATAGTAATCCACTGTAATTTTCTAAGATTTTTTTGTGTTACCAAAAGAGATGCTGCTATTCAAACCTAGTTTCAACTAGGGTTTACTTAACCTTTTTAATGCATGATTAGTTAATAAGGTTTGCTTTGGTGTATCTTTGAAGCATCTTAGCTTGCTGTGGTGACTTGGCATGGTAGAATAGTGGTTGTAGTAGTACTATACTGGTACATGTTCTTGGATGATGTTGACTACCTTGTAGAAGAGTTGTAATCATACTCTATCCAATAAAGTGAACATGTTCATCTACATTTCATTCGTCATGATCATTACATGTCATCTCTCCAATGCACCTATGCATAAGCACCTATACATTTGCATTATACAGGATCGCAGGAAGGGATTCCGGTAGCAGTTCCCGAGGAATCGGAAGAACAGCCCGAGCTGCAAGAGCAGGAGGTGCCCGAGGCGAACGAAGAGGTCGGTGAAGATCTTCCAGAGTGTCCCGACCATCGCCCAAGCTCTTTCGAAAGAGGCAAGCCCTGGAGCATTTCTCTCCCGGTTTGCAAATATTTTATTAATGCTCTACTTTAATTGATGCATTACGTTTAGGAGTTGTTTGCAACTGTTGCTGCATTATACCTTGTTTACCCTTGTTCTACCATATCCTTGTTACCCTGGTAATCGCAGTCAAGTCAATGCTTAGCTGGCTTAGACCGGTAGAAGTCGGGTGATTGCCTGTCACCTGCGAGCTTTAGGTGGTTACCTGGATCTGTTTGGATAGTTATGTCATTGTGGGAGAACTAAGTGTTAATGTGAAATTGAGACCGGATGGTAACTTATAGGGTTTCGGACTGTGGTGATTTCCGTCTGTGTCGATTAAGGACTGACCGTTGTTGGGCCTCGAGTCATGTTGAACGCATGCCTCACATTTAGCTGGCCGAATAAAGTACCTTTCGACCGCGAAGCTGGGAGATTATTCGGGCCGAGTGGATTGCCCGCAATGCACTGTGCCGGAGCAGTAGTGGCAGGAAACGGGGGCGCGATGATAAGGCCAAAGAGCAGTCGGGCGGCCCCCGGGTACATGTGGTTCCTGGCAAGCTCACGACTTTACCTGAATAGTTGGCTCGGTGACCAATACCTCACTTTAGCGGGTGAGTGAGGTTTGTGTGAGGAATAAATTACCAGCTGGTTAATAATCGATTCGAATCGCCATCGTTCACTGGATAGTGAACACTTGACTTGAGCTACTTCATCGTAGTAATATTGATGAAACACTTGGATAGTTATGTGAAAGATGACATGATAACTATTGTTAATGATCGTTGGTAATCCTAACTTGCTTAATTACATGTTAATCTAGCACAGGTGCAAAACATAGTTGATATGGTAATAAAGATTAAATTACTGCATGCTTTTGGAAAAGAATTGTTAAGTTGAAAATGCTTTTCTTGCAAATGAGCCAGCTACCCCACCAGAAAGCCTATCATGATCCTTGGTGTCATTTTATTTTTGGTTCTGTCGGGTAAGTCTAGCTAAGTACCTTCTCGTACTCAGGGCTTTGTTCCCACTTGTTGCAGATGGGCAGATGTATTACGGCTACTATATCAACTGCCTCTATCCTGCGATGGGCGAAGCTTAGGACCTTGGGCAATGGTCATTCGCTACTTCTCGTCTGATGCTTTTGCTGGAGATGATCATAAGCTGGCACTTTATTTCGAACACTGTGTGTGTGCGTGATTTGAACTACTGCTTCCGCTACTTTTATTCGAACCTGGTTTGTAATAATTATGTTTAAACTCCGATGTATTTTGTGCTGCGAACTTTTATGTAATTTATGATGGTGACCGCTAAACTTATTACAATCTTGGCTGGTATACGAGTTGGTTTGAAATCCTTCGTGATTTCACGGACTACCGGGTTATACGGGCTTAAGTTAGTTAAATCGTCTGCTCTGGCGGATGATTTTCTTACTTAATCTCGTATAATTGGTCGGTTCTGTTACAGCTGGCATCGGAGCAAGGTTTAGCAGGTTACTGTTCACAAGCGTATTTAAAACAAAAAGGCATTTGAAAATTGTGCTTTCAAAATTAAAGAGTGTGCCAGTGGTCATATCCTTTATGCCCAGTTAAGGACTTTAGGTGGCTTATTTAAGTACTGACTTGGGGGTTCTTGCATCATATTTCTGTTTCGTTGCTCATACGGCGTGCTATTGTATGAGTGCCATTCACTTGAGTGGTAATGTTTGGATTAGTTGCCTCTACGCCTCGGTAAGTGGGAGTTGTGAGAGCATGATCGGATACACTGCCGATCTAGGGAAGTGCTTATATGATGCCGAATCATGTACATGCACACGCGTGTTATGTGGAGGTGTCCTTTGTATGGGGAATTCCGTCATGTGGTGACGATGCCGTCAATAGGACGATGGTTTGGGTAGTTACTACCGTTGTACGCGTGTCCGGGGATTCGTGTATAGCGTGTAGATAAATTTACCGCTTTCATGTATTCATGGGGATTTGGGCTGAAATGATTTTTCTACAGGTACATAACAGCGTTTTTCGTGTAGAACGAATTAGTTACGTATATGAGGGATCGTTTGTATGCCACCGAATTCATCGTTAGATGTTCTTATTTTCTAAGTTTGTGAGAACGTAAGACTCGTGCATGCATCATATTGTTTGTGCATTTCATTCATGTTATGCATTCCTCCCCTTATAAAAGGATTATCCCATTTTGATAAAAGTGATATCGACTTAAAATATGTTCTCACCGGGTAATTAAAACTTGTGCTACAGATGGCCCGCACGAAGCAGACTGCCCGTAAGTCCACTGGCGGAAGAGCACCCCGTCACCAGATGGCCCCGCGGGAGCGCCGCAGCACAGACACTTTTCTAAGCGAGTTTGGCATGCCCACCTTGCTTTGGCGAGTGCTCCATGATGTGGGGTACCTGGAGGGTCAAGAGCCGGTATACTCTTGGAGTGAGAGCCAGCTAGCTGAGGATGGACTTGCAGTAGTGGAAATCACCGTCCCTGCTCTTGGTGATGCGCCAGAATGGGATGGTTGGCATTTGGAGTTTGAGGGACGCACTCCAGTTGAGGGTGCAGAGGGCGCAACCTTTCGTGTCATCCGAGACATAATGAGCAGGTTTCCCAACGAGTTGGCAGCAGCCTTGGCCGGTACTTTTCTGAGAGATGATCCTCGCGATGCCATTTGGGTGCAACCGCAAGGAAGTGCCCTGGTTAGAGGCCCAAGTGAAGGACGGGCTAGCGACAACCACGCTATGAGTGCCATGTATGCAGCCATCAGAGCATACCAGGGTCTTGAGAGTGCCATGTATGTAACTTATGATGGTGACCACTAAACTTATTACGATCTTGGCTGGTATGCGAGTTGGTTTGAAATCCTTCGTGATTTCACGGACTACCGGGTTATACGGGCTTAAGTTTGTTAAATCGTCTGCTCTAGCGGATGATTTTCTTACTTAATCTCGTATAATTGGTCGGTTCTGTTACAGATAGAGCTATCAATGCTGGCCTACCAGACATGGATGGTCCCCTCCTCACTGCCTTCATCGATCGGTGGTGTCCAGAGACCCATAGCTTCCACCTACCCTATGGAGAGATGTCGGTGTTGCTCAAGGACGTTGGCTTTGTTTTGGGCCTTCGGTTGGATGATCCAGCAGTCACAGGCACGGTAGACCCAACAAACTGGAAGGACATGGTTGAGCAGTTTACGGGGTACCGGCCACCCGACGCTAAAGAAGGAATGAAGGAGAAGAAGGCTTCTGGTGTCAGCTCAATGTGGTTGTGGGCACGCTTCACCATCTGCCCTCCCCATGCACCGGCCGATGTGGTTGAGAGGTACGCCAAAGTGTTGCTATGGCACATGGTGGCGCAGTTCTTGTTTCCTGACGCTTCCTGGAACATGGTGTTGTGGATGGTCCTTCCCCAGCTTCATGAGGAATGGGAGAATATTGGTCAATATAGTTGGGGGTCTGCCACTCTTGCTTAGTTGTATCGCCAGCTATGTGAGGGTTGTAGGAGGTCCCAACCTAGTTCCAACCTAGGTGGTTGTACCTACTTGCTTTAGATATGGATTTGGGAGCACATTCCCATCAGACGGGTGCATAGAGGCATAGTTCCGGTAAGTACATTTCATCTTTTTGGTAAACATAATCAATTTCATGCTTTCATTATGTCAATCCTTACAATTCTTATGCATTTTAGAATTGGACACATGATAATTGTTGTCCCCCGTTTGCTACCTTTGGAGGGGCATCAAGTCGGTTCGGGGTCAGCCCCAATGTTGCTATGTTCAGTACTTGAATGATTTGGATGTGCCAACTGTGAGTCAGGTTTGTTGTAGCATTCATCGTTTGTCTCCTTTACATTCACCCATCCAAAGCATGTAGTAATGACAACTTGTTACAAGTTGAGTGGCATCCATACAACAGGGCTGATGTAGTGGGTTGAACATGGCCCCACATGTCCAGGCTGAGAAGGTGTTGTGGTGATCCAATACACCAATGGTGATCCAATACACCAATGATCTTCTACTATGTTGTAGAACATCACTTGCCCCAAAGAGTGATGAAGCAATTTGGAAGGAATAAAAAATTTCCCCTTCAGCACAACATGAAAGCCTGTCAATTGCATGAGTAAGTTTGCATTTCTATCAATATTTAAGAGTCACTCCATGCAAACGATTAACACCGCAAGATGGAACATGTGTCTTCCATGCAGGATTTCGAGGAGAAGAAGGTTCGGTGACCAGAACTGGCTTGAGAGGCATCAACAATACATCCAACAATGGGAAAATAGAGAGAGGGTTCAACCAACCGACGGGCCTCACTGTGTTCCAAGGGAGTATCATGAGTACCTAGAGTGGCTTCATAGGTCCACAAGAATCTCTGTGCATCCACCGGTGTCTAGCATTTTGATAGATGAGCAAGGCAGCGACGCCGATGACCCGTACGATGAGATGACAAGGATGAGCATGCAGCCACAGAGAGCACCACTTGAGAACTACATGGTACGTTTCACTTCAACTATGGCTTCGATTCATGCACTGTCAATTCAAAGGTACTTGGTACTCACAATTATACTTCCACTCTAGGCAACTCAACTAGCACACCTCTCTAATGAGGCCGGAGTTTAACTTGGGCATGCAGCAGGAGCGGACAATACATATCTAGAAGAATTTGCCAAGGTATTTCTCGTATGCCTTTGTATTGTCGTTGCCACCCAAATTGATATGTCAACACTTATCATTTAACTTATTGTAAACTGTAGAAAGTGATTACCTCCTGCCGACGCATGGCTCGCAAGTTGAGTTGCATGAGAGCCAAAAATGTATAAGTGCCAGCTCAAGCAACACAAAGCTGCCAAACCCGTACAAGGGCAGCAGTAGACATACCGGAGAGCTCCTGAGCAAGAAGAAGGGATGGAGAAGAAGATGACGATATCGATGATGATGATATCCATGACCATACATCTAGCCAAGAGGAGCTCACTAGTTCCCAACCTGAGGATGCTCCTGAGGGTACACAAACTCAGGTGCGTGTCAACCAAGTGAGAGAATACAAAAGTTTATTGGCTTACATGATGAAAAGATAGTGAGAGTATACAAAATGTTTTGCTACCCTCATGTTAGTTGTGACATGTCTTTTGTTTTTTGTGTAGAGTTCGTCTCAGCGCCCGCGACGAGGTCAAGGCCAAAATGTGCGAGGCCGTGCCCATGACCGCTCTGACGTCGGCGGTCCTAATCTACAGCCGACAAATCCAGGCCGCCTGCGTCGTCCGTGAAACCCCTTCTCGCCTAGCTAATGAACTTTGTGAGGGAGAACTTTATGGATGCTTTGTGCTCCTTTGCTGGACTATGATGGTGGTGTCAAGTCTAAGTATATTGAACTATGTATGATGTGTGGAACTTTGTCGAACATGTGTGATACTTGGGTGGAATTTTGTGTGGAACTATGTGAAATTATGTGTGCAACTATGTGAAATTGTGAGCCTTGCTGAACTATATACAGTGTTTTATTCTATCAAGTTTCATTTCTAAGTGATTTGTAACAGGGAAGGATGAAAATTTTTTGTTTCCCAGGTTTGTCGCGCCAGCTAGATCGGCGTGACAACCATTTACCAGGTCTGTCACGCCAGTCTAACCGGCGTGACAACCAATTCCTAGGTCTGTCGCGCCAGCCTGACCGGCGCGATAGTCCTGAAATCATGGTACAAATGACTGTTGCGTGTCGCGCTAGCTATGCTGGCGCGACAAACCTTTCGAGGCACAACGTCGCGCCGGCTATGCTGGCACGACAAACCTTTTGAGGCCAAAACATACCACTCTAGTTTCGATGGCCTGATGGCGCGACAACAGCCTCACCACGCACCAGCTACGACACTGTTCAGCCTTGTGATGCTTGTGTCATTGGTGCGACAGACCTGGGAAATGCCTATAGTGTTCCTTCTTTCACCGTGAAATGAAACTTTTCTTTAAATACTGTTCAACACAAAATTTGTTCGAACCATTTTATGCACGGATATACATAGCGCATGCACATGTAACACTTCCATGAAGTCCAGATATTGAGTAAGGAGTTCGAAGCATTGTACAAACGTTATGACCATCATCACTTTCATGACCATCACATAAATGTTCCAAGCACTACTACTAACATTCCATGTACCATACAAGCACTTACATGTTCCATGTAGCATAGACAAACACTACTACTAACGTCTTCCATCTAGCATGTACAAGTACTACAAAATGGCAACCCCACGCCATTTCGAAAAGAACTAGCTGCCTTGGCACAAAAGAAGCAGCGCTATACAACAAGTCCTACGTCATTGCAAAATATGTACGGATCTTGCTGCCTTGGCACAAAAAAGCAGCGCTATCCATCCTAGCCCAACGTCATGTGAAACCTAATCGTAGTATTTGGGACCAAAAAGTTCATTGTCATCACTAGGGGGGGTCATCATCATCATCATCAGGATAATGAAATGGCCAGTCGTCATCCTAGTCATCGTCATCCTCCTTGGGGGCCGAAAGATGTCCGTCGTTCGGTGGCGAAGCAGGAACTACGAAAAAGAAACATGTGTTAATGCCAACAGTTGTAACAAGATGAACGTGTCAGAATAATGAGGGAATGAGGTGCTCACAGAGTTGACGACACAGAGGGTTAGCCTTCTCCTGATGGGACCGTTCAAGGGCCCAGTCATGCTGCCTCAAGAAGAAGTCAATCTCCCTCCTATGCTCAGCGTCCATAAAGTCGTAGCGCTCCTTATTGAATCGCCAGAATCTAATGAGTAGGGATGAAAACGAAAATGATAATTTTTGATTTTAGGAGATTGTTTTTGAGTTTTTTTCCGATTTTCAGGCCTAAACAGAATTGATAGCGATAATCAAAAAAATGAAAACGAAAATGATAAAAATAATAAAAAACAAAAGCGAAAATGAGTTTGCCCTCTTCCGATCGTTTTTGAAGATTGCCGTATTTAGCCGGTAATTTACCGTTAGTGGTTACCGATTCAAAGACCTTGAATCTTAATTTATTTATAGACTATATAATGTACGTATATACTTTAAGTCCAGCTGGCCCACATCTAAGCATCCCATCTACACACGTAAGCACAAAAAGCAAATATTTTTTTTGGAACAGAACTATACGGCAAGTATTTCATCTGTATAGGAATAAGAAGGCAATTAGTCAATCACGTACTTCACCCAAATTCTAGCCTCAAAAGGATCACGAATGGATCTTGGGTTTAGCTTGTTCGAGAGCTAAGATGATGTGAACTGACGGTTTTAGCTTGTGGTCTTGTCAAATGTGGCTTTATTTGTTACTATTGTCTTGTGAAATAGGTCGAGTTTTATGACTCTTCTCATGTTCTATAGTTTGGCGTGTTTATCATTTATGAGGATATCGTTCTCATGAATTCCGATCATTATCGATGTATTTTCCGATCGACTACTATCGTTTTCGAAATTGCCAAAATATCGATGTCGTATTCGTTTCCGACAATATCGTATCGATTTCGTTTTTGGGGAAAAAAAGTGAAAATAAAAGTGATTTGGCCTCCTATCGATCGTTTTCGATCGTTTTCATCTATACTAATGAGCTCCTCTGGGTCATGGTTTTGCTTTTACTTTCCATCGGCCGCTCGATCAAAGTCATCACCCAGCATGTTCCATGTCTGCATGGATGGCCCTATTACACTGTACCTTCTCCGCACATCTTCCCTCAACTTGTGCAGTTTCACTCTCTTCCTTTTGCTCATGTAAGGTGAATGGGCATTGTCCTTCAGCTCCGCCATTATGCCTCCACGACCGGGGAAATCCTCCCAGTCACATGATTTCCCCGCCTAAACAAACACAAATCAATCAGCAAACACAATCGGTTGCCTATGTTGAGTCACTAATTTGAGGGGTTCAGTGAACTCACAAATAGCTCATTGGGCCCTCCATAAGCATTGCCATAGTAGTGGCCCCACCAGCTTAGAAGGAACAACTCCTTCGTGAGCCTTGATGCCACACTTGCACTTACAATCCAACATCTTCAAGCTAGCCATGGCTTATTCCCAGTTGAAAACTCTATAGCCTCCTTCTCAGAAGGCCAGTGCGATTTGGGTCTATAAATGTACTCCGGGAAACCTCTTTGAAAATGATAATATTGCAACTCAAGTGTTATAATGTGAATAACATATATGACCTCGGAAAATAGAATCATCGAAGCAATACTTACATTGTCACGCTGAGCACACCAGTAGAAGGGAGTAAATAGTTCGTCCATGCTTGTCTCTTGGAGTACCGCAACCTTGTCATAGTGGCATTTAGGAGGATTGACACGATGGTCCAGAGCTGCGTAAAGCTTCTCCATATTTGTCATTTCAGGAGGATTCGATGGCGGAGGCACCCATCGAACAAACTTAGGGTATGGAACACTCTTCCAGGGGTCGTAAGGATAGAATATGATGCGGCGATCGAACTTTTCATCACCATCGATCCACTGGTAGAAGTTGCGTCCTTGACAGTAGAAAAAAGCATGGCCTGCCGATAACGGATGCTTTGACTGCTTCACAAAGGTTGGTAACCCACAAAAACACTTTGGTGTCGGTTCGGCTGGTGGAAATGGACCTTTGGCATCATGGTCCGTCGGATGGTGCACAAACTCATTGTTGTTGGACAACTCCATTGAATCTAGCAAAATGAAATCTCCATCCAAATCATTCTAATTAAATGTGCAAACTTTCTAACTTGGTACAAATGAAATCCTAAATCACAAAACCTAAATCACCATCCCTAAATCAAGAACCCTAAATCAAAAACATCTATTGAATACACATGAACTCTAATTTCAAATTGCATCCTAAATCCTTCTAAGCAACACTACAAGAGGGAGGAAAAAAACAATTGCACTATACAAAGATAATTTATCAAGCCAAAAACCATAAAAATTGAGGGAGTCATACCTATTGCATCACACCGGTGCAACCCAAAATCCAAATCTAAATCCAAACTAAATCAAAGAGATTTAGAGGGGGAGGAAGAGAAAAGAGCTTCCAGGCAAGAAACTTACTCTCGACCTCGCCTAGAGTGAGAGCAGGAAGAAGAGAGTGTGAGAAAAGGGGGTTGGGGCCACTTTTCCTGTCGCACCAGCCGCTCTGGCGCGACACGTCAGTCGCGCCGACGCATGTGGCGCAAGGTGGGCCCCACCACTCGCCACGCCAGCCTTGGTCAAACATGCGTGCCACCATGGCACCCTCAGTCACGCCAGCGCATGTGGCATGACAAAGTGGTAGAGTCGCGCCACCTTTACTGGCGCGACGAAAAGGGTCAGATTGTGCAAATACTTTTTTAGTTTAATTTTAGAATATTGATAAAAAAGGATTAAATTAAAAAAAGGACTGATTGCTCAATGTCAGTACATATAATGCGAGTTTTGTAGGGTTTTTTTTGGAAGAAATTGGTGGCCAACCTGGGTAGGTCAAAAGGGGGCAGGGGGTTTCTGCGGCGCATTTGTTCGCAGAGGAGAAGCCTGAACGCTGACGTTGGAATGGTTCTTGGTTGCTTCAGGCTAGCTCGCTGAGCTTGTTCGTCAGGATAAGCAATAGCCAACAGTTGCATCTGTGGCGTGTAGCTTGGAATCATCAAACAAGAAGAAGAAGAGATCCATGATTGCGTCTCTGTTCAACATAAATGATGATTGCTTCAAGCCTGTTGTCGCCCTCGGCCCCTGACTCTTCGAGGCTAAGGCTGCGTTTAGTTGGGGAAAGAAAATT
Organism: Saccharum spontaneum; assembly: GCA_022457205.1. NCBI lineage: Eukaryota > Viridiplantae > Streptophyta > Magnoliopsida > Poales > Poaceae > Saccharum > Saccharum spontaneum. Next base: position 53,108,068 of record CM039611.1, read on the forward strand.
TTTTGGATGTCACATCGGATATTTCGTAAGATGTCGAAAGAGGTTTTCGGATACTAATAAAAAACTAATTACATAGCTCATCTGGAAACTGCGAGACGAATTTATTAAGTCTAATTAAGCTGTCATTAGCACATGTGGGTTACTGTAGCACTTAAGGCTATTCATGGACTAATTAGGCTTAAAAGATTCGTCTCGCGATTTCCCACCAAACTGTGTAGTTAGTTTTTTTCGTCTATATTTAGTACTTCATACATGTATCAAATGCTCGATCTTACTGTAGAACCCAAAAAATTTTAGGAACTAAACAAGGCCTAAGCATATGAAGACAATTGGATCGTGCTATTGCATGGACCGACTCCATGGTCAGCTACTCAACTACGAGACCAAACAGTGTTCAGAGAATCTGAAAAGGATGGCACGGGTTTCATAAGTTGATGCCGTCTCATGTGCGGGACTACAACTGGATCGGCAACAATGATCTGATAATCTGATCGGTAATGATAACTGTAGGTTGTCCGACCGCATCGGACGCTTATCCACTATTCACCACTCCACCTTTCCTCTTTCTCCTCTCGCCTCGCGCTCCCTGCCGCTCCTTTGCTGCCCGCGCCATGCGCTCACGGCGCTGCTCCGGTGCGCCATCCCCGTGTGCCTCCCTCCCCTGCGAGCCCTCCGCGCCACGCCGCCGTGAGCCGCCCCTCCCTCCCTTCCTCTCTCCGGCTCCCTTTCCCTCCCCCCGCTGCGACCCTCTGTGCCCTCCATGCCACCGGAGTGGGGGTGAAGGTGGCGGCTTCCGGTGAGCCCGCACGCCTCCCTCCCTCCTCTCTCTTCCTCGCGCGCCGCGACCTTCATGTATGCGGAGACGAGGATGACGGCACGGCTCCGACATGGTAGGTGGGGAGGGATCTGGATCTGAGGCCCCTCTGAATGTAATGGTTTGGCGGTGGCTAAGGTTCCAGCGGGCCCTCGGGGGGTCAGATCTCGTCGTTGTTGCAATGATTCTTTTTTAATGTTGCAACAGATGATTTAGATTGTTGCAATGGTACTTTTTTTTTGTTGCAACAGGCATTTTTCTGATGTTGCAGGAGTAGTTCTTGAGATGTTGCAATAGCTTTTTTCGTTTGTTGCAGTAGTTTCCCCCCCCCCCGCCGATGTCGCAGTGGATTTTGTTTGGAACAGGCGTTTTTCTGAAATGTTGCATTAGTAGTGCTTGAAATGTTGCAATAGCTTTTTCTCGTTGTTGCAGCAGATTCTCCCCGATGTTGTAGTGGATGTTTTTGAATGTTGTAGACATTTTTTTGATGTTGCAGTTCATATTTTTGTTTGTTGCATTAGATGGTCTTTCGATGTTGCAATAGCTTTTTCATTTGTTGCAGCAGTTTTTTTGTTTGTTGCATTAGAAGTTCTTTCGATGCTGCAATAGCTTTTTTTTCTGTTGTTGCAGCTCATGGGCGGGAGCTATGGGAGGCGAGATGGTGGCGGGTGGAGGTGTTGGGGTCGACAAGGTTGGGGGTGGGGGATCTCGTGCGTGTGGGGGTGCCTTTCTTCTCTGTGCGGGGACGGGGCAAGGGTTGCGTTTCTTCTCCGTGCAAGGGCGGGGCGGGGGTCATGTTTTCGGTACGGGGAAATACTTTCTTCTTTTCCATGGGGGTGGGCTGGGGCTGCTTGGCGTGGCGTCCTGATGCTAGTGCTTGGATCGAACGTCCGAGCGCTAGCAAGACCCAGGCAAATAAACACTATAATCAGGGTGTCTGACGCCTCGTTGCCTCTAGACGTACGTGGCGCGCGCGCACCACACGTCTTGCTTGTCCTTATCCTTTTGCAGCACCCCTCATTCACGCCGTGCTTTCTCTCTCTTTCTCTCCCACCCTGGCTCATCCTCTCCCACCCTGGCTCCTCCCACCTGAGCACGGCCATGGCTGCCTCCCTGCTGCCGCCGGCAGCCTCATGCACCCTGCCGCACCTCCTCCTACCCGACCTAGGTGTCTCCTTCCCTCACCACGGTGGCGCCGTCCATCGACCCCGGTGGAGCTTGAGCCCGACGTGCCTCCTCCACCCTGGTGCACCCTCCCCAACCTCAACGGCGGCCATGGTGGCCTTCTCCGTGGTGGATCCATGGAGCACTGGCCTCCCCATTATGGATCCATGGAGCACAATGCAGATCCAGCGGCGTGGTGGTTTCCTCCACCCATCAGGCGACAGCGACCCATCCCCCATCCCATCTCATCCATGGAGGCGGCTCGATCTGCACCCTGAGGGCGCCCCCAACCCATGTGCCTCCCCTCTTTTTCCCTTATATCACGGTTGTCGTGGATTTTGCGGTGTTGCAACAGTCTATTTGAGATGTTACAACATGTGTTTCTGAATGTTTCAACTAAGATGTTGCAGTACTATTTTTGAGATGTTGTTTCAGTTTCTTCAATCTGCATGTTGCAGTAGTGTGTTGCTGTTGTTGTAGCAGTTGTTCGGGTGTTGCTGTAGTAATATGTTCAATTGTGTTTTAGCAGCTGTAGCCTATTGTTTCAGCTATTTTTCTTGTTTGTTGTAATAATTTGTTCAAGTTGTTTCAAGTTCATCATCCCATTGTTGGAGCTGTCGTCCTTTTTTGTTGTCGCAATTTATACGTTCATGGTGTTTCAACCGCTACAACCTATTGTTATAGTAGTTCGTTGGACGTTGTTGCAATGTCACAGTTATTGTGTTTCAGCATCTTCATCCTTATGTTGCAGCGCGCAAGCGGGGGGGCGGGTTGTGGGGGTGAGTGGCGACAGGTGGATGTGCTGAGGGCCAGCGAGGTTGGGGGCGGGTGGGATCCCATGCTCGTGGGGTGATAGGTACTTCCTCCTCTGTCTACATGGGGGGACGAGGCTTTTTCCTTTCCACTTTCTCCTTCGTGCGGGGCGGGCTAGTGCGGGGACGGACGGGGCCTTTTCCTTTCCACTTTCTCCTTTCATGTGGGGCGGGCGAGTGCAGGGACGGACGGGCCCCTAGGTGCATCCGAAACGGCCCCCTGCATCCGGATGCTTGGGCGCTAGCAGCGCCCTAATCTGATTGCAAAGAGATCGGAGGGCAATGAGCATTGGTATAATCGTTTCTACTCGGTGGAGCACGCGATTAATTACGTGTTTATATAGCACCAAGTCCCTGGTAAAGGGGTTATTACATCGGTGGTTACAAAGTATTGTTCGGCAAAGATAGGTCTCAACAAAAGAATCTATCTGTTGATGCAAAAGTGGATCTGCAAACACAAAGGGCCAATACCCGAATCGATATCCAAAGCGTGCCAGTCGATTTGACCTGTTAATCGACAAGGATGAAGATACGAGCACTTTGGTCCTGACAACAGCGATACGCCCGGAAGTCACGGCCAAGAGGTACTCACGCGGAACTCGAGGATCGCCGAAGGTCGCACTGAAGCGATGCAGCTCGCCGAATCGATGAGAACTCGTAAAAAGAAAAATATGCAAATTGACGAAGTCGCCGAAAAGTAAGTAGATGCAAATAGGAGTAAAAATTGGTTTTGATATTGATTGATATCTCTATTACATTGCCCCTCAATCTATATTTATACCCTGATCTAAGGAAACATAACCAAATACGACTAGGACACCAAGTCCACACCTAAGGAAACACGTGACTCTTACATGAATCATACTCTAACAAATATAGAAAAGGAAATCAACTCCTATCTATTTCCCTGTCCGCCTCAATTACGATGGAATTCTCATCGACCTCCTTTCCATCGGCATACTTCCTGTTTCATCGGCAGCAGTCTTCAAGCCTTCCTTCATCGGCATCGGCAATAACATCTCCAATCTTATCGGCAACGCCTCTGAGTCTAAATCAACCTTTCCATCGGTCACCACCATTCATCGGCAACCATCTTCACAAGCTGATTTTCATCGGCTGTCAGCGTATACAGTAGCTTTCCTTCTGCCGATTAGCCCACTCTGATCATTTTGATACGTGCAAAAAACGGTGTCAACACTATCACTCTCCCTATTCCTATGCTGGTGCAAGAAGATTTACATCAATTTAGTTACAACTCCAAGAGACATACAACTCTATCTTTAATCACCTCCTTAGTCAGAACTCAGAACTCATAACTAGATCCAGACAAAAAAAGACATAGCTCGTTAGCTCGTTTGGATTTTTCTAATGAGCCAAGCCAACATTTTAACTTGTTAAGTTAATGAGCTAGCTCACAGACTAAACAAGCCAAATACTTGATGTTATGAGTTATGATGTATGCATGATATTGAAGTCTGAAACTCATGTATGCTATGCATATTATTTCATCAAAAAAATATTATATATTTACTTTTGCTTTATGTTTGTATAGAACAAGTTAGCAATTGCTAATTTATGCATATGATGTAGTTGTTAATGAGCTAGCTCATGCACTAAACAAGCTGAGCTGAACTATCTAGGTAACATAACGAGAGTAAGTACAATAATGGTTTTATAGGCAAGTTAATACTGATGATGTGGATGAGAGACGACAGCTTGGCTCTCTCTCTCTCTCTTTGAAGAAACGAGAGCTTGGCTTTCATGCAAGCAATAAGCTGGGCATGAGAGCCTACGCAGTAGTGGGCCCAAGTAACAAGTGTTGTGAGGAGGAATAGAAAAGAGAAACTTTTGAAGACAAATAGGGAACAATTATTGTATAACTTGGCTCTTAATTACAACTTGACTTATAGCTAAGACACTTGGCTCAAAATTAAGGACCTTGCTCTAACCATCTAATCAGTCAAGCTGGCACGCTATCTGATTCTCATAACTGTTATGTTGCTCTTGAATTTTTCTAGATGCTGAACATTTAAAAGGTTTTGTGAATCCATTTGTCACTTGGTCACCAAAAGAACAAATCAAGTTTTCGACATTTTTAGTCACCCATTCTCTAACAAAATGCTAATCAACATGTGGCTATGGCCCCTACTGCCCCCTGGCTTCACCCCTGAGTTGAATGTGGCTATTTTAGCTACTGATAAATTTAACCAAACTGTCAATTTACCTCTAGTTAGAACTCTACAAAATACTACCTCCGTCCCCAAAAGGATATAACTATGGCATGCGTGTCAGTTAAAGTATTTCACGTTTGACCAAGTTTTCAGTAAATAGTATTCACATTTATGGCTCCAAATCAATTTATTATGAAAATACATCTCATAATTAATCTATGGTATTTATTTGATATTATAAATATTTATACTTTTTATCTATAATTGGTCAAACTTGGTATACTAAAATATAACACTGTTCAGAATTGCATTCTTTTGGGAACGGAGGGAGTAAGACATAAAGAGATATTTGATTCATGACAGCGCTAATAGTTACATATGCATAATTGGCTATGTTATATAAGCTAGGAAATTGATCAAGAGGTGACGAATATATCCATGCATCCTCCCAAAATCTAGTTTGTGAACCATCTCTTATTTTAAATGTCCTGTACCCTAGAAAATCACCTTTGACCTTTAGCAAACCTTTTTCGAACCGTGAATCGCTAGGTTTTGATTGGACCTGAGTAAGGTTTTTTGAGCTTAGATATTTATTTTTCACCTTCGGTGGGCATTGAAGCTCCTAGATTTTCTTCCAATTGATGTTAGTAATGATCCGAGAGGGCACTAGCTTCACATATACCTTCCTCTTAGAAGTTCTTTCTTGTATTATGCAAGTTTGACTAGATCGCACTAGTTTCGTAGTCTCCCCTTATTTTCTAAACCCTCTTCATGTGGTCGATGAATTGCCTTAAGTTTACCAACAACACATAAAGAAATGGACCAACAATGTGTAAGAAATATGGCGTAGAGCCTCACATGCCCCAGTCATGTTGAGGATCAGAACACTCTTCTCTCTGTGCATGTTTGATTCTTCCATCTCCTTTCTTGCACGCCTGTTGGATCCTTCAGCGTGGCTCGCCACAAATTCTCCCGGATGGGAAGTCTTCACAATAGTGAGTGAGAACTCAGCTTGGTCACCGTTTGTCGCTTGGACAAAGCATCCAACACCTTGGATTCAAGATGAAGTGGTGATTTGCTTGGTGGACTACACAAGGGTGAAAATGCTCACCACACTGCTCCTTTTAAGAATCCTTCCTGGATCATGTAATTGTCTACTTCATTCCCTCAAATTACTCCTTGTAATTATCTATAACTCCAACCACTCACACAACATCTTAACCAGAGATTATTTTTGCCCATCAAGGGCATCGTTAACCATGACATTAGTGTGAACAGTAGGGGCAATAAGGTCTGGATTAGCGGGCTTCTTGTAGATCTCATCTAGTAAGCGATTTGGCTTGCTCTTCACTAAGGATAATTTGTGATTTAGGATTTGTAGTCGGTTTTTGAGGTTTTCTGAAATCTTTGCGATTCCATTGATTTTGGAACATAAATGGACATGCTTCTAGCTTTTTGGATTGGTTGGATTAGGAGTGGATGAAGAATTTTTGTGGATTTCGGGGTTCTTGGATTGGATTATGTCAATTTCTTGGTAGGATTTTTAGTTCGCCCCCCAGGGGACACGGGAGAGGAACAGTTGTAGGCATCGTATCTTTCCCACACTTGGTAGTTGCTAATTTTATGCATTCCGTGTAGTTGCTAATAAGCTAGTTGAACTAGTTCGATAACCTAACAAGCCATAACGAGTCGAGCAAGCACATTATCTAGCCCCCATAACCGTTATTGCTCTTGAATTTTTTTGAGCTGTTGAACATTAAAAAGGTTTTGTGAATCTATCTACCACTTGATCACCAGAAGGGGCAAATCCATTTCCAACATTTTCTATCTACCACTTTAGTCACCCGTTCTCTAAAAAAATGCCAATCAGCCTCGTTATGTTCGGTCCATGCATTGAAAGTCAGAATTGAACAAAGGTACTTCGCCCAATATTATTCATTGTTCACTTAAACGGTCGTTTAGCCCATTTACACACTGTTTAAACACTACATGGTGGCATATTGTTTCCATTTAATCAGCAGTTACCCTGTTTAAATGGCCATTTAGCCTGTTTAAGTGGACATTTAGTCCGAATAATGGCTAAACAATAGGTGACCGATCGTGTACCGTTTAAGATAATACTGATATTGTCACACTACAATGAAATAGCATGTGGACTTTAAATTCAAATTCTTGCAAAAAAAGTTTGAATCCACATGTAGCAAGGGTTTTATATTTAGACTCAATAATATACCTTGAAAATGTAGCTAGCTTACAATATATATGCCACATGATGCAAGATTAGATCCCATAAATACAACAAAGTCATCAGTTAACCTTGTATCATCCAATCTAACATCCTATATATGCATCACAACATGCACTCACAACCACTAATGATGACCGACTTATTCAAATTTTCTTCACATATACCCAATGATCTATAGTAGGCTTATGCAAAAGTTGGCATACCTTATTCATAGAGAAAGCGATATTAGGTCTAGCCAAAGTTATATATTGCGATGGACAATCACCAACAACACTTCTACACTAAGTAGCATCAATAGCACCAAAAGTTGACCATTCCTGGATTGGCAACTTCTCACATTGGAAAAGTTTCATCCTAGTCTCAAACGCAAGTAGTTGTGCATGAAACTCAGATTTTGATATATGATTTGATTGTGCCACAAGTGCAAAAACAAATGGGATGAGCTATAATCCAACTTTGCCATGATGTATCGAACAAGTTCTTCATCGTTTACCGTTCTTCTAGCAGTCGCCATCCTAGCTAGGTTCTAACGACTTCATCTTCATCTTCATGAAGTACCCATGGATTGGCATGGATACTTCTTGGTGCATCCATGACATATGCCCATTACAAGAAGAAGATATATTGAATAGCTCTCCAGTAGGCTTTGCTGACTTCTTTCCTATCACAACTCATGAGAAAACTTCACTTGAAAAAAAACAAGGAGAAAACAAAGGACCTACTGATCCGAGGAACTCCACTCATCAAATGTTGGGTCTAGGAACGTTGACTTCCCTTCTCTTCTTCCTTGGCATCAATATTGGCTTTGGGAGTATGAGCAATGATGGTGAGACATCCTTCAAGGTGCGCACAACACATAACATGAGGCTTTGCACTTGCCATAGTGCAACCCTGTACAAATTTAGAGATGTGGAAGCTTGAAAGGGAAAGTTGGGGGTAGAGACGATGCAAAGGGACTCCTTTATTACTTCTTTTTCTTGTTCCGGCCCTTAGTATTTCTTGGACAACTTCTCGTAGATGGAGAGATGCAACCATGGGTTCATACTTCATAGCAAACCCCGATGCGGAGGTTAAGGCAACGGTTGTGGACGGTAGATGCAATCTATGTTATCTAGAGAAGATATTACACCAAATTCCCTCACGAAGGGGATATATATACATCGGTGACTACAAATCTTGTCGGCAAGGATCGATTACAACACAAAGAATCTATCTCTATCCCTAGTTTTTTTTGCTAGAAACTTTACTTATGTTTATCTAGCTATACAACTTCAAGTGTTATACTATTAAACACTTGGTTCATCATCGTTCATCAATACTAGACACTAGGCCTGTTCGGCTACAGCAATAAGCAGCCAAATGATGATGTTGCTACAATAAATTGAGAAAGAAATAAGCTGCAACTGCAACCAAACATACCCTAGATGTTAAGGGGGTGTTTGGATCCATAAGGTAACAATTATTCCTAGATTTAATTATGAGATAATAAGAGGCAACGAGACCCATTAGCTCTTATTGTCTCGTCCTCCCTCCATCTCAGAAAAAAAACGTAATTCTAGAATTGGACACGAAAACCAACAATGCATCCTAAATGACGAAAATGCCCTTAGCTATTTGCCTTGTCTTCAGCGGATTCCACAAAAGAAACTTCACGAGTGGCTGAAATGAGTTGGCTGGGAACGGGAAGTGTGGGGTACTGCTGAACGAGTGAACCAGAGTGCACCAAGTCCGTGCACAGGGCTGCACGCTCTGTTGCTGAGTGGGTCCTACTCGTTGACACTCTAACCTTTCCTCTATGATTGCATTTTTTTTACAAAATTTGGACTCCTTAATTGTATTTTTCATGACGAAGGGAGTAATTAAACAATGTTTAGACCATTATTATAAGATAGGATAATTTTAGTCTTCGGATCAGATACTCTGAGCTCAAAAATACTCGTAGAAACAGGACACACGAGAGATACTGTAGAGGATGGGACTGCACGGCTAATGAAGCCCAAGATTGCCACAATGCTCGCATACACTCTAGAACACAGTTCACGTGCACTACAACCAGACGATCCCGACGCAAGCACAAACACATCGTCTCGTTTAGGTACCCATCAGTCACACCTGTCGATGGTCACGTCCTACAAACGAATCTACGCTAGGCAGAGACAATCGACGATCGACCCAGCACCCATGTAGTATTTGTACTGATCCACGACGACGGCGACGTCTGACCTGCACGTGAACATTTTACACACAGGCCTTGTTTAGATTCGAAAGTTTGCCCTTTCAAATTCACTATGCAGAATTCCTATTCCCCGTCACATCAAAATGCCGGCATATATATGGAGTACTAAATATAGATGAAATCAAAAACTAATTACACAGTTTTGTTGTACTTTGCGAGACGAATATTTTAAGTCTAATTAATCAATATTTGGATAATTATTACTAAATACTCCAAAGTTTGCCTCTAAAGTTTGCCATCTAAACAAGGTCAGAGACAACAAAACAGTTTCTTCAGCCTCGTCCCAACTCCCAACAGTGAAGACAAACATTCCACCGCTGTCCTATGGCTATCGCTGGTCGCTGCCGAAACAGCTGACGGGAGTGCAACAAAGACCCGGCAGCTGTTCCGTTCCCTCGCCCACACTCCACACTCACCTCGCTCGAGATTCGAGCCAGATAAATCAAGCTATATTTAGCAGTGTTTTTTTTCACAAAAGACCAGCTAAATCAGTGGTATCAATCAGATTTCAGTCTAGCGAACAGGCTCCAATGGAGTGGTGTTGCTTTTCACTTTGAGAGGTGTTTTGTCTGAGGCCACGTTTAGTTCTAATTTTTTTTAAGATTCCTTGTTACATTGAATGTTTGATATGTATGGAATATTAGATGTAGACGAAAAAAACTAATTACACAGTTTGATAGAAAATCATGAGACGAATCTTTTAAGTAGTCTATGATCTGACATTAATTAATAAATACAAACGAAAATACTACTGTAGATAAAA
>CM039611.1:53118375-53162741 GCA_022457205.1 Saccharum spontaneum
TTCATACATGTATCAAATGCTCGATCTTACTGTAGAACCCAAAAAATTTTAGGAACTAAACAAGGCCTAAGCATATGAAGACAATTGGATCGTGCTATTGCATGGACCGACTCCATGGTCAGCTACTCAACTACGAGACCAAACAGTGTTCAGAGAATCTGAAAAGGATGGCACGGGTTTCATAAGTTGATGCCGTCTCATGTGCGGGACTACAACTGGATCGGCAACAATGATCTGATAATCTGATCGGTAATGATAAACTGTAGGTTGTCCGACCGCATCGGACGCTTATCCACTATTCACCACTCCACCTTTCCTCTTTCTCCTCTCGCCTCGCGCTCCCTGCCGCTCCTTTGCTGCCCGCGCCATGCGCTCACGGCGCTGCTCCGGTTGCGCCATCCCCGTGTGCCTCCCTCCCCTGCGAGCCCTCCGCGCCACGCCGCCGTGAGCCGCCCCTCCCTCCCTTCCTCTCTCCGGCTCCCTTTCCCTCCCCCCGCTGCGGACCCTCTGTGCCCTCCATGCCACCGGAGTGGGGGTGAAGGTGGCGGCTTCCGGTGAGCCCGCACGCCTCCCTCCCTCCTCTCTCTTCCTCGCGCGCCGCGACCTTCATGTATGCGGAGACGAGGATGACGGCACGGCTCCGACATGGTAGGTGGGGAGGGATCTGGATCTGAGGCCCCTCTGAATGTAATGGTTTGGCGGTGGCTAAGGTTCCAGCGGGCCCTCGGGGGGTCAGATCTCGTCGTTGTTGCAATGATTCTTTTTTAATGTTGCAACAGATGATTTAGATTGTTGCAATGGTACTTTTTTTTTGTTGCAACAGGCATTTTTCTGATGTTGCAGGAGTAGTTCTTGAGATGTTGCAATAGCTTTTTTCGTTTGTTGCAGTAGTTTCCCCCCCCCCCGCCGATGTCGCAGTGGATTTTGTTTGGAACAGGCGTTTTTCTGAAATGTTGCATTTAGTAGTGCTTGAAATGTTGCAATAGCTTTTTCTCGTTGTTGCAGCAGATTCTCCCCGATGTTGTAGTGGATGTTTTTGAATGTTGTAGACATTTTTTTGATGTTGCAGTTCATATTTTTGTTTGTTGCATTAGATGTCTTTCGATGTTGCAATAGCTTTTTCATTTGTTGCAGCAGTTTTTTTGTTTGTTGCATTAGAAGTTCTTTCGATGCTGCAATAGCTTTTTTTTCTGTTGTTGCAGCTCATGGGCGGGAGCTATGGGAGGCGAGATGGTGGCGGGTGGAGGTGTTGGGGTCGACAAGGTTGGGGGTGGGGGATCTCGTGCGTGTGGGGGTGCCTTTCTTCTCTGTGCGGGGACGGGGCAAGGGTTGCGTTTCTTCTCCGTGCAAGGGCGGGGCGGGGGTCATGTTTTCGGTACGGGGAAATACTTTCTTCTTTTCCATGGGGGTGGGCTGGGGCTGCTTGGCGTGGCGTCCTGATGCTAGTGCTTGGATCGAACGTCCGAGCGCTAGCAAGACCCAGGCAAATAAACACTATAATCAGGGTGTCTGACGCCTCGTTGCCTCTAGACGTACGTGGCGCGCGCGCACCACACGTCTTGCTTGTCCTTATCCTTTTGCAGCACCCCTCATTCACGCCGTGCTTTCTCTCTCTTTCTCTCCCACCCTGGCTCATCCTCTCCCACCCTGGCTCCTCCCACCTGAGCACGGCCATGGCTGCCTCCCTGCTGCCGCCGGCAGCCTCATGCACCCTGCCGCACCTCCTCCTACCCGACCTAGGTGTCTCCTTCCCTCACCACGGTGGCGCCGTCCATCGACACCCGGTGGAGCTTGAGCCCGACGTGCCTCCCTCCACCCTGGTGCACCCTCCCCAACCTCAACGGCGGCCATGGTGGCCTTCTCCGTGGTGGATCCATGGAGCACTGGCCTCCCCATTATGGATCCATGGAGCACAATGCAGATCCAGCGGCGTGGTGGTTTCCTCCACCCATCAGGCGACAGCGACCCATCCCCCATCCCATCTCATCCATGGAGGCGGCTCGATCTGCACCCTGAGGGCGCCCCCAACCCATGTGCCTCCCCTCTTTTTCCCTTATATCACGGTTGTCGTGGATTTTGCGGTGTTGCAACAGTCTATTTGAGATGTTACAACATGTGTTTCTGAATGTTTCAACTAAGATGTTGCAGTACTATTTTTGAGATGTTGTTTCAGTTTCTTCAATCTGCATGTTGCAGTAGTGTGTTGCTGTTGTTGTAGCAGTTGTTCGGGTGTTGCTGTAGTAATATGTTCAATTGTGTTTTAGCAGCTGTAGCCTATTGTTTCAGCTATTTTTCTTGTTTGTTGTAATAATTTGTTCAAGTTGTTTCAAGTTCATCATCCCATTGTTGGAGCTGTCGTCCTTTTTTGTTGTCGCAATTTATACGTTCATGGTGTTTCAACCGCTACAACCTATTGTTATAGTAGTTCGTTGGACGTTGTTGCAATGTCACAGTTATTGTGTTTCAGCATCTTCATCCTTATGTTGCAGCGCGCAAGCGGGGGGGCGGGTTGTGGGGGTGAGTGGCGACAGGTGGATGTGCTGAGGGCCAGCGAGGTTGGGGGCGGGTGGGATCCCATGCTCGTGGGGTGATAGGTACTTCCTCCTCTGTCTACATGGGGGGACGAGGCTTTTTCCTTTCCACTTTCTCCTTCGTGCGGGGCGGGCTAGTGCGGGGACGGACGGGGCCTTTTCCTTTCCACTTTCTCCTTTCATGTGGGGCGGGCGAGTGCAGGGACGGACGGGCCCCTAGGTGCATCCGAAACGGCCCCCTGCATCCGGATGCTTGGGCGCTAGCAGCGCCCTAATCTGATTGCAAAGAGATCGGAGGGCAATGAGCATTGGTATAATCGTTTCTACTCGGTGGAGCACGCGATTAATTACGTGTTTATATAGCACCAAGTCCCTGGTAAAGGGGTTATTACATCGGTGGTTACAAAGTATTGTTCGGCAAAGATAGGTCTCAACAAAAGAATCTATCTGTTGATGCAAAAGTGGATCTGCAAACACAAAGGGCCAATACCCGAATCGATATCCAAAGCGTGCCAGTCGATTTGACCTGTTAATCGACAAGGATGAAGATACGAGCACTTTGGTCCTGACAACAGCGATACGCCCGGAAGTCACGGCCAAGAGGTACTCACGCGGAACTCGAGGATCGCCGAAGGTCGCACTGAAGCGATGCAGCTCGCCGAATCGATGAGAACTCGTAAAAAGAAAAATATGCAAATTGACGAAGTCGCCGAAAAGTAAGTAGATGCAAATAGGAGTAAAAATTGGTTTTGATATTGATTGATATCTCTATTACATTGCCCCTCAATCTATATTTATACCCTGATCTAAGGAAACATAACCAAATACGACTAGGACACCAAGTCCACACCTAAGGAAACACGTGACTCTTACATGAATCATACTCTAACAAATATAGAAAAGGAAATCAACTCCTATCTATTTCCCTGTCCGCCTCAATTACGATGGAATTCTCATCGACCTCCTTTCCATCGGCATACTTCCTGTTTCATCGGCAACAGTCTTCAAGCCTTCCTTCATCGGCATCGGCAATAACATCTCCAATCTTATCGGCAACGCCTCTGAGTCTAAATCAACCTTTCCATCGGTCACCACCATTCATCGGCAACCATCTTCACAAGCTGATTTTCATCGGCTGTCAGCGTATACAGTAGCTTTCCTTCTGCCGATTAGCCCACTCTGATCATTTTGATACGTGCAAAAAACGGTGTCAACACTATCACTCTCCCTATTCCTATGCTGGTGCAAGAAGATTTACATCAATTTAGTTACAACTCCAAGAGACATACAACTCTATCTTTAATCACCTCCTTAGTCAGAACTCAGAACTCATAACTAGATCCAGACAAAAAAAGACATAGCTCGTTAGCTCGTTTGGATTTTTCTAATGAGCCAAGCCAACATTTTAACTTGTTAAGTTAATGAGCTAGCTCACAGACTAAACAAGCCAAATACTTGATGTTATGAGTTATGATGTATGCATGATATTGAAGTCTGAAACTCATGTATGCTATGCATATTATTTCATCAAAAAAATATTATATATTTACTTTTGCTTTATGTTTGTATAGAACAAGTTAGCAATTGCTAATTTATGCATATGATGTAGTTGTTAATGAGCTAGCTCATGCACTAAACAAGCTGAGCTGAACTATCTAGGTAACATAACGAGAGTAAGTACAATAATGGTTTTATAGGCAAGTTAATACTGATGATGTGGATGAGAGACGACAGCTTGGCTCTCTCTCTCTCTCTTTGAAGAAACGAGAGCTTGGCTTTCATGCAAGCAATAAGCTGGGCATGAGAGCCTACGCAGTAGTGGGCCCAAGTAACAAGTGTTGTGAGGAGGAATAGAAAAGAGAAACTTTTGAAGACAAATAGGGAACAATTATTGTATAACTTGGCTCTTAATTACAACTTGACTTATAGCTAAGACACTTGGCTCAAAATTAAGGACCTTGCTCTAACCATCTAATCAGTCAAGCTGGCACGCTATCTGATTCTCATAACTGTTATGTTGCTCTTGAATTTTTCTAGATGCTGAACATTTAAAAGGTTTTGTGAATCCATTTGTCACTTGGTCACCAAAAGAACAAATCAAGTTTTCGACATTTTTAGTCACCCATTCTCTAACAAAATGCTAATCAACATGTGGCTATGGCCCCTACTGCCCCCTGGCTTCACCCCTGAGTTGAATGTGGCTATTTTAGCTACTGATAAATTTAACCAAACTGTCAATTTACCTCTAGTTAGAACTCTACAAAATACTACCTCCGTCCCCAAAAGGATATAACTATGGCATGCGTGTCAGTTAAAGTATTTCACGTTTGACCAAGTTTTCAGTAAATAGTATTCACATTTATGGCTCCAAATCAATTTATTATGAAAATACATCTCATAATTAATCTATGGTATTTATTTGATATTATAAATATTTATACTTTTTATCTATAATTGGTCAAACTTGGTATACTAAAATATAACACTGTTCAGAATTGCATTCTTTTGGGAACGGAGGGAGTAAGACATAAAGAGATATTTGATTCATGACAGCGCTAATAGTTACATATGCATAATTGGCTATGTTATATAAGCTAGGAAATTGATCAAGAGGTGACGAATATATCCATGCATCCTCCCAAAATCTAGTTTGTGAACCATCTCTTATTTTAAATGTCCTGTACCCTAGAAAATCACCTTTGACCTTTAGCAAACCTTTTTCGAACCGTGAATCGCTAGGTTTTGATTGGACCTGAGTAAGGTTTTTTGAGCTTAGATATTTATTTTTCACCTTCGGTGGGCATTGAAGCTCCTAGATTTTCTTCCAATTGATGTTAGTAATGATCCGAGAGGGCACTAGCTTCACATATACCTTCCTCTTAGAAGTTCTTTCTTGTATTATGCAAGTTTGACTAGATCGCACTAGTTTCGTAGTCTCCCCTTATTTTCTAAACCCTCTTCATGTGGTCGATGAATTGCCTTAAGTTTACCAACAACACATAAAGAAATGGACCAACAATGTGTAAGAAATATGGCGTAGAGCCTCACATGCCCCAGTCATGTTGAGGATCAGAACACTCTTCTCTCTGTGCATGTTTGATTCTTCCATCTCCTTTCTTGCACGCCTGTTGGATCCTTCAGCGTGGCTCGCCACAAATTCTCCCGGATGGGAAGTCTTCACAATAGTGAGTGAGAACTCAGCTTGGTCACCGTTTGTCGCTTGGACAAAGCATCCAACACCTTGGATTCAAGATGAAGTGGTGATTTGCTTGGTGGACTACACAAGGGTGAAAATGCTCACCACACTGCTCCTTTTAAGAATCCTTCCTGGATCATGTAATTGTCTACTTCATTCCCTCAAATTACTCCTTGTAATTATCTATAACTCCAACCACTCACACAACATCTTAACCAGAGATTATTTTTGCCCATCAAGGGCATCGTTAACCATGACATTAGTGTGAACAGTAGGGGCAATAAGGTCTGGATTAGCGGGCTTCTTGTAGATCTCATCTAGTAAGCGATTTGGCTTGCTCTTCACTAAGGATAATTTGTGATTTAGGATTTGTAGTCGGTTTTTGAGGTTTTCTGAAATCTTTGCGATTCCATTGATTTTGGAACATAAATGGACATGCTTCTAGCTTTTTGGATTGGTTGGATTAGGAGTGGATGAAGAATTTTTGTGGATTTCGGGGTTCTTGGATTGGATTATGTCAATTTCTTGGTAGGATTTTTAGTTCGCCCCCCAGGGGACACGGGAGAGGAACAGTTGTAGGCATCGTATCTTTCCCACACTTGGTAGTTGCTAATTTTATGCATTCCGTGTAGTTGCTAATAAGCTAGTTGAACTAGTTCGATAACCTAACAAGCCATAACGAGTCGAGCAAGCACATTATCTAGCCCCCATAACCGTTATTGCTCTTGAATTTTTTTGAGCTGTTGAACATTAAAAAGGTTTTGTGAATCTATCTACCACTTGATCACCAGAAGGGGCAAATCCATTTCCAACATTTTCTATCTACCACTTTAGTCACCCGTTCTCTAAAAAAATGCCAATCAGCCTCGTTATGTTCGGTCCATGCATTGAAAGTCAGAATTGAACAAAGGTACTTCGCCCAATATTATTCATTGTTCACTTAAACGGTCGTTTAGCCCATTTACACACTGTTTAAACACTACATGGTGGCATATTGTTTCCATTTAATCAGCAGTTACCCTGTTTAAATGGCCATTTAGCCTGTTTAAGTGGACATTTAGTCCGAATAATGGCTAAACAATAGGTGACCGATCGTGTACCGTTTAAGATAATACTGATATTGTCACACTACAATGAAATAGCATGTGGACTTTAAATTCAAATTCTTGCAAAAAAAGTTTGAATCCACATGTAGCAAGGGTTTTATATTTAGACTCAATAATATACCTTGAAAATGTAGCTAGCTTACAATATATATGCCACATGATGCAAGATTAGATCCCATAAATACAACAAAGTCATCAGTTAACCTTGTATCATCCAATCTAACATCCTATATATGCATCACAACATGCACTCACAACCACTAATGATGACCGACTTATTCAAAATTTTCTTCACATATACCCAATGATCTATAGTAGGCTTATGCAAAAGTTGGCATACCTTATTCATAGAGAAAGCGATATTAGGTCTAGCCAAAGTTATATATTGCGATGGACCAATCACCAACAACACTTCTACACTAAGTAGCATCAATAGCACCAAAAGTTGACCATTCCTGGATTGGCAACTTCTCACATTGGAAAAGTTTCATCCTAGTCTCAAACGCAAGTAGTTGTGCATGAAACTCAGATTTTGATATATGATTTGATTGTGCCACAAGTGCAAAAACAAATGGGATGAGCTATAATCCAACTTTGCCATGATGTATCGAACAAGTTCTTCATCGTTTACCGTTCTTCTAGCAGTCGCCATCCTAGCTAGGTTCTAACGACTTCATCTTCATCTTCATGAAGTACCCATGGATTGGCATGGATACTTCTTGGTGCATCCATGACATATGCCCATTACAAGAAGAAGATATATTGAATAGCTCTCCAGTAGGCTTTGCTGACTTCTTTCCTATCACAACTCATGAGAAAACTTCACTTGAAAAAAAACAAGGAGAAAACAAAGGACCTACTGATCCGAGGAACTCCACTCATCAAATGTTGGGTCTAGGAACGTTGACTTCCCTTCTCTTCTTCCTTGGCATCAATATTGGCTTTGGGAGTATGAGCAATGATGGTGAGACATCCTTCAAGGTGCGCACAACACATAACCATGAGGCTTTGCACTTGCCATAGTGCAACCCTGTACAAATTTAGAGATGTGGAAGCTTGAAAGGGAAAGTTGGGGGTAGAGACGATGCAAAGGGACTCCTTTATTACTTCTTTTTCTTGTTCCGGCCCTTAGTATTTCTTGGACAACTTCTCGTAGATGGAGAGATGCAACCATGGGTTCATACTTCATAGCAAACCCCGATGCGGAGGTTAAGGCAACGGTTGTGGACGGTAGATGCAATCTATGTTATCTAGAAGAAGATATTACACCAAATTCCCTCACGAAGGGGATATATATACATCGGTGACTACAAATCTTGTTCGGCAAGGATCGATTACAACACAAAAGAATCTATCTCTATCCCTAGTTTTTTTTGCTAGAAACTTTACTTATGTTTATCTAGCTATACAACTTCAAGTGTTATACTATTAAACACTTGGTTCATCATCGTTCATCAATACTAGACACTAGGCCTGTTCGGCTACAGCAATAAGCAGCCAACTGATGATGTTGCTACAATAAATTGAGAAAGAAATAAGCTGCAACTGCAACCAAACATACCCTAGATGTTAAGGGGGTGTTTGGATCCCATAAGGTAACAATTATTCCTAGATTTAATTATGAGATAATAAGAGGCAACGAGACCCATTAGCTCTTATTGTCTCGTCCTCCCTCCATCTCAGAAAAAAAACGTAATTCTAGAATTGGACACGAAAACCAACAATGCATCCTAAATGACGAAAATGCCCTTAGCTATTTGCCTTGTCTTCAGCGGATTCCACCAAAAGAAACTTCACGAGTGGCTGAAATGAGTTGGCTGGGAACGGGACGTGTGGGGTACTGCTGAACGAGTGAACCAGAGTGCACCAAGTCCGTGCACAGGGCTGCACGCTCTGTTGCTGAGTGGGTCCTACTCGTTGACACTCTAACCTTTCCTCTATGATTGCATTTTTTTTACAAAATTTGGACTCCTTAATTGTATTTTTTCATGACGAAGGGAGTAATTAAACAATGTTTAGACCATTATTATAAGATAGGATAATTTTAGTCTTCGGATCAGATACTCTGAGCTCAAAAATACTCGTAGAAACAGGACACACGAGAGATACTGTAGAGGATGGGACTGCACGGCTAATGAAGCCCAAGATTGCCACAATGCTCGCATACACTCTAGAACACAGTTCACGTGCACTACAACCAGACGATCCCGACGCAAGCACAAACACATCGTCTCGTTTAGGTACCCATCAGTCACACCTGTCGATGGTCACGTCCTACAAACAATCTACGCTAGGCAGAGACAATCGACGATCGACCCAGCACCCATGTAGTATTTGTACTGATCCACGACGACGGCGACGTCTGACCTGCACGTGAACATTTTACACACAGGCCTTGTTTAGATTCGAAAGTTTGCCTTTCAAATTCACTATGCAGAATTCCTATTCCCCGTCACATCAAAATGCCGGCATATATATGGAGTACTAAATATAGATGAAATCAAAAACTAATTACACAGTTTTGTTGTACTTTGCGAGACGAATATTTTAAGTCTAATTAATCAATATTTGGATAATTATTACTAAATACTCCAAAGTTTGCCTCTAAAGTTTGCCATCTAAACAAGGTCAGAGACAACAAAACAGTTTCTTCAGCCTCGTCCCAACTCCCAACAGTGAAGACAAACATTCCACCGCTGTCCTATGGCTATCGCTGGTCGCTGCCGAAACAGCTGACGGGAGTGCAACAAAGACCCGGCAGCTGTTCCGTTCCCTCGCCCACACTCCACACTCACCTCGCTCGAGATTCCGAGCCAGATAAATCAGCTATATTTAGCAGTGTTTTTTTTCACAAAAGACCAGCTAAATCAGTGGTATCAATCAGATTTCAGTCAAGCGAACAGGCTCCAATGGAGTGGTGTTGCTTTTCACTTTGAGAGGTGTTTTGTCTGAGGCCACGTTTAGTTCTAATTTTTTTTAAGATTCCTTGTTACATTGAATGTTTGATATGTATGGAATATTAGATGTAGACGAAAAAAACTAATTACACAGTTTGATAGAAAATCATGAGACGAATCTTTTAAGTAGTCTATGATCTGACATTAATTAATAAATACAAACGAAAATACTACTGTAGATAAAATCAAATATTTTCACGAACTAAACACGCCCGAGATGCCACCGTTGTGTGATAATAATAAAGCTTCAGAGGCTGACATTCCTGTCAGGATACCTGCAGCCAATTGATTGAGCTGCCGTGTTGCCGCAGCTCTAAGCTTCGGCCGTGTTTAGATGTCCGAACAGGAGCTGTCCGAATCACTGTTACACAATGTAGTAATTTTATTTTTATTTACTAATAATTGTCCAAACATTGATTAATTAGGTTTAAAATATTTGTCTCGCAAAGTACAACAAAACTGTGTAATTAATTTTTAATTTTATCTATATTTAGTACTCTATATATATATACCGGTATTTTAATGTGATGGGAAATCTTCTTTTTATACTGTGGAATTTAAGAATGAATTTGGGAAACTAAACAACGCCTTCGCCTTCCTGCGCGCCACGCACCGGTTGGCGAAAGGGAGGCGTGTCTACTCTACTGTCTCCGATCCTTATCCGCCTCTTCGTCCACGAGACCACGAGCTTAAGGTTAACCTGTCATTAATCCATGTGTCTTGCACTTCTTTTCCAGACAAGTAATCCGTGTGCTGTTGTTTGGCAGATGCAAACCTGACGTTTAATTCTTTTTGACGGTCAGCCGGTCGACGGCCGTCCGTCCGATCGACGGCGACCGCGCGGATCGGACAGTTGCGGACGGCCGTGACGCTTCGACGCTCGTGCTTTATCAACTGCTCCCTCCCAGTCCCAGCTCGCCCACTTCGTCCTCTTCAATTCAACTTCCGAGTCGTCACCTCACCTACCGGCTACCGAGAAGCAGAAGCGCACGAGCGAGACGCAGCCGCCGCCTAGGAGGCCAAGAGCAAGCGGAGTTTGAATGGCCCGCGACGGAGGCGGCGGCGGAGGGTCACCGGGGGCGGAGCGGCGGCGAGTGGCGCTGCGTGCGCTCCTCGCGTCGGGTGGTCAAGCGGAGGTGGAGTCCGCGAGGGCGCCGGGCAAGGGCCTGCTGCGCGGCCTCCGGTGCACGTCCGCGGCCGCGTCGCAGGCCATCGCGCCGGAGACCCCACGGCCTCCGGCGGACTGGCGCGGGCTCGGGTGCGCGTCTGCGGCGGCCCAGGCTCACGCGCCGGTGGGCGCGCCCGCGCCCCGGCGTTCTGAGGAGTGGCGCGGGAGGCGGCGGAGGAACGGGAGGGAGAGGCGGAAGGCGAGGGGCGGCGGCGGCGGCGTCAGTGGCAGTGCCGGTACCGGTGCCGTGGTGGGCGTGGGCGGGGACGTGTGGTGCACGCCGGGGATACCGTTCGCCGCCGAGGCATCCTCGGTGGACTGCGTGGTGGCGCCGCACCACACGGTGGGCGCGCGCCGCCGCGCCGAGGCCGACAGGCCGCGCAGAGAGGTATGCCTTAGCCCTACCGCTCCCTTTGCTCGCTGCGGATCCGGTCCTGGATGCGGCAGCATTCTGCATCTGTTCGTACTGAAACCGTTCGTAGTTTGCTAGGATTTCATCTTGTCTGTCCTTGTGTGCCCAGATTTGATGGATGCCGTCACATGTTCACGAGCCATTCATGATTCATGTCCAGCTGTAGTCCTGCCATTCCGTAGCTGTTTCCGCCATTAATCCATTCAAATTTCTACCTCGTGCTGCTGAATTGACCATTGATTATTCCTCGGTGACAGAGGCCCGGCGCGCCTCCGGCCAGGAGGGTCACCATGCGGGAGCACATGTCCTCGTCTCCTCTGAGTTCACCGCCACACCATGACATGCCGTTCGTTGATGCCGACCGTGCATCTTCTGGACGCGTCCGACATATGAGTGGCCGCCGGCACTCCCACGCACGGGTTGAGGAAGAGGTACGATACAATTACGCAGCATCTGTTCCGTTCAGCTCATTGTGTCGTGTCCCTGGATATGAATTTTGCTACCAATCAACTTTTACAAATTCACAATGTGTTGCAGTGGCCAGACTTCAGAGCCTTAAAACCTTTAAGTCCTTGCCTGCAATAGGACCCCTTTTATAATTATAGTAGAGGTGACTTCCAGCGTCTGTGCTTCTGCTTCATTTGTTAGTTGAGTATTTCACATGATATCATCCTTTTGAGATATGGAGTGTCAACTAACATGGACTTTCAGTTAGAGTTAGACATCCAGTAGCTAAGAACAGGCTGCGCCTTGGGAAGTGTGTGGTACCCCATGCTATCTACTCTACTCTACCCGCTGGTAACGTACCCGTTGAGGAAACGGCCACAGATATGAGGGGTTCACATGACGGCAGGTGATACCGTGATAGCAGAACATGGCTCAGGAATAGATAAGTTTGGTGGTCAGGGAGGACTTTGAGTATAGATGAGAGTTGCCTTCCTTTTCTGGCTACATGCATCAATGCTGAATCATTGTGCTGAGCTGAACAACCATGTTGCTGATTCTTTCGGTTAATTGCCATGTTGCTTGTTTTGCTGTTTACTGTGCTTTCTGGAATGGGCCAGTGGCAATGGATTACACACATGACCAATGATTGAAACTAGGTGTCGTGTTCAAGTAGGTTCGTCCTATAGTAGCAGTAGGTGTTAATTAGCTATATAAGAAGGTATTACAGAGTGTGAACTAACATTTTTGTCAGTGAAAGGTGCTCTTTGTTATTACATTATAGTGTTGCAATTATTGGTTGTTTACATTATAGTGTTGCAATTATTGGTTGAAGTACTTAGGTGTTCAGGTAAAGGAGTTAACAGTACTGTTTCCATGCTATTTTAGTCTGTAGCCCTGTGTACTTGTTCTATACAACAGGTTGACACCTGGCTGTTGGTGTGCTTCCATGTACACATACCTCAGTCATCCATGTGCAATGTAGATCCTGCAGTATTTTTTAGGGGAGATCCCTGACGATGTATGTTAGTACTCAGTATTTTTTTTAGGTGCTGTGTTTTCTTCTTCAATTGTTTGAACTTCTTATTTGCAACTACAGATGATGTTCCGAACAAGGATATTATTGGGAAGAATGGGTATTTATGATCAGTATCAGGATTGGCGCCTCGATGTTGACAACATGACATATGAGGTACCCTCCCACTGCATACCATGTAGTAAAATAAAACAGAAAGATTTACGCCTTCGTCATCACTCACTCTTTCACTTGGCAGGAATTGCTCGATCTTGAGGACCGGATTGGATATGTAAGTACAGGGCTTCGTGAGGACGAGATCATTCAAAGCCTTAGGATGGTCAAGTACTCCACCTTCAACACCAAGCATTTTTCTACAGAAATGGATAGGAGATGTAGCATCTGTCAAGTATGTCCCTTCTTTCTCTTTACCCTCCTCACTTCCTGCACCTCTATTCGGCACCTGATGTGTAGCCATCGATTCCATTTCAATTTTCAGGAAGAGTTTGAAGCAAACGAGGAAACTGGGAAGCTGAACTGTGGCCACAGCTATCATGTGCATTGCATAAAGCAGTGGCTTTCTCGGAAGAACGCTTGCCCGGTTTGCAAGACCACTGTCTCAAAGACCTGAAGTTCTATTCTAGTGTCTAAACCACACTGTCATCGAGTATAATTAATCAAATTGAAATGCAAAAGATTAGTTCTTCTTTTGTTGCTGTACAGCCCAGCCGTCTGCATACACGCTTGTACAAGCACAGGATCCAAGTATTTATTTGCATATAGAATTTACAATTTTTTCTCCATGGTCTATTGAGTACAGTGTCTAGTACAGTACTGGCTGTCTGACCCAACGCATGACAGTCGGACTGCATGAGTTCTTCCGTGCATTCTGTTGAGAAAGTTGCTGCATCTCAATATAATTTAAGACTTTTTCCCCCAGCTCCAGCTTGAATTCAGCTTGGTCTGAACTATGAAGTATTGGGGAGCATGTTTCATCCACCACATTTCCCGGTGACGACCTTCAGGTACTTGGACACCACTGTCCTCGTCTTCCTGCTCTTGATGCTGAACGACGGCGGCCTTTGCTTCCGCACCACCACCGACGACGACGGTGTCCCCGTCGTCCTCGACGTCTCCGACCCCACGCCCTCCCTCAGCGCCGGCCTCCTCCACGTCTGCGCGCGCTGCAAGCCAACCCGCGGTTCAGGCTCCTCTCCACTCGGGCTGTCCGTGGTATCCGCTTCCAAGGCCCTCGCTTGTTCCATCTCCTTCTCGATCATCTCGATCCGCATCGCTATCTCCTTCTTGCCGGCGCGCAGCGCCTCCGCCCACGCCTCCGCCGCGGCCACCTTCTTCTCGGCGACGGTCCGGACGACCTCGGGGCGGCCGGTCAGGTACTCGTACTCGAACCTGGAGATCGTCACGTTCCCGGACGTAAGCTGTGACATGACCGCCGCCCTGGCCAGCGTCGCGGCCTCGACGGCGTCCCTGAGCTTCGCCGTCGCCACGGCCTCCGACGCCCTCGCCGCCTCGAGCTCCTTAACTGACTCCCTGACCCTCTGCTCGACCGCCGCGATCTCGGCGCCGACGGTGTCCGCGTCCTCTCTGACGCACTGGTTCTCCATCTCCGTCAGCGCCCTCTCTTTCTCCGCCGCCTCGGTCTCCTCGCCCAGCTGCCGCAGCGCGGCCGACAGCTCGGCGAGCACCGCCTCGGCCCTCTCGTCCGCGGCCGTTGCGGCGTCCAGCCGGGTCCTGGCCCTGAGAAGCCTGGCGTTCAGCTGCTGCACCTGCGCGCTGGCCCTCTCCTCCTGCTCGGCGAGCCGGTCGATCTCCTCGGTGACACGTGCCTTCTCCATACGCGTGCGTTCCACGGAGCCGGTGAACCGGGCTCCCTCTTCCTTGATGGACTCCAGCTCTACCCTCGCCGAGGTCAGCTCGGACTTCGCAGCCTGCCGCGACGAGCGGTCGTCGCGTTCGTGCTCCCCGTGTCGCCCGATCGTCAGTGCGTACTCGGCGTGGCTCGTCTCCTCCGTCGCTGGCACCACCGCCGTGTCCACGGACTCGAGTCCCACGTCGGAGCTGCTGGCGGTGGCGAACCTGTCGTCAGGGTCGCTCGCTCCGAGGCTCCTGTCCCTCCGCAGCACGTCGGCAAGCGCCCTCGTGACCTGGACGCCCTCGCGGAATCCGCCGGCCACGGCGAGCTCCACTATGCCACGGCCACGCTCCTCGTTTTCCTCGCCGGCCTCTCGCTTCACGCCGTCGAGCGTACGCGAACCGGGGCTCATCGCTCTGGGCGTCGGCGTCTCCGCGTCTCCGTCGGCCTCGGCCTCGGCCTTGGCCTCCCTCGCGGCCTTCACCTCGCGCTGCAGCTCCCAGAGCTCCCTCTTGACGCGGTCTAGCTCCTGCATCACCTCGACGAGCAGCGTGTTGCTCTGATCCCGAGGCTGATCGGCGCCCGGTGCCTCGGCGTCCACCACCAACCCGGGCTTCTTCCTCCTGCTGCTACCGCTGCCGCTGACATGTGTTCTTTGGAGCTCCGGCCTGTGAGAAGACCTCGCCGTGGCGTTGGCCTGCTCGATCTGCCGCTCCAGTTCCTGCGCCATGCCAGTTGCCCTCGACAGCTCGGACTCGGCACGGCCGCGCTCTCGCTCCGTGACGGCCCTGCGCTGGTGCAGCCTCTCCAGGCTGGGTCTCGCCGGTGAGTCGTTCGCAGGTGAGAATTTCTACATGCGCCACGGTCGATGTCAAATACAGCACAGAGCAGTACAAATCGGCAGCAAAAAAGACATTAAAGAAAGAAAGAAAGAAAAAAGGCAGCGCATCATTTCCTTTCAGAGATTTGATCAGATGGTACCTTGTGGGTGGCTCTTCTCGTTCTCCTGCTCCTGCCCGGCCTCCTCACGTCGATGCTCTGACCAAATATGCTCATGGCCTCTCCTGATCTGATCTCTCCAGAGTTCTGCTCCATTTTACCCTCCATGTTCTTGGAAGGTCTCTTGGAAGCTGGAAACTATGGTTATATAGTAGGACAGAAACAAGGTAAAAGGATTCTGGAGCCGTTTGTGTCAACAGAAATGACAAAGCGTTGGCGCTGAAGTTCCAAGCCTGAATGCTTGGCAGAATTCAGAGGAGCTCACTAGCAGTACAACACATCGCAGTCGCAGCTATATTATCCATGATGTTCCTGTCACGGCCTCCTTCTAGAAGATCACTTTGGGTCGATGAAATCAGGATCGGTTTTAGGTTGGGAGTGAATCAAGCAGCGTCAGGAGGCAGATCACTGCTTCGACTCGAGAACATTTGCATTCATGATGTAGAAGTTCATCGAATATGCCGAGGTTTCATGCTGTTGTTTACATATATTTTGGGAGAACTGGCTGAACAAACGGGCCCTGTCGTATTCAGCATCTGAATATCTGATAGGCCAAAAGTTGATGCTCGCATCTCCTGCTGCTAAATTACTACCCGGAAAACGAATCACACCGCCTCATAACCGCAATTCCCTGCGTCACCGAAGTTAACGACATCAATAGAGCTCGTTATATGGGTGAGCAAGATACAATGCACGTGCCTTGGAGACTCCTACGGACCTACTAACAAATACCAGGCACAACCGGTGAATTTTCACTTTGCTGTTGGCGCCTGTGCAGAGGACAAGCTGTGGAACTGTATCGTCACCATTTCTGCATGAGCCTCATCCTGGGAATTGCTGTCAGAGGGTCAGATCAGCAGTGACGACATGTATCATGTATGCAGCGAGAAGACACAGCACCTAATGAACTAATGGTGCGTTGCCAAGACGTGGCTGCTCTGATCTTGGCTGGCAAGACAGTTGGCTGCTCTACATTTTTGGCATTTAAATTTAAATTAATTAATATAATATTTGAATTTATTTTGTTTTCAAATTAATCATCAATATAAAATTTGAATTTAGTTTGTTAGGGTCCCCCTAAATAGTAGGAGAACACCCTTCAAAAATTAGGGTATGCTGCTAATTGTGGCGAGCACGCAGTATTCTTTTGTTTTCAAATTAATCATCAATATAAAATTTGAATTTAGTTTGTTAGGGTCCTCCTAAATAGTAGGAACACCCTTCAAAAATTAGGGTATGCTGCTAATTGTGGCGAGCACATAGTATTCTTTTGTTTTCAAATTAATCATCAATATAAAATTTGAATTTAGTTTGTTAGGGTCCTCCTAAATAGTAGGAGAACACCCTTCAAAAATTAGGGTATGCTGCTAATTGTGACGAGCACACGGTATTTCTTTAGTAAAAGGCGAAAGAATAGTTCGCTTTGTGCTCACCACGCAGCTGCGTGTATTGTATTAGTGACACTGCCCTTCCTCTTGTAGCACACCCCGTAATCCCATCTTCGTAGCTGCACGATATGGTGCTAATTCATCATCAGCTGTCTAACCTTTGCTTTCCCCTAAGCTGTCCAGCAATTCGGTGGGCTGTGGTACATCCATCCTTGGGTTGTCCAGCAATGCATCCCGCGGAGTCCAGCCCGCCAACGGTTTCACAAGTGAAAAAACCTTTGCATGCCTGGGCTTGAGCTTGCTGGGCGCGCAGTCAACGCCTCACGATTTTTTAATTTCTTAACTCGTTTTTTTTGGCAAAAAAAGAACTTCCCAACAAAAAAAAGTTACATATCTAACTCACGTTGCCAATTGATATAGCGATATTAACTTATCATCGCCAATAAACTGGCAGAACTACCTTACCGCCAATTCAAATGGTGGAAACTTTTTTTTTGATAGTGTCTTAAAAATCACATTCTTTTCATATGAAATCAGACAGGGACAAAAAAAAACACATAAAATTCATGTAGCTTGACGAGATCTACAACTTTAAAGTTCGTGATTTATTTTTTCATTTGAAGTCATCTTAGTGCTGAATAATTGATACAACACTCACATGTATACAAATATAGATTTGAAACTTGTATTGGTTATTTTGGCATCAAAATGACTTAAAAAAAAGTTGGGTGCTCCTGGACTCGCCGGTGGCGATCAGACGATCAATCATTACTTGTGGCATAGACGGATCCAACGGGCTGTCTGGGTATGGCAAGGCATATCCTAAGCTCAGCCCAATAATACACCTACCACTGTAAAAAAATCCGAACCGAGCAGCGAGCGTCCGAGACGCCTCGAGCCTCCGCGATTCCTCTTCGCGTCGGCGCCTCCGCGGTCCGCACGAATTGCGAGCTCGTGACCACAGCAGCCAGGAGTGACCGAGCGCAGCCCCTGGCGGCCCGGCCAGTCACCCGTCACTGCTAGCTTTGGGCAAAAAATACTAAGAACCAAGAACCAAACTGAAAATATCGAAAACTAAACCGAAAATACCGAAACCGAATTTTTCGGTACCCTATTTGGTTCCTAATTCCTAGGAACCGAAATTACCAAGGTAAATTCAGTTCTTTACCTCAAGGAACCAAATTTACCAAATTACCTAAACTGAGTTTGTTGTTATATTATTGATTGTACTATTGTAGACTATTATATTATGTATTTGTGGTACTCACTCTTATAGTATTGTGGACTTTTATATATATATTTATTTTGCACTATTATTCTCTATGAAATCATATCAAAATTAGCTTTTGAACCTGCTATTACATGTCTCTGTGATCAGCGAACCGAAAGTACCAAAACCGAATTTCCTTGGTACCGATTTTTGGAATGAACCGATCGATACCTATTTTCTAAGGAATCGAATTTCTCTGGGAACCGAAGTACCGAACCGATTGGTTAGGTATTACCGAATGACCAGGCTGAGTCACTGCGGCGCCGCCTCGCGGCTAGCCTGAGGCGCCAGGCGCCCTATATCCCCTATGTTATTGTGCTAGAGTTTCCTCCGTCACTGGTGCAGGCGTCCGGGGACCCTTCCTGCTAAAATGACGACTGCTGAGGGCCACGTACAGCAGAGGCACCACCATTGAGCAGCTTGTTACCTTTCATTCTCTTCCTCACAATTTTCCCCAAATCGATAACCCTAATTTCCCTCTAATCTAATTTATGTAGCTGGTTGCTGTTTAATTTCCCCTCAAATTAGTTCAATTGATGTAGTTACATAGTTGTACTGTAGTACGCAGTAGGAATTAGGGAAGAATTAGTTGAACTATTAGTGTAGGCCCAAAAAGTAGTGTTGTAATCTTATTTGGTCTTTAAGTTTCTATCATGCATATTCCAAATTATTCGTGTATTATTTGAACTATTTGTATGGTAATTCGAGACTTATTATGCTATTTAGTAGTTGTGTACCGAATTGTGAGACAATTTTAATGATACTTTATCGAATTGCTAAATAGATTTACCAGTTTGCATATAAAAATTTTGGTTCGGCATGTCCTGTACAAAAATCCTACCTCCGTCACTGACTTGTGGGCTTGCGGCCTTGTGGGTGTAAGGCTATCCGCACTCATGGACCTCTATATTCATCCTCTATACGTCCTAGTCAGCAAGATTCTCTCCTCTATACTCAACTCTCCTGCACCTATACATCCTCTATATCATCCTCTATCCACTCTATCCACTGTGGGACCCACTTGTCACTTTATCTAAATATATCCATGTGTGATATAGTTTTGAATGATTTATTGAGACGAATTTAATGGTGCAATCGAAATTTAATTTGGATTTTTGGTTTGTGAGTTATAGCATTTTTTCCTTTGTTTAGCTAGTGGGGCCCGCCACTGCACACCATAGAGTAAGCACTGTACTACTCTAAATATAGAGTGAGAGAAATGATATAGTATCGTTTTAGAGTACCCAGTGCAGCAGTTTTTACTTTATATTCTCATACTCTAAAGCTCTAGAGTATCCCTTTAGAGTACTCACTGTGGGTAGTCTTAGAAAAATGTACAAGCAATGAGGCACGATAGCGGCCAGGCTGCCACGATAGCGGCGGCAGCAGCAGACACACACAGACGCATGCTGCATCCCTGCCCATTGCCGCGCTCCGGAGATACATTAAAGCTGCTTTCCTTCTCTATATTTTTTATTTTCTCGTTGATGCCATTCTCTCGTGCGTTGTCAGCGTGTCCCAGAATGTATCTGTTGGTCGACAGATTCTATATCGTAGTCCTCAGCATAATTCAAAACAAGTGAAGCGTGCTTTAGTTGTGATTTAGATGAATGTCAGTAGGTTGCCTTAGCCATAGCTCAGGAGCCAAAGATGTGGTAAGACAGTGACACTGGGTGTGTTGGGTTCTGTGGATATGCACGAATGAGACATGGATATCCATAGATACATGGTGTTTGGTTGAATGAAAAAGCTAAATCTGAATATCCATAATAGGAAATATTCTGGGTAGATGTTGGATATCCTAACTCTCAAAAATCTAACAGATGAGGATATCCACATGTTGATTAGTGCATGTTTTCTGTGATAATTAGAGTAGTATAGTGCTAATTAACATATTTTATTTTTAATTAGTGATTATAATGACAAGATTAGTGTCGGCGCATATTTATTAAGGTATAATTAGTTGTTATTATTTTTAAATAATAGATATAATTAGTCAAGTATTCTCGTCCTATGCAATCTCATCCATCCAACCAAACAGAAAAATAGCTCATCCTATCTATTCAACCAAACAGACAACATGGATATCTATATCCTAAAATCCAAGGATAGCCATATCTCATTCACTCTTGTCCTCGAACCAAACGCGCCTAAGAATGAAGTGACGCAAAAAGAGGGCAATGCTTCTTTCTACATCTACTGTGCAGGCAGACAAAATACATACAATGCACCAGATTGCGTTCTGACCTGAACCTACAACTATGAACACCTATCTGAATCTGATGGCATTTAGCCCATACAAGAACGAGCAATCGCAAATTAACAAAAAAAATGTACAACCGGGGTCAAAGAAAATATGGGACTGCAGTTCTTGGCCCTCGCATCTGGTTGTTTTCTGCTGTCTCCGTAAAGAACTTAACCTCCCTTTCCTGGAAACACCACCAGAACTTATGTCAGCACAAACCAGTTGCTGCAATAACTTGGTGGCTTAAAATTCACGTGCCGTTAAAAGAATAGATGAAAGCCACCATTAGTTTCCTAGTTTAAATTGTTACATTACATCCACGTCATGGAGATGACTGACACAAAGATAAATCTTTCAACAATTATAACGGAACTGTTTAGAGTTCCAGCCATATAACAATAGTATGTTGTAGGAAGACGAAAAAAAGATTTGAGCCTGTTTGGTTGGCGACCAAAACTTGCCACGCCTAACCTTCGGCAAACTGTGGCTGCCACAGAAAGTGTGACGAGCAAAATCAAAGCCAAACTTGTGGCATGTTATGGCACGAAAATGAGTCTATGATATGTGGGGGGCAGGGTACTAGGAATGTTCGGTGTCACGTAACTATGGCAGTGAACCAAACAGCTGTCGAAGAAACTGTGGCATGACCAACCTTTGGCATGGCAAGTTTGGTCTTCAACCCCCGAGAGCAATTTCTAAGTTTCCTCCCCCACATGCTTATGTATTGGGACTCAGGCAGCTTCTACAGTTCATCATAGGAAAACACAACGTTAACACTTTACATCCTAGACTAGATGTCCAACGTCAGCACCGGGAACAAAACTTCTAACGCCAAGCAAGTTGGGTAGGCTACAGAAATACAAACTAGCAATAACCTTTCTTCGAAATTATCAAAGATAAAAAATCGAGAGGATTCCTTTAATACTAGAAACATAGACGCGGCTTCGCCGCGTCCTCAATGGAGCTGGGCAGGGGGCAGCTCAGGATATATACCTTGTGATACAAAATGGCAAGCCCAGTATAATAATCTTTAGGGGTGGCATTTCGATTTCGCTAGTACCATCTTTTTTGTCACGCAAATTCAGATTGAGATTCAAGAAAGGGAAGGCATTAGACGTTGTCCAAAACTTAACTGCGCCTATGCAATGTTGCTCCAGATATTTTATGTGTCAATGTGTGTGACCGCCTAACAAAATGCAGTACTAAATTTATGTTTTCTGAGAGGTCATGCTTCAACAAATGAAATTATGAAACACGGCATTAAAATTGCAATATAAGATAAAACTTTATAGTTAAAGAGTTAGGACCTTGCATAGTCAGTACTACTTCACTTTTTGTAATGAAGTCTGCAGACAGCTTCAAAATAGAATATACAGCACAAATTAGAAAAAGCAAGTTATATCAGTCATTAGCATGCATGAATAAGAAAGACTATCCATGAACAAAGCTATATCCACACTGATTTATATTTGAGATATTCTGGCAATGAAGTTTGTAGGCAGCTTCAAGATAGGATCTCATTATGTGGTTCATGTTTTTTTATTGCTTAGGAATATGTAGTCTTTGAAATACACTGCAATAAGATAGTTTAGGAGCTCGGATGGGAAACAGTACATAATATGTTCATAATGTTACAGATTAAAGTCAAAATTGTGGATCATTTAAACTGACCTTTGACAGGTTATCAGGTGTGCCCGCAAAAAAAAGAGATAGAAAGCAGTCAAGCTCAAGATGGAGTTACCAGATGGAAGAATCAGCATAGCGCAAGTTAGTATAAAAATTAAGCTATAATTGGTATGATTTAACCAAGAAAATATAATGAAATATATAAGTTATCTAACGATAGTCCAAACCGTGATTTTTCCAAGTCTTCCATACATTTGTAAGTACTTTTCAGGTCTTATCTTACAGGAGTCATTATGACCATGTATTTTATACACAAGGGACTAAAGAAAATGAATCTTAAAACAAAAAATTATGTAGCATAATAAGAAATCTAAAGTAGCATGCCACCAAGTAGGCAAAATAAACTTCTCTGAAAATTAGAAAAATATTCAGACTGATAGAACATTCAGGTGCATTATTTATCACAGCATAACTGATGAGCATGTCGATTTGCCAACCAGAAAAATTATTCTGAAAATTCAGATTGTATTACACTACGAATGAGAGGAAGTTGCATGTCATCAAGAGGAAAAATTATTCTGAAAATTCAGATTGTATTACACTATGAGAGAGGAAGTTCATCAAGAGGTATAGTAAATTTTTCTGAAAATTCTAGTGAGTAACATAATATTTCTGGCCTATAATAAGAAAAGAAAGTTTTGGTCTCATTAGTGTTAATTTGTCTACATGACAGTTAAGCCTACTTGCAGGCACAAAAAGCAGAGCTACAGTCTCATTAGTGCTAATTTGAGTACATGTCAGTTAAGCCTACTTGAAGGCACAAAAAATGCAATGGTATAGGACATAAAGTTGCATAAGAATCATATCCCGATTTGAAGTGCCAGGATGAATTGGTAAATAATCAAATTATCCAAGCAATGTTTTTCTTAATTTTTATTGACAACTTTGTGCACAACACCTTGCTTTCACCAACCAGCATTGAGCAAGCATGGTGAGGCACAACTTGCAGTAAGTAGATTAATAAAGGAACCATGGGTAATTTTGGGCAAGTAACTAACTAACAGGGGAGGCGATGTGGGTTCATACAGACAATGATTGGCTAGTGTGACAGCGATGTACTTACTTGCACGTCTGTGTTTGGTAGTCCACTGTGTGGGCTTGGCCCTTGTTCCTAAGCAGCATCGTCATTGGCCACGCCAGCTCGAAGAGATTCGACACGGCTTGATGAAACGGGTAATTATCCTCAGCTCATCACTGCACTTGTGTCCTTCACTGAGCATGTTCACAAAATGGCCATGAGTGTGGTGAACTTGGTGTTGTCGTGGACACCCGTGCCAGCGGTTGAGCGCAGCATGCGCTTCAGCCGCGTGAACACATCGTAGAAGCAAGAGGAGGCAGAGGTAAAGGCAATAAGGGGTATCTGGCTCTGAAAGTGCATTTCATCAAACACCCTGAGGGCATCCCTCATTGATGGATCCTGTAGTAGACGTACGCACCGTTGATGAATTCAAGGGGTTGCTGGAGAGCGGAGACAAGGGCGTAGAGCTTCGTAGTTCGTACCCTGGTGGATCCGGTCCCAAAGCCGTGCTAGCCTTCAGTCATCAGAGGGACGTGGGACTCTCTCACCGAGCTCTTGTTCGGTGCCACTACGGCATCGATCTTCATCTAGCTCCAGAGCTGCGGACGAACCGTCCGTTATGTGCGGGAGGAGGGTGGCCTAGTGGAGGAGGACGTACCAATGGCGATGGAGGAGCGTGGGCGACGGCGCGGTGTCATGTCGGCAGCGGCTAGCTGGAGCAGCCGGCGCGCACAAGGACAAAAGATGATGGCCAGGCTCGGGAGACGGGACGGACCATCTAGAAACGGCAGCCCACTTTAGACGTCCGATAAAGATCCGAGGGTGGAAACTATGAGACACGTGGCCGAATAAGAGACAAGATCGTATGGTGCATCGTCAAGTACAGATTTGTATTATTGTAATTCAGCCATCCAAATACAAGGAGCTAGTGCATGAAAACATGAAGTGACCAACCATATTCTCACTGAAGCATAGTATAGAAGCAACATTGCCACATCGGTAACAATAATTAGGTGCGGACCACACCCGGAAAAAAGAAGATAAAGACCTACAGTTTGTTCGCTTGAACTTATCAGCCTGACTTATCAGTTATAGTATAGTGTTTTTCTCTCACGACAAATCAGCTAACAGTACTTTCAGTCATGGCTTATCAACCAAGCGAATAGGACGGCTAGCATGTGGAACTGCATTTTGATGCAATGATGCTGTGAACTACAAGGCCTTTGTCGAACATGTACTTTAGGCCTTCCTGGACCAGTTGATGCGCCCGGCAAAGTAACTCAATCTTGTTAATATGGTTGAATTGCATCGAGGGGGTGTTTAGTTCCTGTGGTGAAAAATTTTTGGGTGTCACGTCGGATGTTTCATGAGATATCAGAAGGGGTATTCGGATACTAATAAAAAAACTAATAAACTGTGAGACAAATTTATTAAGCCTAATTAATCTATCATTAGCACATATTTACTGTAGCACGACATTGTCAAATCATGGATTAATTAGGCTAAAAAATTCGTCTAATAAATTTATCACAATCTTTGTAATTAGTTTTTTTTACATATATTTAATAATCTATGCATATCTCCAAACATCCGATGTGATGGGGTAAAAAAATTACAGGAGGTACTAAACATCCCCTGAGAAAAGGTCCGGCAGTCAGCGTGTACTCCTTCTGTCCAGCATGAACAGTACCAGATCTGATTAGATTAGGTTGGTTTGGTTTGTTATGAAAGGAATAAGTTATATTATTACTTAATAACTATGATGGTAGGATTAGTTTTGATAGGTGCTAATATGTTGATTAATATATGTTTCATGTACTAATTAGGATATTAGTGGTGCTAATTAATATATTTTATTTTAAACTAGATGTATGTCTGTGTGTTCCATCGGGATCATAATTTTTTTTGAATGAACCGCATTACTCAGATGCGGATGCGTAAGCTCCGAGGATTTCGTATTAGACACGGACACGTGTGTCCAGTCTTCGCATTAGAACCGAGTAGGAAGTGGACGAGTGAGCTTCGAGTGAAGTATAATTCATATCGGACGTCATTGGGTAGATGATTACTTTAGAGTCTTTTTAGGTACAGAGAAGAGATTAGTGGTTATTATGACAAAAATAGTATTAGTGCACATTTGTTAGTGTCTAATTAGTTATTATTATTTTTAAATAATAAATATAATTAGTCCACTATTCTCATCACGTCCACTTTCGTCTAACAAACCAAACATAAAAATGGCTAATCTCGTCTATCCCACCAAACGTACGTGGATATACTTATCCCAGTACACGCGCAACAACACAGCGCCGCCGCCGCCTAACTCGCTCGGGCCGCACGAGTTGGCCGCGCCGCCTTCGTCGCTGCCGACGCTCCCTGCGCGCGTGGATGGTTCCTGATCTATAGCGAGGACTGCACAGCAAGGTCACCAATGGGCGTCGCAAGGTTATCCGACTGGTCCTGCGTCGAGGCCGCCGCCATTGCCGTCGTTGCCAGTTTCTAGTGCGTCTGGGCTCAGCGAGGGGAACGTCTTAACAGGCCGTGTCGTTGGGCCTACGCAGCGTGCCAAGGAGGTGCAGCGCCTGGGCTCAGCTGCTCCCTTGGATTGCAGTGAACGGTAGATATGCATCGACAGGGTGAAGTCACGGAGGGCGACGTCAGGTGATCTGATTCCGCCGATGCCACACGAGCTGGCGACGTGGTGCCGCGTGGGCAGGCAGCGGGGCCAGCGTGCGCGGTCTGCGCGGGGCCATGCCCGGGCATCTGGAGGCGAAAGGCACGCGTGGGCGCCGGCAGCACGAGGCTCGGAGGCTGCGCGCGGGCAGCCGGCGCTGGAGCCGCTCAGGCGCGAGGAGCAGGGCCGCACTCTGGCGACTGGAGCTGGTCTGCTGGAGGAATGGCTTGACGTCGCGGACGGCCAGGATGAGCTCAGAGCTCGGCGTAGACGGCGGAGTACCGGCGAGAGGACGGGGACGGACCGACGGTGGGAGACGGCGCAGGCGCAAGCGAAGCAGAGGAGGCATGATACGAGGCGGGATCCTAGACTAGAGTACAATGATAATAATTATATCCTTAACATTACATTCTTGCAATACCTGTTTATTTTACGAATGAATTACTTTGTTTGTTGTTGGCACGGTAAAGTATGTGGATCATTGCAGTACTAGTCTAACATGTACAATCTGACATCATAAAAATTGGTTTGAAATGATCTGGTATTCTGGTGGATTGTTACTATTTTTTATGTATGGGACTGCTCGCATCCACGGATGCACCGGCGATTTGATAAAGTACTGTATCTTAGAGAACTTTTGTCTTGACAGGGCCTCTCGGTATCTTGTTGAGCACAGTGGAGTCAACCTTCTTGTAGAATTTCTTGAGGTCTTCATGGCCCTTGGCCACAAGATGGTCCACTTCTGTTTCGTATCTTTCGTATAATGCCGGTAAAGTCAGAGCACACAAAAATCCTAGTCAAAAAAGTCATGACAAATCGTCAGAATATATATGAGTACATATGGACAAGCTGTTCTTTTTTTTGCATGCTGTTATGCCTTTGTCCCTTTGCTGATGCGTCTCTTTGTGCATCCTCTTTATATACTTACCAACATATAACAGTGTGGTGAAGCTGCAAGTATCGCCAAGTATTGCCAGTATCCACAGAGACCCAATCACCTTATATCCCAGTAATAAAGAAACAAAAGCAATATTGAGTGAGTTCACAGAGCTGGATGTTGGCAGAAATAAATGACACATAGGCTATTTTGTAAACTTCATATGCTTAACGAATTTTCTCTAATCAGATCGAAGGTTGAGATTGCTTTATGCCACTGAACGACTTCGACATCAGTTTATATTTCTCTGTTGAGTTTTCAGAACTTTAAGTCAGCAAAGCTCTAAAATCTATGCGTGACAACAACGTGACTGTCATAGGACTTGGTGATACATACTATTGGACACAGATCGAAGAAGTAAATCATACTTACCATGAGGAACTTCTTGAGATCCTTCCCGCATGCAACGTCATACAGGATTGACACAAAGTGAGCCAGTTTGTAGTGGATGGTCTGTGCAACTTCTCTGAACGCTTGTTCAGAAACGATCACCTCTGGGATCTGTGGAGGCGGCCTGCAAAAACCGAGAGGTTAATTGAGATGTTTTTAAACTTGTTATCATCCCTTTATGTAGCTAAAAAACTTTAGACACCATGGCAACGCAACCTGTCAAACAGAGGCGCGGCTTTCGACCAAATGAAGAGCAGAAGCATCCCAAGCAGTGCAATGTGGCAAAGGAGCGTTACTACGTTGTACTCCACCACGTCGAACAGGAACCAGACCAATGTTGCCCCCGCGAGGATCCCTGCTGACAAGTTTCTGTTCCTCCATAGCAGGACGTCCGAAACTGCAAACCGAAAAGAGTTCAGAGATCATAGTGGAGCCGATTCAGTCAGGCACCAACAGCGCCTGAAACGCTGCTGAGACATGAGAGTTTTCAGAAAAAATGCTACTGCTACTAGCAAAGCATTGCACCTTTCCGCCCACCGAGTAGCTCATCAAATGATTTGCGCCTATGAAATACTAGCTTTGTCGTCGGTGCATCGTCGTCGGAAGAATCGGTCTGAACATGAGGAAGCTTGGTTTGAGACATCTGAGAAATTCCTGCTGCGTTTGGTAGTAACTCGTCTGATCACGATGACAGCTCTTGGCCTTATAAGCCGCCAGGTAACTAGGACAGGAATACAGGATATAGGATCTTGGCATGAGAAGGCAAGGATGGCTTTGTGCTGGGGGGTACAGGGGAATGAACGAATATGGGGCAAGGATTGCTTCAGCAGGAGGTATTCCAACAGCTCAGGGATTCCTTCATACAGCCTTGAAGCCACATACAGTTGTCGCAAAAAAGATTTTTTTTTTTGATGAAACAGGAGGGGTGAAAAACCCGTCGCAAAAAAGATTCACTGCAAGTATCTTGCATCTGGGGCTTGTTTATTGTTGTGAATTTCAGCAAATGCAGCATCTTTATCTTTTTACAACTGCTTTAATTGGAGAAGAAATCCTTTTCATGGGTTAGCCTTATGGTAAAAGGCAAGATGTTTTTTAACCTGATTGCTGAATGAACTTTGTTTGGTTTAGTTTTCAGATTGTACAGTCTTCATCTGTGTTCTGGCGTCTAGGACCAGATGCTTCGTGAACCTGAAGACCTGTCACTGTGATGCGAGATAGCTGAGAGGGAAGTGCCTCTGCCACTACAGAAAGGTTGGCCTAATGGAACGGGCATTAGCATTTGTTTTAATATACTACCCAACAAGAGAAAGAATGCATGGGCATTAGCTTGTTTGGTGAGTTGACTTTGGGGCCTATGAGTATATAGTATAATTTCACCGGACACTGCCCTATTTGCTTCGCTGAAAAGCCAGACTGAAAAGTATTGTTCGCTGATCTGTCGTGAGAGAAAAATATTGTACTATAGCTATAGCTGATAAGTTCAAGCGAACTTTAGAGCCTATTTTGGCTTGTGTATGTAGCACGCTAGCAGGCAGCAAGCACCACTGCAGCAGCAGCAGCATAGCACAATGTTGGGTGGGGGGAGTTAAGTGGCAATTTTATTAATCAACTAAATAGGAAGAAATAAAATCTCTCCTGCATCTACCCGAAATGGTCTGGAGATATATTTTCAGCTAGTTGTGCAGTGCCACTATGCAAGCTTCGCCCTGCCCTGAACACTCAACCACTTTTTATCTTTCACTTTTACCAGATGTTTTATGGTGTTCTCTTTGCTTTGCAAAGCAACTAAATTAACTGCCAAAGTAAAACGTCTTTTGTTCATACTTTAACCAGCTCAACTGTCTATCTGATCTAATCAGCAGAATGAGCAGCGCAATTCAGTATAACAAACCTTATCTTGGCCGATCCACCAACCCTACTTTTGGCCATGGTCCGACACACCCGTAGTGCGTGCCGTTTTGTTATGCGCTCAGTTGAGTTGCTCTCGGCGCCATGTTTCCTGCACCAACCAAGAATTTCCCTCCTCTCTCTTTCTGTTCGAGTAGTGCAGCGGCAACAATCATGTCATGCTCATGCACATCATCCTGTCCTGTCCTCCCTCCCTAGTGGCGCATACTCCTGCACTTGTGCTCCTCACAAATCAATCTGCGTTGCACACTTGTCCTGCACTAGCAGTGCGACTGTCTGCCGCCATGCATTGCCACTGCACAGAGCACAGATTCCAACTCGACGACCTGCCTATAAATGCCGCCGGTGTCTCTCCGGTCGCTCGCACCACACCACCATCCACGCACTAGTAGTAAGGTAGCTACTGATCGTCGTCGATCGAGCTCGATCTCTCGAAGTCCGAAGCAGCTAGCTAGCAGCCATGGCGACGAAGCCTGCGCAGGTGCTGCTGGCGGCGCTCGCTGCCTGGGCGGTGGTCCTGCTGCTGCTGTGCGCCGCCGCGCCGCGGGGCGCCGACGCGGCGACGGCGTGCGACGCCACGCAGCTGACCCCGTGCGCGGGCGCCATCATCGGCAACTCGCCGCCCACCGCGGCGTGCTGCAGCAGGCTCAAGGAGCAGCAGCCGTGCCTGTGCACGTACGCGCGCGACCCCAATCTGCAGCGCTACGTCAACTCGCCCAACGGCAAGAATGCCATGGCCACGTGCAAGGTGCCCATGCCGTCGTGCTAACTTCGTTCCTTCTGTTAGCGCCGCCGCCGCGTACGTGACGTACCTGTGTCAACACGTAGCTTGGCCCACCGGACAGGGACGACAGAGCTAGTGTTGCGTCGATTTCTGTTTCCGTACGTACGTACTTGGATCGTGCCGTGTATGCGTACTCCGTTGTGGTGTTGCTGTATGTACTCGATCCGCTGCCTGTATCTACCGAGCTCTTCGGACAGATACGCGTGCGTGTATGAATAAATGATGTAATAATGACGTGTGTGTCTCTCTCTCTATATATATACACTATTGACGACTACTCCCTGTCTTAAATTATTTGTCGCTATGATTGCATGCCGGACAAACTTTTAAGATTAACTAGATTTATAGAAAATATTAGCAACATTTAGATCCTCAAATAAGTTTGTTATGAAAATAAATTTAGCGACCTATCTAACGATACTAATTACGTATTATAAATATTAATATTAATATCATTTATATATTTGATTAAAGTTAAGCACGTTTAACTTCTCAGAAAACGAGAATAACAATTAAAAAGGATGGAGGAAGTACGCAGTGATAAAAGTAGCGCTAAAAATCTCTGAAACAATGTGCAAATGAATAGTGTGCAAAATTTCCTCTATCCAATGGACATATTATTACTGACCGAGCGTACTATTACTCGAGGGCATTCTAAACATATTAAGAAGCGAACGAGCTTGTAGCTAGCACTTTCAGGTCCTCGTTCGACTCTTTTTTAGAGCGAAGTTAGACTACTTAAAAGATCCCTTCGCTAGGAAAGCCATAGTTCGGCGATTTTCTCGGTCAATGAAGTTGAGTTCTTCTACCTTAATAGCAAATAGCAATACGCTGGAAGATATCAGAGATTTTTTAAAGAGTTTGGAAAACTACTTTCTATACCGGTTTTTGATACAACTCTAACAGAAGAGCTATCCATGTAATCTATACTTAGTATCTTGGGAAGAAAAGAGAGTCCAACAACTATTATATCTGGCTTTCCAAAATAGCAAGCCATCTATCTCAGAGTTCTCATATGCTAAATATAGCTTGCATGTGCCGCTACCTCACCGTATTAGAAAGACTGTTGGAGTTTTCTATTTTTTGGTGGAGGGTTCTATTTTAGAGATTGGCTAAATCTAAATCATGGTTTATCCATATATTTTTTACCATCTTTCTCGGAAAACCCTCAAATCCTTTTCATCCTGTACTTCCCACAAGATGAGCATGATGAGGGAGCCTATCACTTTCTGGAGGACCCTGATGTGGTTGCCATCGGTGTCCACTCCTTCAGCATTTTCATCATCGTCAGCTTCAAAGCAGCGGTGAAAATCGATTAAAATTTTAGAAAATACCCATGCCCATGCTCGTCACCGTGCCCTTGCCGGTTCCATTATGAATACATTATTACTCCCTCCGTTCCAAATTATAAGTCACTTTGACTTTTTTTGGTTCATCAATGTTGATATGTATCTAAATATATTATTTATCTAGATGCATAGTAAAATAGATGTAATAAAAAGTCGAAGTGACATATAACTTGGAACGGAGGGAGTACTAGGTATATTCTTTTAATAGAACTGATGGTAAAAATATCATTGACAAAAACAATTTCTGTAGTAATGGTTCACCAATCGAACACATTATTAGTAGGTCCATCCTTTCTTACTAGCCAAGGATAGTTTTA
This sequence comes from Saccharum spontaneum, assembly GCA_022457205.1. Classification (NCBI taxonomy): domain Eukaryota; kingdom Viridiplantae; phylum Streptophyta; class Magnoliopsida; order Poales; family Poaceae; genus Saccharum; species Saccharum spontaneum. Next base: position 53,150,043 of record CM039611.1, read on the forward strand.
ATTTGTGATGAAGTTTGCATATGCTTTACCTTTGTTTAGGACAATTTATAGCTTTATTGGTTTATAATTTACAATATTCAAGATTCATACAATTCTGAAGGGAAAAAACTAAACATACATTTTTGAAGGAAAAAAACAAAGATACATGAGTTTTTTTATAATGAGGAAGCATTTTACTGACTCAAGATAATTACATCGAGTTGATACAGCCACCTTGAGGTCACTTCCGACCTCTGCATTAAAGCACACGGGCTATAGAAAATTGTTTTCTTGACAGATACAAACACTCTAGCGACTATTAATATGTAGACTAGACCGCCACCTTATGTGCTTGGTTAAAAATTTTCTTTGAACACACGCTCTAATTGTTGCCATGCCGCTATGATCAAATCATGTGAATGAGAATAACACAAGTACGGAGCCAGTAGATACATGAGTTAGCTAAACTTGATTTGGCTGCATCAAGAATCTACATAAGGATGAACCAAAAGTGAAGGGGGTGTTTTTAATAATATTTGTTATTCAAATTTTAATAAAAACAATATGTTCAAGTATTAAAAAATATAATCCATCACAATACTAAAAATGCATTGAGTAGTAAAACACACATTTCTTTCTATAAAATCCAAATGAATATATTTTTAGGTAAGTCTATTTTTTAACCTCCAACATATATGACAATATGATTTTCAACCTTAAACCATAAATCCAGACATCGGGTATCCTCAAACTATCAGAATCACGAATTTGGTCCTCTAGCTTGTTTCTACTTAAAAAATATAACATGGTTTAACGTATAAAAATTCATGACTTTTTTTTTAAAAAAATAAAACTAATACGACTATGGGCGATGTCGAAATGCTGATCCCTGATCACGTCAGTCACTCTGTTCTGACGATCCGACGCTTGGACATCGACAGAGAGGAAGAGGCATGCATGCCAGCTTTTGGCCTCTTTCTTGCCGTCCAAAAAAGATGGCCCTGAGCTTTGGGTGCGCATGCTTGACCTTCTACTACGTGTAACACTGCAGCGGACGCCGCTGAGACTTTGCTGAATGCTGACCAGCTTTTGCCATCCCTTCATGGTCATCAGTTCAGGTTCAGCACGCTCATCATCATGATGCCCGCCTCCCTTCGTTCTACTAACCCAACCCACTACGCTCTCTAGAAAAAAACGAGTCTTGGGGCCTGTTTAGATGCGAAAAATTTAGCAAAATAGACACTGTAGCGTTTTCGTTGTTATTTAGCAATTAGTGTCCAATCATAGTCTAATTAGGTTTAAAAGATTTGTCTCGTGGATTTCGTCTAAACTGTGTAATTAGTTTTATTTTTTATTTATATTTAATGCTTCATGCGTCCAAAGATTCGATGTGATAGGGAATGTGAAAAATTTTGCAAAATTCTTGGGGAACTAAACTGGGCCTTGTTCATACCGAGAAAAACTGAAAAAAGATGTAGCACGTCACCCCTGCCCCCGTACGTTTGATGCTCCGCGCGTTGAATTCTTGGTAGCTAGCTAGTCCCTGCACATGGATGCGCAACAGTGAGCTCGATCGAGCTGTAGTGGAGCACCGCTGGAGCTGTGCTGTGCTGTGTGTCAGCCGCCCAATGCATGCTTGGTGCTTCCGCGATAGAGTGTGCACTAATCCCGTTGCTCACGTACCAAACTTGACCGGTGCTCCTCATCACCTACTTCAGGGCCTATAAATACACGCCATGGATCACTCTCCATTCTCAACACACACACTGACACACAACACATCAAAACGTACGTTCTTCTCGCTCTCACCTGCAGGGTGTCCGAGTCCAAGCAAGCATGGCAGCAGCGAGCAGGGCGTCTCTGGTGCTGTTCCTGCTGGTGGCGAGCGCGGTGCTGAGCCTGCTGGCCCCGGTGGCGAGCGCGGCGACGTGCGCACCGACGCAGCTGACCCCGTGCGCGCCGGCCATCGTGGGGAACGCGGCGCCGACCGCGGCGTGCTGCGCGAGGCTCAAGGCGCACCCGGCGAGCTGCTTCTGCCAGTACAAGAAGAACCCCAACATGCAGCGCTACGTCAACTCCCCCAACGCCAAGAAGGTCTTCGCCGCCTGCAAGGTGCCCCTGCCCAAGTGCTGAAGACCTGAAGTGCATGCCCCAGTGCCCAGTCCGTTCCTTGTCGCCGTCGACCTCGACCTCGCCGGCACGCACTCTCGTGTATGGTTACTTCTGTATACTTGGCTGAGTTTAGTATTGCTTTGAGAATAAACGGAGACGTAGTACTTCAGTGCTTCGTAGTTGGTACAGTGTGAGTTCTGCTCTGCAGACTTGATATGTCATGTATTTGTACGTATCACGTATACTATGTATGATGTTACAGAACGAATAAAAGTGTTGCCACTTCTGAGTTGTCTTTGGACAACATCTCCAATGCCAATTGTGATATCAGAAATGTCTCCCAACGTAGTAGTGACTTTCCCCCCTTCTGAATTTTGTCGAAAACCAAATCTTTTGACTGAAACCACTAGCCATGCGTTCATCGTTCTCATGTTTCGAGCACAGCTACAGTCTCTGTCCGAAAGCCGTGATTCCGACAACACTAAGACAATGCATGAAAGCAACGTGCCGCACTGCCGCGAGTGGGAAACTAGCAACCACGAAACGTGGTGCTTCACCAGATTGACTGAGATCAAAGAATGACCCCCAAAACGTACATGACAGAACTGTTCCAACAAAGAAAAAACAACACATCTCTAATTCTTTTTTAGGGGAACTACGGATACAACTATACAAGATGCCGGCCTGAACTGTTGTAGCATTTGTGACCATAGGAATTTGAGACTAGAGAGGATTTTTAACAGAACGTTATCCTACATAAGCAAGTGGATTACAGTTACAGGCCTCTGATTCTCAATCAGGAGCAGCACTCATCCATGTACCACTCTGCTCAATTTTAAAGTGATTAACACTACAGTCAACTCAGTACTTGGTGAAGTTCTAGTTGCATGGTACAACATACTGATAGATTAAATCTGAAGTTTTCAACACAAGAGACTTTGTGGTGGAACCTGCAGATCATTTGTCTGGCTTTCTAACATTTCTACTACTCTAGTCATTGATGGCCGGTTGTTAGGCTGCAACTGTATGCACCACAATCCCACTACTATCAACTTTCTGACAAGCTCTGAATCAACACTGATCTCACCAGCATTGACACAGTATTCCTCCAAATGTTCATAAACCCATTGAGGAAAATATTTGGTACTGGCCTCTGAACTCTCATGGATATTCTTCCTTGCTCCAACCATCTCAAGGACCACCATTCCAAAACTATATACATCAGATTTGCTGCTGACCTCTCCAAATTGCTTCGAAAAGACCTCTGGTGCGATGTAGCCTATTGTTCCCCTGGCACCGTCGATAGAGATGATGCTCTCTTTTTTCACGCACAATTTTGCCAATCCGAAGTCAGAGATTTTTGGACAGAAATCTTGGTCCAGTAGGATATTGTGTGGTTTAATATCAAAATGCACGATACGAGTATTGCACCCTCGATGAAGATATTCAAGTCTACGAGCAATGCCAACTGTGATATCGAACAATGTCTCCCAACTTATTAAGTTTTTCCCTTCACAGTTCTGTCCGGAAGCAAATCTTTCGAGTGAACCATTAGGCATGTACTCATAGATAAGAGCTCTTTTTGATCCTTCGAGACAGTAGCCCAACAAAGTCACAACATTAACACGAGAAGTTCTCATGATGCTCGCTACCTCATTCATAAACTCTTGGCCATCATCTTTGGAACTATTGAGAAGCTTCACTGCTATGAGACGGCCACTCGACAGGTTTCCCTTGTAAACGGTTCCAAAGCCACCTTGGCCTAGCTTTTCAGCAAAGGATTTGGTCGTTCTTTTGACTTCTGAATAAGTATATCTTGTGGGGGACTGGGCTTCATGCTTTCGTAAGAATGATTCAATGCTCGGAGTGTGTTTAGATCCCCTTTTGCAGGACATCAAGCCGTGAAATTTCTTACGGCGACACAGAACACACATTACAAATAGCAGCGACAGTAGAATCGCACCTGAAACGGCGGACACTATATCTGCAAGGAACATACAGCATAAAAGTCATAACATGTGCCATAAATTGATCTTAAAATCCCATTAGTGTAAATAAGCAATGCTAAAACTGGAAATGGATCGTCATACAAAGTGCACAGAAGAACTAAGCGAGAAAATCATGAAGCTGACTTGTTGTGAACTTCTTGTGAAACAATATAATCTAATGTTTACTTTTTTAAACCAGTGCATTGGACCAAAAAGAAATGAGGTTGATAACCAAAATGGAAGCAAACTAAAGATACAACATAACGAGAACTAGTGTAGTTGCATTCAAAATTGTCGCAAAAATTAGTCATCTTACTCTTACTAATTAGAAAGCCCCAAGGAACCTCATGTTAATCCTCACAGTCACGGTAGGAAAAAGATGTCATAAAGATCGGAAACACACACCCATCTATTTAGTATACTATAATCATCATTAACAATAATAGCCATGTATCAATTTTTTTCTTTCTAAAAACTATTCGTCTCCCATTATAAAAATAGTGTTAAGCAACTCATAATTCTTAATTTAGATTACCTAAAGTAAAACTCTAATCATCAACTAAATTATCCACTTATGCCATCAAGAAGAATAATATAACATAATCCTCTAAATTGGAATCTAAATGACCACATGCACTACTATTAAAAATAACCTAAAAGTGATCCTAAGAGCCTGTTTGGTAGAGCTCCATCTAATTATCATTCTCTATGGAAACTGATTCTCCGAGAGAAGTGGTTCTGTGGCTGAGAATGATTCTCTTTGATTCTTTACCATAAACTCTCAAAATCACGATGAAGAATCACTTCACCGAATCAGGAGAAACTACTTTTTTCATCTCTCAGCCTTTAGTTCATTTTAGAGAATCACTTCACAGAATTAGCAGAAAATTCTCTCTGACAAGCTATTTCTCAATAGAGAATCAACTCTGGGAGCTCTGCCAAACATGGCTTAAGTCTAAATTATTTATATCTATCATTTAAAAAAATATCAATACTTTATATACTTCTAATTTTCTAAAGTACTAAATTATTTGGTTGTTAATATAAAAATAACTAAAGACATAAAAAGTAACCCCTAAATTTATATCTAAGTTGTTGCATCCATCATTGAAAAGTATTGAAAATTACTTCTATATATGCTTCTAAATCACTCACTTATCATTGTGAGTACGGGAAATTCTAACTCAAGGTATGCGTGCACGACGTGTGTCACTATACAAACAATATTCATATATATACTAACATAAATCAATGAGCATATCGCTTTATAAGGCAAATACGTAGTTGAAGCTAAGGTTTCAGCTTAACACATGTTGAATAGGAAGGAGCGATGGAAAGAGAAAAATTATGAGTGAGGATGGAAAAATATACAAAGTGATTGGTAACTAAACTCTATCACAACTAAATAAAGATAGGAAATTATCTGTATGAGTATTTTGTGTAATAGGAACACATGAGAGAGTGTCAATTATGAACACACGTCAAATACACACGAGGTGCAACGTAAATGAGAAAAATATGATGTGAATGAATATATAGTATACAAAGTAATTGTAACTAAAGCCTATCACAACAAGATAAAGAAAGAGAGAAACTATCTGTTGGTATTGTGTTAGAATATGGACATACGCGAGACAGTTTCAACTAAAAAATATGGCTAACACACACGGAAGTGAGATGTAACGGGCACAAGTATGAATTCGGATGAAAAAATATATAGAGCAATTGATAATAAAGTTTATCATGACTGGATGAATATAAGAATTTATCTAGACGAGTATTATGTTATAATATATAAGCAAACAAGAAAAAACAAAGATAAAAATTAATTTTAGTCAGTCATGGGTCCTAAATTTTTATACAAATTTCTAATGCATATATCTCTTATAAAGTTCATGGTGCGTGCGTGACACGAATTGTAAAACATAATAATAGGGTGGGAATTGTCAAGGAGTACCACTACAGGGAGTTCGTCTTACATGCTTTGATTTCCTTCTTTGAGCCTGGAAATCCTGCAAACGTGAAAATTGACCTTGTTAAATTATAGTCAAAATATTGTAATAACTAGGTAAGTTTTTTTCAACAACAAAAAAAGTGAAGGAAACTATGTCACATCACACCGGTGCCGGAACATTATACTGCAAGGGATCAGAAGTTACTAAAAAGTGGATTTTGTATGGAAAGGTAGAGACGAAAGTAAGCTCAATGACACATTTTAATTAGACCAAGTCTTCCCACTTCGGTTTTATTTTTTTAATATATCGTCAGGTTTTATTTTTAAATATCGCGACTAGCATTAGCATATCATATAAGAAACTCAAGTGAAAACTCGCGTTAACTGCACGCTCAAACACAGATAATGTTGTGCGAGTGATATAGGCCCTATTTACTGCACACTCAAACACAGATAAAGTTGTGCGAGTGATCCAGGGCTTGTTTAGATCCGCTCCTAACTTTAAGATTTCTAAACTTTAGAGCTAAAGTCTCCAAATAAGTGGTCTAAAGTTAGCTCTAAACTTTAGCTTATCTCACCTAAAAAATTTAGATCTCAACTCAAACTGAGCTAAAGTGCTCTAATGCTACTGTCAGGTCGTCTAGGTGGCTTCTTTTGTACTCCTACTCCATAATCAAAGGTACTGATGGAGCTGTGCAAACAGGTATGACGGTTAAGACAGCAATACAATTTTGCTGTGTTCACAATAACGATAGTCTCAATTGAGAATCTAATATATAATTGTTATGTAATATATAAAGACTGCTACATAAGGAAATCATGTTCTTAATAAATATCTTTTTTTTCAAAATAGGTTTTTATCCAATCATGTATCATGTATCTTCTCTCCTATCATCCATGTATCACATCTCTTCTTGTCTTGGTTAACATGTAGAAATAGTTTTTGTATAAGAAATTATTTCTCCTCTCCTCTCTCTCTCTCTCTCTTAATTCTAATATAATATCACATCATTTTTTAATTAGCGCTCTAATTAATAGTCGTAGAAATCATCCTAGTTTTTTTGGACTCTGCTAGTAAACGGAGAGCAGACATGGCAATGAGAAAATCCAAAGGACCGACCCTGGCGGCGACGCACGAACAGGCGCCGAAGAACACGGACATCGCCCACCCAGGCAGCCTGGAGTGTGCCGCCCCGATCTCCAGGGTCAGAGTCGCCGTCTCGCACTCTCGCATAGGCGGTGCGGCGAGGCCGAGGAGCGCCACGGGCGGCAACGCGCATCCCATCACTCGTAGTCGTACTACTGGATCGACACCTACGACCGCGCCAACGGAGGCGACGATGAGGACACATTCCGATCCCGAGCTGCTGACGCGGCCGTTAGAGCACAGGCAGCCGACGAATTCGCCGCCCCCGCTGTAACTGCACCACCCCTTGGACTGCTTGCACATGAAGCACGGCCCCGCGTTTGGGTCCCACGTCAACTGGAACCCCTGCTTCAGCACCTGCCCGAACCCGTCGCTGCTCAGCCGCGCGTCGTACTCGGGTCTCGTGAGCGAGTTTCTCAGCACCCCCGGGGCCACTGCGCCTGCGGCCTCACGTCGGACTCCGTCTCCACGTAAGAGTAAGACACTCCGTCCAGGGTCCGGATGCCGCTGCAGTTGATCGGGGAGAGGGCCGCTGGCGGCGGAGGGATCTGTGCCGTGAAGGCGCAGTCGAAGAAGAAGACGAGGTTGTCGTTGGAGGTGCTCGACAGTTGCAGCCATGCCTCCCGCGGCACGGTGACGTTGTGCGTCACCCTCAGGCAGTCCCCGCCGCTGGCTAGCACGTCGGCGTCCGCGACCGTGACGGTGTGGTTGTCGTAGTTGATGTCCAGCACAGTGTAGCTGTCGCCGTTGAGCCGCAGGGTCGCGCGCCCGCCCTCGCAGGCGATCCCCATGCCGGGGTACCGGTCCTCGCAGATGGAGGAGCTCGCGTTCCAGTCGATAGCAGCGGTGCCATTGGTGAGGAAGAACGGGTAGCGCACGTCGACGCCGTTGCCGCAGACGAGGGGCGGCTGGCATAGGCCAGAGTTGGAGTAGTAATTCTGGCCGGAGGTGCGCTCACCGGCGTAAGCGGCTAGGCAGACAACGAAGAGGAAGCTCAAGTGGAGAGGCATGGTAGAGAGTAATCAACTTGCAAACGGAGCTTATGGTCCGCTCGGGTCTTGACAAGGGAGCAGTCAATCAGCCCAGCTTGTACTGGTCAACACTCAACGATTTGAACAATTTCACCTAGTCAAACTATCTCTAATTTCATCATCTTTTTTTTAAAAGTACTAACACTTAAAATATTAAATTGGTATCATTACGTTCGTGCTATTTTCTATCTACTATCAAATTTACAACAGATCTAGAATTACGTTATTTTTGGAACAGGGGATGTTCCATTTTAATCGCTTGTCTCATGCATTGTACTATTATTCATTCTAATTTTGATATGTTGTCTTGAGATTAGCAACAAACTTTAAGTTTTCTTCATGACTGGAGCAATCCGGGTGGGGCCGGCATAGGCAGACCCACCAACAGGGCGAGGCAGGGCAGTTCCTCTAGCGAGAACCTCCACTACCCCTCTCTTCTCCCACCGTGTGAGCAGAGGAGTAGAGATTGAAGACGACTCAGACTATTCGCACTCATGAACTTCTATATCCATCCTCTAAAAGGAATATTCCATTCTAGTCACCACAAAATATACAGTTTTCCCGCACTCATCCCTCCTCTATATCATCCTCCATCCACTGTGGGCCCACTTATCACTTTATCTAAATATATCCATGTGGGATCTAGTTTTGAAGAATTTATTGAAACAAATTTAATAGTGCAATCGGAATTTAATTTGGCTTTTTGGTTTGTGAGTTATAACATTTTTTTTGTTAATAGCAGCGCGGGGCCCGCGTCTGTCCTCTCCTCTCTCTCTATACCGTGCAGTCTCTGCCGCTGCTGGGGTCCGGCACAGGGCTGGTTCGGACGTCCGCCACAGGTAAGGTAGTCCGGCATATTTGGCGTGAGCAGATGGATAGAGGATTCTTTACCGTTCCCCGTTGCAGCTGTTTTTTTGCCTGGCTGATACTCTATCAAGTTTAGCGGACACCCTTACCGTACCGAGTGCGGACGGTCTCAGTATCTCGGTCCATCTGGGCTTTGAAACTTTTTTTTATGATTACACAGTACAACGCTAACGTTCATGATGTATGTATACTCATCCTATAAATACACGTAAATCCTTCTCCGTGAGCGCCTTCGAATAATATCTAGTGCGACTGAGATGGTCATGCATGTGCATGCGGACGGTGTTGCACCAGCAGCATTGTGCGGCACCACCGCGTAGAATGTTTTTGCAATCTGATTCCCGATCTGTGCAAGAACTTACGTCCTAGGCTCTCTCGTTTTCGTTGCCCGATCTGTGAGAGAACGTTGACTAGCAGATTGACCGTTGACCCCAAGTCCCCAACGTGGCAACGTCAAGGCCACTGAGGCGTACTCGCGCTGGACCTGTCAGGCCGGAGAGCTACCAAACTAGTGCCGACGTGTTGACCGAGCCCTTGGAGTGGATCGACAAGCGCCCCGGGTGATGTCCTGCTGAGGAGTCGCTTCGCAAGGGCGAGATCCATCAGTTTTCGTCGTACATTGGCGAAGGGGAACCCCAGAGGATTTAAGTAAATACCCTGGCAGCGAGTCCAGCCTCCGGCGACGGACCCGAAGATGGCGCCGAAGAAGCACACGGACTTCGCCGTCCCTTTCCGGCTTTCTGCGGGCCACCCAAGCAACCTCGACCCTCGTACGCCTCCCCGATCTCCGAGTCAGGCCGTCGGGGTCGCCGAAGCGGCGACGCCTCATGAGTAGCACCAACGCGACGCGCCTACAGCTCCCGGCCGTCGAGTTGTACGACTGGATCGACACCTACGAGTCTAGGATCCAGCCAACGAACCGTGACCAGAACCAGCGAGGGACGATGAGGAATTAACTCTGTGTACGAGACTTACCACAATCCAGGCTGTGCACACTTCCGTCGGAGCACAAGCAGCCCATGAACTCGCCGATCAGGTTGTAGCTGCACTGCCCGCTGGACTTCTCGCAGAAGTAGCAGGACCCGGCGCTGGGGTCCCAGGTCAGCTGGAACCCCTGCTTCAGCAGCTGCCCGTACCCGTCGCTGTTCAGACGCGAGAGGTAATCTTCATCAGGGTTCAGGAGCCGGTCCTTGAGCACCGGCGCGACGACCGGCTGCTTGCACGCGCGCGGCCACTCGTCCTGCAGCCTCATGTCCGGCTGCACCAACACGAAAGACGGCCTGTCCCGTTCCAGCAGGAAGCTGCTGCAGTTGATCCGGGGCACGACCGCCGGCGGCGCAGGGGTCTCTGCCGTGAAGACGCAGTCGTAGAAGAAGATGAGGTTGTCGTTGGCGGTGTCCGACAGGTTGAGCCACGTCTCCGGCGGCACGGTGACGTTGTGCGACACCCTCGGGCAGTCGTCCCCGCCGCCGCCGCCGCTGGCGACTAGCACGTCGGCGTCGGCGACCGTCACGGTGTGTTTGTCGTAGTCGATGCCCAGCACGGTGTAGTTGTCGCGCCCGAGCTTCTGCGTCGCGCGGCCGCCCTCGCAGGCGATCGCCATGCCGGGGTACCCGCAGTAGGACTTGGCGTAGGCGGTGTCGCCTTCGACGACGGCGTAGGTGGCGTTGGCGAGGAAGAACGGGTACCGCACGTCGACGGTGTCGCCGCCGCGGAAGGAGGACTTCTGGCACGCGCCGGGGTTGTAGTGCGCGGCCTCATCGGCGACCGCGACCGCGGTAAGGGAGAGGGAGCCGCCCGCGGCGACGGCGATGAGGACGAAGAGGCAGAGCACCGGCATCGCGGGGATGAGGACTGCGAAGCAGGAATTGAGTTGTCAACGGACCCGTTCAACGATTGCCCGCCGAGAATTCATCGGGATGGTGGTGTTAGGCTATCCGCACTCATGTACCTCTATATTTATCCTCTATACGTTCTAGTCAGCAAAGATTCTCTCCTCTATACTTAATTCTTCCGGATCCATCCATTCTCTATATCATCCTCTATCTACTCTATTCATTGTGAGACCCACTTGTCACTTTATCTAAATATATCCATGTGTGATCTGGTTTCGAAGGATTTATTGAGACGAATTTAATGGTGCAATTGAAATTTAATTTGGATTTTTGGTTCGTGAGTTATAGCATTTTTTTCTTTTGTTTAGCTAGTGGGGCCCGTCACTGCCCACTACAGAGTAAGCACTGTACTACTCTAAATATAGAGTGAGAGAAAGAATAGAGTATCGTTTTAAAGTACCTAGTGCAACAGTTTTTACTCTATATTCATACTCTAAAGCTTTAGAGTATCCTTTAGAGTATGCCACTGCGGCTAGTCTTATGATTTTTCCAGGGCTCCTTTGCCTAAGGGCACCTTTGGTTCTCCGGTCGATGACCATGACTAGATATTAAAAATAGGGACTAAATTATACTAGTCCCTTATTCCGTAAGGTTCAAGGGACTTAAAATAACCATTAAAACAGATGAATAAAGACCAAAATACCCCCATCACGTATGGTCTCCACGTAATAAAGAGAAGAGAGGGAGGGGCACGTGATGTCAACTTGGTCTATTATAGTCAAAAAAACCTCACCCAAAGAGATTACAGTACACTAGTCTCTAATTTCTCCAATAGTCCCTCCTGTTTGGTTAAAAGGAACTAGAATTTAGTCAGTCTATAAACCCAAGGAACCAAACAGGCCCTAAGACCAGTGTCAGTGGGGGCTTTCATGTCCTATTTTCTAACACATCCTATTTAGAAACAGTGCAGAAGAGTTTTGTCCCCATGAAACTCTCCATGCTCCCATAAAACTCTTATCATCTATCTTCATTAATATGATGTCACATCAACATATTTAATGCCTACAAAATTCTAACGAAATCTCATTGAGACTGGCCTAAGGGCAAATACATTGCTACGTAATCTTGAGAAGATCTAACAGACAACTCACAATAGGTTGTCTTGTAAGTTGTCTCATACTAATATATGATTCCTAAAATTATGCATCGGCCAAATAAATGCTATGATCATTTACATCACAACTTTGCAGCTTACTTATTACGCCATTGAGTTGTGTAGACATTATTATTATACAAGAATAAAATATGCTAAATTACTATGCCAAATTAACAATCTTTCATTCTCTCTCAGAATGCATCAGAAATTCCGAAGTACTCATGCCAAAAGTCAATCACAAGTAATAGATGGTTTTCATATGACATGCAAAGCTAATCTGTAGATTAATGTAATTTTCTGGGAAACGTTGAATACGTACCATTCCTTATTTTTGATTGAACTGTCGAGGCGCGGGACCAAAAGGCGAGAGAAAAACACTGCTGGTTTCTGCCTTGTCTGTTTCGCCGGGGCTGCTCTCACCTGAATGGATTCATCGTCTGGCGTGCCGATTGGATTTTCACTCTTCGCATGGTCTACACAGTTAAGGCTATGTTTAGTTTTCAAAAAATTTTAAGATTCTCCGTCACATTAAATATTTAAATATATGTATGGAACATTAAATATTTGGACATATACATCGAATGTTTTCACTCTTCGTTTTTAATTATTCTTACCTTTCGCACTCTTTTT
>CM039611.1:53162841-53181152 GCA_022457205.1 Saccharum spontaneum
AACAACAGTCGCCTGGAACTATTCTTCTTGTGTAAGGTTCTCTACGAGCACATCTACATTATCAACCATAGCCACCATCTTTGGGGTATAACCCTTCTCCACAACAACTTCGAAGCACCTAACACTAGAACTCTTCACAACCTCTATATAGTTCTTCCATTCATCGTGACATAACAAAGACATCAACACATAATGTGCTTTTTCTTTCCCCACAGTCAAACTGACCTCTCAATCTTAGTGGCCATCCAAATTTATCATGACAGTGCCTAACCAAAGCATCAAAGGTAGGAGGTCTACTAAAGAACTCAACATGTTCTTGCATGCTTTCAAACTCCCCATTTTCTTTAACTTTGCCACCATGAAAGAATCGCACTAACCGATCCATCTACAAAATATGAACCGAACATATCAACACCGATAACAACTACACATTTACTAACCCCTACTATCTCACGGTGAAAACTTGACAATTGCATTACTATAAAATATAATGGAACAAACATACATACACAAATCCTTCAAATATCAACTTCCTACATCCATGCAACAAGAAATTTACGTCTAATCCGAGACTACACTATATGATAACATTATTGCACACATCAAACAATAACAACGAACGCTTCAAAATCACATTCATAACATACCAAAATTCTAAACCTAGCAATGCAACTACATAGGCAGCTAATCAACAAATGCAAGCATGAGATGTAGTACCTTGAGGTGTTCGTGCTTAGGAAGAAGGCCACAGGAGGAGGGGGGACGCCCCTGCGGCGGAGAGGTCGCCGGCGCCGCGCCGCACCTGCCCGCACACAACGCCCAAAGGGCGGTGCCGGGGGAGAGCTCCTTCCTTTCTCTAGCGCCTGGAGGAGAGGGGAGAGAGGTGGAGGAGCAGGGGCGGCGGAGAAGGAGCGCCGGTGGCGTTCAAGGCGGCGGTGGCGCCCTGGTCGACTCCCTCCGCTCACGCTCCGAAACACAGAGAAAGAGACGAAGAGAATGGGCCGGGCAGCACATAAACCTGCCTGTCGCGTCAGTCCGACTGGCGTGACCCATGAGTCGCGCCCGACTTGTTGGCGCGAAGGCGGGCCCCACCACTCATCACGCCAGCCTTGGTCAAACACGCGTGCCACCGTGGCGCCCTCAGTCACGCCAGCGCATGTGGCGTGACAAAGTGGTAGAGTCGCACCATCCGCACTGGCGCGACGAAAAGGGTCAGATTGTGCAAATACTTTTTTTTGTTTAATTTTGGAATGTTGTTTAAAAAAGCATTAAATTTTAAAAAAAATCATCTCTGCTGTCGTGCGGGGCATTAGGATCGGATCGGAGGAGGTCCTCTCGTCGCGGACGCCGAGGCCGTTGACCTCTGCAGCTGCAGCCTGCAGGACAGCAGGACGCAACACGCAACGCCTCTCCTCTGTGAGTACTGCGCATTCAATTCCATCTCCGTCCGTGCCGCCGTCTCTCTCCCCTGAGCTTGAGATGTCCAGGTTACAGCGGTTGCAACCAGCCGCACCAACAAGCTGCTGCTCCCTCTCCTAACCGGCCGTTGCGGCTGCCATGTAAGGAGTTGTACCAGCGATTTCTGCAACTGTCCTCCTGTCCTGTCCCTGCGATGACGCGACCGATCGTTTACCATCTTGTTCTTGACTTCTTGGATTGCCATGGCAGAGCCAGACCAGCAGGAGATGCCACCGCCGGCCATCCGGCTGGGGCCTCCGCACCCGTACCTGAAGACGCACGGGGGCAAGGTCGCGAGGCTGCACCGGTTCGACTGGGCCGTGCTGCTCCTCCTCGTCGCCGCCGACGTCGGGCTCAACTTCATCGAGCCGTTCCACCGCTTCGTCGGCGAGGACACGCTCACCGACCTCCGGTATCCGTTGAAGAGCAACACCGTGCCCGTCTGGGCCGTGCCGGTATATATATATATAAATATATGCAGCCTTCCCTGCGACTTCGAGAGAACAGAATTACTCGTCACTGGATTAGTAAAAGATTGCTGCTTTGGAATTAAATCGCGCAGATATACGCGGTGATCGGCCCGATCATCGTCTTCGTCGGGGTGTACCTGAAGAGGAGGAACGTGTACGACATGCACCACGCCATTCTAGGCAAGCAAGCTCTTGGGCCTTGGCCCTGGCGCCATCAGTTTTTTCAGCTGTTGTTCTTCAGGCTCTTCTGATTTGTGGGTTCGGTTCATGTGGGGTGGCTGAGCAGGGCTTCTGTTCTCCGTGCTCATCACCGGCGTCCTCACCGACGCGATCAAGGACGGCGTTGGCCGGCCGCGCCCCAACTTCTTCTGGCGATGTTTCCCCAACGGAGTGCCGGTGAGTTCTTCTGTTCTGGCTTGCTATTGATTATCACCGCACCGTGCGCTGAAAATGAGTGATTCGCTCGATCCGTTGCAGAAGTACGACAACATCACTGGAGGAGTCCTATGCGACGGCGTCGCGAGTGTGATCAAAGAAGGGCACAAGAGCTTCCCAAGTGGCCATTCTTCATGTAAGTGAGCAGACCTGACCACCTGCAACTCTGAAAGCCATTTGCTGCGGCATCGATGCAGACATACTGAACAGTCTGCTGACTGATACTGAACATGCCTTTCCTTCATGTCCTCCACTCCAAAATTCCATTCCAGGGTCCTTCGCTGGGCTAGGCTTCCTGTCGTGGTACCTGGCGGGCAAGGTGAAGGCGTTCGACCGGCGCGGCCACGTGGCCAAGCTCTGCGTCGTGCTCCTGCCGCTGCTGCTGGCGGCGATGGTGGCGGTGTCGCGGGTGGACGACTACTGGCACCACTGGCAGGACGTGTTTGCCGGTGGGATTCTTGGTACGCACTTCCACTTCCCTGTTTCAAGTTTCAACAACTGCCTCACCAACCGTCCGTGTCGTCCATCTGCTGCCAACTACGAGTACTCCTCTCGTCTGATGTCTGAATAGAGATCGATCTCAGGCTCACGCGCTCGTTGGTGTTGCTTGCCCCTGCAGGGTTGGTGGTTGCGTCGTTCTGCTACCTGCAGTTTTTCCCATCGCCGTCTGGTGAACAAGGTACGCGGCATCCTGTGCATGTGCAGTTGCTACACGAACGACAATCCAGCCTGCATCGTTTATTTCGAGCATAGTACAGCTTTCACGTACACAACACAATACATAAACGTAACTATGCTGGATCAATTGGAAGGAAACATACGCATGCATAGGAAGTAATACCATAGCTTTGCATCTAATAAATTACCTAATCTACTGCTATCAAAAATAAATTAAACTATCCCCTCAAATCTACATCTAAATTTCCAACATATGTTAGTACGGAAAAAGTTTAAATAAATATGTAAATCAAGTATACAAGAATGCATGTGCTATAATTATATATTTCTATTATCCTAGTATATGGCCGATAAAAGAAGGGTCCATGATAATTCCCGAGGCCTAGAAATTACCATGTTAATATGATAAAATGAAATTAAAAGTACCACTCTACATGCTGATAAATTACCTATGCCATTATACTACAATTAACCTAGAAATAGCACGTATATTTCTCTGTTACCAACACATGCCACTATTAAAATATAGTTTCTATATGAAGTATGAAAAATAAGAATAGAAAAATTCAAAAGATAATGACCCGATCACAGGACAGCTTAGGAAGGCATGATTTATAGAGCTAATGGTAGAACTTTGATATCCAGTGACAAAAAGGGGCATTTTTTTTGCGAGTAAAGAGATACTTTATTAACTAGACATAACAAAGTTACAATCGTTTCTGAGAAAATCGATAGCACACGCAGGTGCATCCTCCCATCTAGCCTCAGAAGACTTAAATTGCCTAGCTAACCTAGCCAAAGCATTGGCCACATTTGTTTCCCTCTTTCTTTACTTGAGAAAACTTCAAATCACCCAACAGATGCGTGAAAAAAGGGGGCATTGATGGAGCCATTTATATGGAAAAACAGGGGCGTCAAAGTAATTGTATAAGAGGATATGAGTTATTTTGTTTGTATCCATCTTAGTTCCATATGTAATTTGAGGTCATAGTATTAACCAAACAATAATGAGAGTTATAGGTTGAATATCACTAGTCATTGAATAGCTACTTTTGTTGACATCAAAAGGCCGGTAATGAAGCCACTGACACTAGAGTAGGACATCAGAGTAAAAATGGGTAAGAAGAGTCCAAATTAATTTGCATAAAAATTATAGGACATGTCAGTAGAATAGATGATAAGAGTGCGAGTTGAATTGCATAGAAATCAAACGATGTAGTAGAAATGATTGAGCGTGTCACCTTTGCTAGTACTATGTTTTAATACTTATGAGAAATATTCATTTCACATCTCTTATGCTAATTGCACTAACTATTCATCTAATATTATATGAATATCCATGACAATTTATGCAGGCTAGTGCACATAAAATTTATACAGTGAAACATTATGACATCTATATCGATAGTATAATTTTAAGTATTCTATTTTCTTATAAAAGTACAACTACACATATAATTATCTGATAGAGAAAATTCGATACCTTGAGTAGTGGAGGAGGTGAGTGTAGAAGAAAGGTGGCCATGGCCTCCATGGATTTTGAGATTCATTTGGAGCAACACAATGGTTGTAAGATTCAAATATTAATATATGATTTCTTAAGGGTAGCACTGTTGGCATCTCCTAGATCTTACTTGAAGCACTGTCTTCAATCGTAGATGCCATGGTGTACAATCTAGAACATATAGTCCTTATTTTAATGAACTACAAAAGATAGTTTTAAGTAAAAAAAACTATAATAAACACAATAGTTTCATCTTAACGCGCAAATAAAAAAACTTAGCAGCTAATAAGTTCAAAGTTTGAAAATTTTGATTCATAAGACAGGCTGCAACAAGATTCATCATAACTTCAGCTAAGATTTCAAGTAAATACATATTAAGACACATGAAGGTGCTAGAAAGGGGGGGGGGGGGGGGAGTGAGGGGATGTGAGGGAGAGCACTACTGATATGGTTGAAAGAAAAATATAGATAACTGATAACCTATCACAAGCGAATAGATATTACAGAGTATGTATTAATATGTGACATTAGGAAGTTTTACATCAATGAATGCAATGCTAAAAGTGTGTGTGTAAACATTGTCTCGAGAGGCGAACGCAGGAATGATGGATCTTAGGGGCTGTCTTCTGTCTTCCTCGAGTCCCCCCTCTTCTTCTTTATCTCTTTTTTTCTAGCGGGTACGGGGCCCCCACAGTCCCCACACTAGGTCCACCCCTATCTGTACCATTTGCTGTGAGAACCTCTTCGGTTACTGATTACGTTCATTTATGCACCATCGGTGGACCAAGGGCTTGTATACAAATGATTTGATGCCATTTCGGTTAATTCATAATGGTGCAGCGTTAGTAGATCAATTTCCATATCACATGTGTGACCTGACGCACTCTAGGTTATGCTGTCACTATAATCTATTGATGTGTTACACCTTATGCAAATGTGCCACTGGGTCATGTTGGCATCAGTTGGTCACCAATGCTTCAAATTAGAAAATAAATAAATAAAGATCACATAGAAAAAATAATTTGTTTAGGTATAGTACTAAACACAAACTATTAATAATTACATCAACTAAGATTTTAGTCCATATATAAGAGTAAGGATCGATGGGCTAGCTAGTTTGTCTAAAAAGCAAAAAAGAAGAAATGTGAAAGGGAAAAAAAACCAAACGTTTTTGTTTATCTGGGATTAATTAGGTCTGGGCTGAAATAGGCCCAGTTCTTTTCTTTAAGAAAGAGGCCCAGTTTCTTGGAGCAGGCCTTATGCCATAATGGGCCAAAGTGTGCTCTGCGTCTGTCTCACAGTCCATCTATGATGTCTTTTTCCAAGATTTATTTTTCTTCTCTTTTACAAGAGTACAAGACTAGTTGGCTTATGTGTGTTGCCCGTGGAGTTGCAGGATTTTGGCCCCATGCGTACTTTGAGCACATTCTTAACCCTGAATGCGAGGGCCAAGCGCAGTCAACAACCAACTCGAACCACCACCGATCCCTGTCCACCAGAGAGCCTGTTGCGGTGGAGATGAGCACCACGAACCAGGAAGCATTAGATTCCATGGAAGAAGGACGCAGAGCTCGGTGACAGATCGGAATGCTGCCTGCTTTATGAACAGCACTAACTAGCTTCAGTCTACAGAGTCGCTTTCTTTCTCTTTCCTTTTGCTCGCTTGATTGATAGGTCCTATTTGTGTCGTCTTGTAAAGGTAGGTAGGTGAAGTAGAATATAATGAAGAGATTTTCGTCCACCATAATGTTCTTATGTTTTTTTTGCGAAAAATAATGTTCATATGTTTGAGGTAGTACGATGATGATGGTGGTGGTCACCGGACGATAGATCAGTGCGTCTGCATGATTAGCACGACGGAAGCATGCGTGCGCCACATTCAGATTCCTGTGGCATGGATGAGCACATCTCACCTAGGAGTAGTTATGATTGGAAGAATAAAAAAAGGTAGTGATATCTTCCATATTTTCCTCATGGTTCAGTCACATGTTGGGTGTTTCATCAGTAAAGACAGCTGGTGGGCATGCCGCGGCATGACAGATGGCATTGGCATGTACTGTACTACAAGTCTAGGTTCAGTGAAGATCGATATATATCTTGGTCTTTACTATTTAGTTCATGAAATATTTTACGAAATGCTACGGTAGCACTTTTCGTTGTTATTTGATAATTAGTGTCCAATCATGGCTTAATTAGGCTTAAAAATTCGTCTCGTCCATTTCGTCTAAACTGTGTAATTAGTTTTATTTTTTATCTATATTTAATGCTCCATACATGTGTCTAAAGATTCGATGTGACGAGGAATCTACTGTTTTTTCACGAAATATTTTGGAACTAAACGAGGTCTAAGTCTAGTAAGCGTACGTCTATGTCTATCCTGAATGCCACAGCTGTTTGTGACTTGTGTTCAGCTACAGATTAATACTAGTAAAAGAATTACAGCTCGTGTGTTTTGACCTGCACAGCCACTGTAAAGGACGAGTCCATCTGACCAGCTGGATCATTAGTAGTAGTAAGTAGCAAGTCGATATTATCGTGATTTTGTACGCCAGAGACGACTTGGTTAGTCCAAGACTTGAGTCTAGTACTACTGGACAAACGTACACAGAGTAGTATTCTTGATGGGATATGCTGTGAATTCCCCCGGCCGGGCCGGGCCGTTGGAAAGGCTAGCTCCTGAAAACTCTGCATGGCATTGGCATATGGGAAACGATCGGTTTGGACACACGCAGGTGGGGGACTTGGAGATCAGATCATTCACAGCTGACAGCTAACCTACTAGCTCACATGTTGCCTCTGCTTTCTTCTTCCACGTGATTTCCCTTTGGTTTTGCCTGTGCTGACTCCTTTCCGCTAGCTAAGCACTAGCAGTACTCTATCTCCGACTCTCCGCCATCTGTCTGCTACGCGATTCAGACATTCAGGTGATAAACGTTTCCAGAACCCCAAACCAGATCGCAGTCGTGCGCCTTCCGATCGAAAACAGACGATGATCAGCAAAAATTCACCGAAACATTGGACCCTGCAACTGCATGCATGCTCCATTCGTATATATAGATGTACACACATTGGATGTGCAGTTTTCTTCGCCGTGCATGTATGTGTGGTGTGTGCTGTGTAGGTCCATGGAGACGCATCATCAGTCTGCAGAGAAACCTTTCAAAAAAAAAAGTCTGTAGAGAAAGAGACACATGCACAGCACACTTGGTCCTGTTCTGTGGCTCTAGGCCGTTCAAACAGTAGCAATCCAGCAGAGGTTTGAACACAGTGATAAGGTTTGAATGGATCCATCCATCAGGCAACTTGGCTGCTGTGGTGTGGTGGTGCTCCATCATCCCCCACATGCAAGCAGAGAAAAATGCAGAGCTGATCTGAACCTGACACGGCGACTTGACTGTTACCTTTCTTTGCCCCCAAGGCTGCGCAACGTCCCTGCAGAAACTTCGTCTCATGTGCCGCAACCTTGTCTGGGTGATCGGTGACCAGTTGGTGATGTTTCTGCCGTCAACGGGTGCCATTTGAACGCTAGTGGAAAATTAGCGCTCAACTGCGTGCTCAGCGTAATATAATGACCATCAGTATTTATGCACTTTGTATATGCCAGCAGAGAACAGTCCCTGAAACTGCATATTTATCAAATATATAGCCAAGTCACTAGCTAAGTAGCTATATACAATCTCTAGTGGTAACGACAAACTTTACGTCAGAAATATGCTTATTAGATCGAAGTTTGCGTGAGCTCAACATGCTCGATCCCTTATTTGCTTGCAGTGTCAGGGATATCTTTGGCAACATCAAGTTGCACAGCACTCTCGCTCAAAGCTTCACAAGCAAGAAGCCAAGGAATTATTCCTCGCTCCATTTTGTACCATTTGGGGACCGACCTCTCGATCCAGCGGTTTAACGGCCAAATGACGGCACGAGATATAAATTAAGATAAGCACACGTACTTACTTGGTCACCATCTTCTCCTAAGTCCTACCTGTCAGTCAGTCTCCTAACTCCTAAGTAACAGTCGTTGTCTTGCTTGAGCTCTCTGAACTCTCTGACCGGCACCTGATGCCATCTAGCTATAGCTTGTTCAAGCAGCAGTGCGAGCATCAAGAACGCGGCCAGCACATGGCTTAGAGTTTGGACGAACCATCCAGTTGGCTGGATGGCCATGGCCTAGCTAGGAATAGTGTGGAGATGGCTACCCATTACATTTGAAAAGTCCTTATTTTTTGACTCGCAAATCCTTAGGTCGTCCGTCCATCCTTCCTTCGTTTAGTATACTAGTACCCAAGATGCCTGTTACTGTAGATAGATACCACTGGATTTGTTTACGACTCTGAAGTCTCAACCGACGACCTGATTAGGCCACCCTTTTATTTTTTTTCTTATTATTAGGTTAGAAAAAAGAACGTACTACAGTGGTGTGGTAACGACAAGCTGTGTGGCTATTCCTTATCATGTGTCATATCGTGGCTACTAGATCAGGGCAGCTAGCTAGCAGAACATATCTGCAGTGCGGCAACAGAGTTCTCTGAAGATGACAGGCACAATGCAGCTATAGATCCTGCTGATGCTGCTGATGGTCTTATGGTTATCAGTAAACAGCAAACTAAAGTGTATGGTTAACTGAAAAGTCATCTCGTTAGACTTGGCAACCATGCATGTTGCTTTTGAGGTACTACTGTTTTTTTACCTGCCGAGAGCGCACTGAGGAGAGAAAGAGAGCTGCTATCAGACATGTGGATTCCGTCATCTGTTGTTGTAACAGCTTGAGGTTGAGGGTCACTATACTCATTCTTTTTCTGAAGATTAGTGCTACAAATTGGGTCTGAGCTGAGCACTAGCTGTTGGACTAAGCTCGGTTCTGATGCGCTAAGCATGGGCTTGTATCTATCTATCTATCTATCTATATCCAGTTGACGTTTGCCTAGAACCCACCAATGGCATGTCATGTTCTCCCAGCTTACAAAACACACGTAGTTATCCATCCTCCCCCTATGCCCTATCCATCAATTTTTTAAAACTACCAGTGACAGCGTCGGTGGCAAAGTGGCACATGATATTTTTACCGTGTCTTTCCGTGCTCCCCAAGCACCAGCAAAATTTTTACTCCAACTTGCTGTTGGCTTGTTGCATGCACATAGGTCCAACTTCAACTACAGGCTGATAGGCTATGACTCGTATTTAGAGTAGAGATATCCTTATATAAACTGCAGATTACTCCTAACAAGCCAGTAGTAAGTAAAACTAGTGTTGCTTCTTGATGCGGTTAAGTGTGACAAAGACCGGGTCATCAGGGTCGTAAATTTCACCGCCCGTGCCTTACATCTCCCTGTCGATCGAGATAGTAAGGCCTTGTTCAGTTACCTGAATCGGCGACGGCCGATTTTGCATAGTGCGGTACTGTAGCACTGTAGCACTTTTGTTTTTATTTACTAATAATTGTCCAAATATTGATTAATTAGGCTCAAAATGTTCGTCTCGTAAAGTACAACAAAACTGTGCAATTAGTTTTTGATTTTATCTACATTTAATACTCCATATATATGCCGGTATTTTGATGTGATGGGGAATCTTCTTTTTGCATAGTGAATTTTGGAGGTGAATTTGGGAATCTAAACAAGGGCTAACTTTTTTCTTCTCCAGGATTCACATTTTAACAGTGACGACTGACGACCCCGTAACCGTTGACTCCAAGCCCCCGACGAGACGGCAAGCAGTGCAGATGCAGACAAGGCTGAACAACTCACTGGAGCACACACACGGGTTTCTCGGCATGGACAGGATATGGCCAATGAGCTAGGAAATCCAGGCGTTCGTACGGCGAGAGAAGACGAGACCGAACCAAACGAAAACCCAGGCCTGGTTTAGATCCCAAATTTGGGGTCCAAACTTTGTATAGTAAATGTCCCGTCACACTATAGCAATTTTGTTTTTATTTAGTAATAATTGTCCAAACATTGATTAATTAGGCTTAAAATATTCGTCTCGCAAAATACAACAAAACTGTGCAATTAGTTTTTGATTTCATCTACATTTAGTACTCCATATATGTGCCGACATTTTGATGTGATGGAGAATCTTCTTTTTTGCATAGTGAAATATGGGGTGAATTTGGGTATCTAAACGAGGCCCCATGCAAAACTTGCAAAGTTGCTGCTGGGTCAGCCAGGCGGGCATGCAGAGTTGCAGAGGCAGCGGAGGTCGGTCGTCACTCGTCAGGGCACCGCCACCAAAAAAACGCCGGGTTGACTCGTCATCAATATCCAGCTGCCTGCTGCCCGCTGCCTGCCACCGGCGAGCGTCGTCGTCTCCATCCACTCCCGTCCGGCCAGATGGGCTTGGCGCTAGCTGCTGGTTCACTTCGCTCGCTCAACCAACGAGTGCAACCGCGCCTCATCATGCAATGCAACTTGCAGATATTTGTGTGTAGGAGTATGTGTGTGGCTGTGACTCCGACTAGCCGCCGCAGGAACTGTTGCGAGATTAGCTGCAGGCTGCAGGTGGTCACTGGCCGGCCGGCGTGCAGACTGGTAGTACAGAGTAGGTGGAAGGTCCTGGCTTTGTCAACGGTCGCCGAAGTCGGGCCGTCTCTGTCTCTGATCTGAGCAGCCTGCCTGGTGTGCTGTCTCTGACTACGTTGAGTGAGTCTCGTGAGACTCTCGCTCTCCGCTGTCTGTGTGTGCCCACCCATATGTCTGTCTGTCTGTGGTGTGCCGCTGTGCAAAAAGTGTCGCTGGCTAGCTATATTTTGCTGAGTACCCCTCGATCGATCTCACTCATCAGCCGCCGAGAAGGATTCCAACGGGAAACAGTGTTCGGCCGGGGTGGCTCATCTCGTCAGTCGTCGATCAGGATCAGGATTAGTAGGTGGCAGGCAGGCCAGGCCAGATTGCGGAGGCCATGATGAGTTGACGCCTACACATACTACTGCTTCCTGCTTGCTAACTGTGGGAACGAATTCTCTGGATCAGCTTTTCGTCAGCAGGAGAGATCGACTTTGCTGCCGATGCATCGTCAAAATGGCAAGGATCAGGCCATCAGGGTCTCTGTTTGCAACACAAATATGGGTCTCTGTTTGCAATACAAATATTTGATACGAATCGTGTAGACATTTTACAGGAATTAGCTTAGTTTCAAAGAAAAAACGACATAAGAACATGATTATTTTTTCCGCATTCCAAATAGACCCTTAGTGTGGGCTGCGTATATGAAAAACGGCTCAAGTGATGCAATTCAAAGATTGCATACTATTCCGAATTCAAATATAGGCGGTAGTGTCAAACTAGGAGTACAAGACTGCCCATAATAACTCAGTTTGAGAGCGAGTAGACCTGATCATGGACCACACACGACCCAACCAATCTGACCTGATCTGTCCCAAAAAAAAAAGGAAAAAGTCTACTTCACCCTCCAACTATAGGGGTGGTCTACTTTACCCCCAAACTATGAAACGGTCTAATCTACTCCCTGAACTTTGCAAAACCGGGCAAATCACCCCCTCGAACGGTTTTGGACGGTGGTTTTGCTACAGCAACAGCTGGTTTGCTACAGTAACAGCGATTTTGTATTTTTCTTTTATATTTATTTCGTCTGAATCTTTGAAAAATCATAGTAAATCACAGAAAAATCATAAAATAAAAAATCCAATTTTGTTGGACTCCACATGAGTAGATCTACACAGTGAACATATAATATAGTATGCTTTAGTACAAAGTTTTTGTTGTATGAATTATTCAAATTAATTATAGAAAAAATAGATCAAAATTTACAGCAAAAGCTTTGTACTAAAGCAAACTATATTATATGTTCACTGTGTAGATCTACTCATATGGAGTCCAACAAAATTAGATTTTCCATTTTATGATTTTTCTATGATTTACTGTAGCAAAACCACCGTCCAAAACCGCTCGAGGGGGTGATTTGGCCGGTTTTGCAAAGTTCAGGGGTAGATTAGACCGTTTTATAGTTTGGGGGTAAAGTAGACCACCCCCATAGTGGGGGGGGGGGGGTGAAGTAGACTTTTTTCAAAAAAAAATCGACCCAACTTAGAATAGTTTGGCTTGGGATAAACTCAAAAATACTTACAATTCGAGATTGAGCGAATAAGTTAGGTCCTGTTTGGTAGAGATCTACTCTCTAATTATTAACTCTTTGATTTTTTTGGTGCAGTGATTCTTACTATTCAGAATTCACTCCCTGATTCTTACTATTCAGAATTCAGATATAGGCAGTAGTCCCAAACTGGGAATACAAGACTGCGAGGACTCTAGGAGTATGTTTCAGTGCAAGGGAATTGCAACACTAAAATATATACTCCTTCCATCGTGAAACATTGGGATTTCCGAGTTTATCCCAACTCAAATTATTCTGAGTTTGACCTGATTTCTAGATAAGAGTACTACTGACATCTAGCACATATAATGAACTATGAAAAATATAAATTATAATAGATCTACTCATGGGTATTTGATGTTGTAAATATTACTATTCTTTTTAATAATATTGGACAAACTTAGAATAATTTGGCTTAGGACAAATTCAAAAATACTTATATTACGAGATGGAGGGAGTAAGCTAAGTGAATTAAGTCCTGTTAGAATCTCCATAGAAAAACGACAATGGGGTCCAACAAACACTTGGATTCTATAATTGCTATTCTAGAATGCAGCTATCTACCCAAACACTGCTATTTAAAGATTTTCACTATGCAAAGACAATAATCTCTGTGAGGATAAGATCCAAAGAAACAATATCTTTAATCTAAAATCCAGAGTTTACATCATTATCTAGAGAATCACTATGAGAGTGACACCCAAACAACGTCTTATGCTTATTTTCTTGTTAGCTAGTTTAGGCATCTAGGGGTTAGTTACTTGCACAACAATGAGACCTTAGTTCTACTTAGAGCCATTGTGAATTTGCTTTATGTAGTTTGCATATACGATAATTGGTGTCAAGTTGCTAACCATTACTTTGACCATTGATAGTAGCTCCCTCTATCCACATATATATAATATAAAGATTTTTGGGATTCTTAGGAAAATTAAGCAAGGATGGAAAAGTCTTTATACCCATCATTAAAGCAACCGAGCCAACTTTTGATTGCCAAGCTCTTGACTGGATATTCAGAAATCTTAATATACATGGACACTATTGGGGTCACCTTCTTGCTCATGGACGAATGGAATAGTAGAAATGTATATAATTTTTTTTGGAGTTATAATATTTGTAAAGACAAATCTAACCATATCGTTTGTAAAAGCTTCAATCAGAGTAACTAAAAAGATAATGATGTCAAAGTTAAAACTTGTGTTGACTGTGTACGAATCTCAAAAGAATACTTAGGGCCTTTTTGAAATGCATGAATTTTTTTTTTGTTTTGACGGAAACTGGAGGGGCTTGGAGCCCCTACAGGCATTTATTGAATAAAAAAGAGAAGGTTACAGTACAAAAAAAACTAAATTAAGGAACCAAAAAAGAAAGGAAGAAAAATGAAACAAAGAGTGACCATTACAACAGTTCACAGGAATTTTACAGGAATCAATTTATTTTCATATAAAAAAACACATGAAACAAAAAAGATTCCCGCAATCCAAAGAGACCTTATTGGTATCGCGAGAGTAGTATACATTTGCTCAGAATGCATGAACTATTTCTTGCTTATTAACAAGGGTAATGCTCACTTTGTTCCAAAAGAAAAATAAAAAATATCGCTTCCAGGTGTGCTACCAATCTATGGACGTGTTCGGCAGGTTTAGGCAGGACTGAAATCGGCAGATTCTAGGCAGGTTCTAGGCAGACCTGCTGAAATCAGCCGTAACCAGCCGAGTCTGGACCAGCCGAACCTGCTCTATATAGAAAGATAACAATATTATACTAATAATAATATATAATAAGTGTCGCTAGATTGATGATGGAAAAAATTATAACAAAGATATATTTAAAAATATAAATATTAATACTATTTCTACAAATTTAATGGATAATTTAACTCTCGGGAAGGGAGATTTCCAAGAGCAACTATTAAGATCAAAGCAAGCATATAAATGGAGCATCCATCTTTGGTTGAATAATCTTGACGTGTAAGTCCCCGTTTGGTTTGGGTGTTAAAGTTTAACAAACATGGTAGTATTTTCGTTTTATTTGACAAAAAATTTCTAATTTTAGACTAATTAGGCTTAATAGATTCGTCTCGTAAATTACTTCTAATCTGTGTCGACATATATATAATTAATCTATATTTAGTACTCATGTATTTACCGCAACATTGATATGACAGAAGTTAAACTTTAACGTACGCAAACCAAACGTGGCCTAAAATTAAGCGCGTGCACGGTGCACCACGTCATGTCGAGCATCCAATGCAGATGGATGGTATCGTCGTACGAAGCAGCAGTACGCCAGTACGGCGGCCGGCCGTCTTTTCTCGAGGAGACGTGTAGCCTCGTCTGCCTGCACAGATGGTGGCCATAGTTTATCTGTTTCGATCAGGATCGGAGCAGTCGGCGGTGAACGAAGCCAGTGGAATTTACCTACTCTGTCCGGCCGGTCTAAAACCGTTGAACGTTGCTCGATCGTGTCTCTTCCCATTGGAATTTACCTCGCATCTGTCTATATAAATTAAATAAGATAAGATAGATATATTATTAGATGCATGACCGAACCTTTTTTTTTTGTTTTCAACTAGAATTTTAAAACCAGAAGAAGAAAGTAAAAACGACAAAAAAATAATATTGCTTATTATATATACTGCTATCAACCTGCATTCTCTAGAAACCGGCGTGCTTTCGTTCCCAGATGCCACGCGCACTGTACGTTTTCTCCATCCCCATGTTCCTTCAATCCTATCGATCTCCAAACAGCTAAACTTTCCGTTGCTTTCCCGGCCGGCCTACTGCCAGTGTTGTTGTCTCAGGATATATAGCAAGATTCACAAGCAAGACATCTATCTGCTCATCACCTTATTAACACTGTCCGGCGATGACCAGCTGAAAATTCGCAAACATTACATCGCACCCACTGATCATGCATGTGTTGTGATGCAAAAGCTTGAAGAAGAGGACCATTAGCAGGGGGGCACACATATGTAGAGAATATATATAGGCAGAGGCCACCATGAACTTTTGAACTTGCTGAAAATGACTACGCACGCAAAGCATGTATATTGGTATTATTGGTGACACTACAATCAAAACAGCTTGTTATTGTCTATACGTTCCCAGAGATATGATTCTTCTCTGTTGGTATTATTGGTGACCTTTATCTTGCTAGCTAGCTAGCTATAGATACATATCTACATCTCCCCAGCGAAATAACGTATATGTCATTCATTCCACTTTATATATTTTCCGGCACATATATGATATAAGTCGATCGATCGTATCACATCACACTGTGGCTGTGGAGATGTATCATCAGGTGCATGCATACATGCAATTATGGGGCACCTCCCTCCCCCTTTCCTTTTCCGCGCTGGGATTTGGGATCAGATAACTCCAGGAGCCTTTTGCACCTTCAGGTGATACATGCAATGCATCTGGGTGCAGGTGCAGCACACACCCATCACATCTTAACCACATGAAAGCGCCACAACAAGGGAGTCAATTTGCAGCACATATATATCCATATGTAGGAGCTGAGTCGTAGCAGCAGCAGCAGCATATTATTACATCCATCCACAGCTTTTTCTTCAATCAATCTAGAACGAGAAGCTCTTGAAGAGGAAGAGAGATGAGTTCCAAACATTGCTTCTTATGGCATGCATGTAATAATCTCCGATCCATGGCTTCTTTTCTTCATTAATTAGTATACACTTGCCACCAAAAACACATGCTGTCTAGCTAATTAATTTACGGCAGATAGAGTTATGCGAGAGATTAGGACAGGTAGTACAAAGATAAGAAGAAACAAAATGAAATGAACAATCCAAAGATGAGATCAGATGAAGGTTTAAGCATGCAAGAGCTAGCGCCAAGCTACTAGCTAGCTACCACCACCATGCATCGATCTTATCATCATCCGAGAGCGCGAAGCAAGAGCAAGAGGAGAGTTGGAGAGCAAAAACGTTAGCTTAGCTAGGTCAGCGTGAAGTCTATGCATTGCTTCTTGAAAACCATGTGTACTGGAGTAGACGAGGCGATGGCGTCCCTAGCTCTCTTGTTCGCCATGGCCACCATCTCCTCCTGCTCCGGCGCGGCCACGACCGCGGGCCTCGGTGTCGTCGTGAGCAAGTCCACGCCGAAAAGCCTCACCGCCTTCACCGCGGCGGGGGGCGGTGCGGCCGTGGTCGTCGTCGCGTTGACAAAGGCTGCTACTGTGGTCATCGTCTTGGGCCGGAGCTTGCAGTCGATGAAGAGCTGCTGCTTGCCGGCGGAGCGGTAGAACCCGACGGCGTCGCCGGCGTGGAGCCCCTTCTCCTTGACGAACCGGCTCCACCCCTTTGTCAGCACGTAGCTCTGGCTGCTGTTCCAGTACGAGTACCGGAACCTCCACACCTTCCCGGCGGCGTCCTCGAAGTTGAGGAGCACGCCCTTGCACTCGCCGCCGCTGACCGCCGCCGCGGCGGCCGGGACCGGGAGCTGCAGCGGGAAGTGCTTCTCCGCGTGCTGCTTCGGTATCACTAGCCGGTTCAGCTTCCCCACGTCGC
This sequence comes from Saccharum spontaneum, assembly GCA_022457205.1. Taxonomy (NCBI): domain Eukaryota; kingdom Viridiplantae; phylum Streptophyta; class Magnoliopsida; order Poales; family Poaceae; genus Saccharum; species Saccharum spontaneum. Next base: position 53,180,030 of record CM039611.1, read on the forward strand.
TCGGCGTCACCGTCTTGTCGAAGAGGTGCTCGCGCGCCGCGGCGGCGGCCGCGGGCGACGACGATGCGGCGGGGTTGTTGTTCTTGGCCGGCGGCGGCGAGGCCGCGGCCGGGGACGCCGCGGCGAAGGCGCGCCTGTTCTGCGCGAGCTCCTCGCCGTAGGTGTGCTTGCGGAGCATGTCGACGACCTCGGTCTTGGACCGGGACGCGAGGAACCGGAGCTCGACGGCGGCCTCCGGGTCCGACTCCACCAGCGGGCGGAAGTTGGTGACGGCGTCGCGGCCCCGGAACCGCTGCGCGGCGACGTCGTAGGCGCGCGCGGCCTCGGCCTCGCCCGTGAACGTGCCGAGCCACACGCGCTGGTGCCGCTCGTAGATCTGCGCGCCCCACCGCCCGTTGGGGCTGCGGCACCACGCCCTTGTACTTGGACGACGGCAGCTTCCCGTTCCCGCTGACCCCGCCGCTGCCTCCGGCGGCGCGCCTCGCGCCGCCCGAGTCTGCCTCCACACCGGGCTCCGCCGCGTCCATCACCGCGCTGGCGCCGCTGCCCACGCGCTGTAGCGGCTTGCCGCCGGTCGCCGCAGCCAGAGCCGGCTTCTTGCCCGTGGACGCGCCGCTGCTCGCGGTCGTCCACCAGGCAGCTCGTGCTATCCATCCGATCACTACTACACCCACGCGAAAGGGAGATGCTTTGGGGAAGATTCAGGTCAAGGAGCGGAAATGGTGGGGGGAGGACAAGTGAAGGGTGTGTGCGTGTGATATATAGTGGGGGAAGGTCAGGTGTGGCATAACACTAAACCAACAACAACACTTCTCATCACTCCATACTAAAGTATACATGGGCATATGTTCTTTTTTTGTTGTGTTTTCTTAAAGAATAAATATATACCTTTTTATGTAGAACTTGATTTTTTTTGATGGGCTGATTATTAGTTAGTATAATATGTGTGTTATGGACTCATGCATGGGTGTATGTGTATACCTCATGGGCTTGTGTTGGTGTGGGTCAACTCAAAGTGAAGATGATGTGATGGTGGCATGGTGCACCCCAGTAGCCATGCATACATGGTCTCACTGTCACTGATATTACTCGTGTAATTATCCTTGCCTTTTTTGTTATCATT